>JAQNBH010000007.1:20947897-20967897 GCA_028752905.1 Cladorhizidae sp. MBARI D1340-BT2
ACAACATTAGGAAGCTGCACTGAGGGTGTGTATATACAACATTAGGAAGCTGCACTGAGGGTGTGTATATACAACATTAGAAAGCTGCACTGAGGGTGTGTATATACAACATTAGAAAGCTGCACTGAGGGTGTGTATATACAACATTAGGAAGCTGCACTGAGGGTGTGTATATACAACATTAGGAAGCTGCACTGAGGGTGTGTATATACAACATTAGAAAGCTGCACTGAGGGTGTGTATATACAACATTAGAAGCTGCACTGAGGGTGTGTATATACAACATTAGGAAGCTGCACTGAGGGTGTGTATATACAACATTAGAAAGCTGCACTGAGGGTGTGTATATACAACATTAGAAAGCTGCACTGAGGGTGTGTATATACAACATTAGAAAGCTGCACTGAGGGTGTGTATATACAACATTAGGAAGCTGCACTGAGGGTGTGTATATACAACATTAGGAAGCTGCACTGAGGGTGTGTATATACAACATTAGGAAGCTGCACTGAGGGTGTGTATATACAACATTAGGAAGCTGCACTGAGGGTGTGTATATACAACATTAGAAGCTGCACTGAGGGTGTGTATATACAACATTAGAAAGCTGCACTGAGGGTGTGTATATACAACATTAGAAGCTGCACTGAGGGTGTGTATATACAACATTAGGAAGCTGCACTGAGGGTGTGTATATACAACATTAGGAAGCTGCACTGAGGGTGTGTATATACAACATTAGGAAGCTGCACTGAGGGTGTGTATATACAACATTAGAAAGCTGCACTGAGGGTGTGTATATACAACATTAGGAAGCTGCACTGAGGGTGTGTATATACAACATTAGAAAGCTGCACTGAGGGTGTGTATATACAACATTAGGAAGCTGCACTGAGGGTGTGTATATACAACATTAGGAAGCTGCACTGAGGGTGTGTATATACAACATTAGAAAGCTGCACTGAGGGTGTGTATATACAACATTAGGAAGCTGCACTGAGGGTGTGTATATACAACATTAGAAGCTGCACTGAGGGTGTGTATATACAACATTAGAAAGCTGCACTGAGGGTGTGTATATACAACATTAGAAAGCTGCACTGAGGGTGTGTATATACAACATTAGGAAGCTGCACTGAGGGTGTGTATATACAACATTAGGAAAGCTGCACTGAGGGTGTGTATATACAACATTAGGAAGCTGCACTGAGGGTGTGTATATACAACATTAGGAAGCTGCACTGAGGGTGTGTATATACAATTAGAAAGCTGCACTGAGGGTGTGTATATACAACATTAGGAAGCTGCACTGAGGGTGTGTATATACAACATTAGAAAGCTGCACTGAGGGTGTGTATATACAACATTAGGAAGCTGCACTGAGGGTGTGTATATACAACATTAGAAAGCTGCACTGAGGGTGTGTATATACAACATTAGGAAGCTGCACTGAGGGTGTGTATATACAACATTAGGAAGCTGCACTGAGGGTGTGTATATACAACATTAGAAAGCTGCACTGAGGGTGTGTATATACAACATTAGAAGCTGCACTGAGGGTGTGTATATACAACATTAGAAAGCTGCACTGAGGGTGTGTATATACAACATTAGGAAGCTGCACTGAGGGTGTGTATATACAACATTAGAAAGCTGCACTGAGGGTGTGTATATACAACATTAGAAAGCTGCACTGAGGGTGTGTATATACAACATTAGAAAGCTGCACTGAGGGTGTGTATATACAACATTAGAAAGCTGCACTGAGGGTGTGTATATACAACATTAGGAAGCTGCACTGAGGGTGTGTATATACAACATTAGGAAGCTGCACTGAGGGTGTGTATATACAACATTAGGAAGCTGCACTGAGGGTGTGTATATACAACATTAGGAAGCTGCACTGAGGGTGTGTATATACAACATTAGGAAGCTGCACTGAGGGTGTGTATATACAACATTAGGAAGCTGCACTGAGGGTGTGTATATACAACATTAGGAAGCTGCACTGAGGGTGTGTATATACAACATTAGGAAGCTGCACTGAGGGTGTGTATATACAACATTAGGAAGCTGCACTGAGGGTGTGTATATACAACATTAGGAAGCTGCACTGAGGGTGTGTATATACAACATTAGAAGCTGCACTGAGGGTGTGTATATACAACATTAGGAAGCTGCACTGAGGGTGTGTATATACAACATTAGGAAGCTGCACTGAGGGTGTGTATATACAACATTAGGAAGCTGCACTGAGGGTGTGTATATACAACATTAGGAAGCTGCACTGAGGGTGTGTATATACAACATTAGGAAGCTGCACTGAGGGTGTGTATATACAACATTAGAAAGCTGCACTGAGGGTGTGTATATACAACATTAGGAAGCTGCACTGAGGGTGTGTATATACAACATTAGGAAGCTGCACTGAGGGTGTGTATATACAACATTAGGAAGCTGCACTGAGGGTGTGTATGTGCAACATTAGGAAGCTGCACTGAGGGTGTGTATATACAACATTAGAAAGCTGCACTGAGGGTGTGTATATACAACATTAGAAAGCTGCACTGAGGGTGTGTATATACAACATTAGGAAGCTGCACTGAGGGTGTGTATATACAACATTAGAAAGCTGCACTGAGGGTGTGTATATACAACATTAGAAAGCTGCACTGAGGGTGTGTATGTGCAACATTAGGAAGCTGCACTGAGGGTGTGTATATACAACATTAGGTAGCTGCACTGAGGGTGTGTATATACAACATTAGAAAGCTGCACTGAGGGTGTGTATATACAACATTAGGAAGCTGCACTGAGGGTGTGTATATACAACATTAGAAAGCTGCACTGAGGGTGTGTATATACAACATTAGGAAGCTGCACTGAGGGTGTGTATATACAACATTAGCAAGCTGCACTGAGGGTGTGTATATACAACATTAGGAAGCTGCACTGAGGTTGTGTATATACAACATTAGGAAGCTGCACTGAGGGTGTGTATATACAACATTAGGAAGCTGCACTGAGGGTGTGTATATACAACATTAGAAAGCTGCACTGAGGGTGTGTATATACAACATTAGAAAGCTGCACTGAGGGTGTGTATATGCAACATTAGAAAGCTGCACTGAGGGTGTGTATATACAACATTAGAAAGCTGCACTGAGGCTGTGTATGTACAACATTAGGAAGCTGCACTGAGGGTGTGTATATACAACATTAGAAAGCTGCACTGAGGGTGTGTATATACAACATTAGAAAGCTGCACTGAGGGTGTGTATATACAACATTAGGAAGCTGCACTGAGGGTGTGTATATATAACATTAGGAAGCTGCACTGAGGGTGTGTATATACAACATTAGGAAGCTGCACTGAGGGTGTGTATATACAACATTAGAAAGCTGCACTGAGGGTGTGTATATACAACATTAGAAAGCTGCACTGAGGGTGTGTATATACAACATTAGAAAGCTGCACTGAGGGTGTGTATATACAACATTAGGAAGCTGCACTGAGGGTGTGTATATACAACATTAGGAAGCTGCACTGAGGGTGTGTATATACAACATTAGAAAGCTGCACTGAGGGTGTGTATATATAACATTAGGAAGCTGCACTGAGGGTGTGTATATACAACATTAGAAAGCTGCACTGAGGGTGTGTATATACAACATTAGAAAGCTGCACTGAGGGTGTGTATATACAACATTAGAAAGCTGCACTGAGGGTGTGTATATACAACATTAGAAAGCTGCACTGAGGGTGTGTATATACAACATTAGGAAGCTGCACTGAGGGTGTGTATATACAACATTAGGAAGCTGCACTGAGGGTGTGTATATACAACATTAGAAAGCTGCACTGAGGGTGTGTATATACAACATTAGGAAGCTGCACTGAGGGTGTGTATATATAACATTAGGAAGCTGCACTGAGGGTGTGTATATACAACATTAGGAAGCTGCACTGAGGGTGTGTATATACAACATTAGGAAGCTGCACTGAGGGTGTGTATATACAACATTAGAAAGCTGCACTGAGGGTGTGTATATACAACATTAGGAAGCTGCACTGAGGGTGTGTATATACAACATTAGGAAGCTGCACTGAGGGTGTGTATATGCAACATTAGAAAGCTGCACTGAGGGTGTGTATATACAACATTAGAAAGCTGCACTGAGGGTGTGTATATACAACATTAGAAAGCTGCACTGAGGGTGTGTATATACAACATTAGAAAGCTGCACTGAGGCTGTGTATGTACAACATTAGGAAGCTGCACTGAGGGTGTGTATATACAACATTAGGAAGCTGCACTGAGGGTGTGTATATACAACATTAGGAAGCTGCACTGAGGGTGTGTATATGCAACATTAGAAAGCTGCACTGAGGGTGTGTATATACAACATTAGGAAGCTGCACTGAGGGTGTGTATATACAACATTAGGAAGCTGCACTGAGGGTGTGTATATGCAACATTAGAAAGCTGCACTGAGGCTGTGTATGTACAACATTAGGAAGCTGCACTGAGGGTGTGTATATACAACATTAGGAAGCTGCACTAGTGTGTATATACAACATTAGGAAGCTGCACTGAGGGTGTGTATATACAACATTAGAAAGCTGCACTGAGGGTGTGTATATACAACATTAGGAAGCTGCACTGAGGGTGTGTATATACAACATTAGGAAGCTGCACTGAGGGTGTGTATATACAACATTAGAAAGCTGCAGCATTTTGGTAGTAATTTATAGCAAGTGAATTCTGGAGTGATGGGGTCAGGGGTTAAGCAGGTCAAGATAGGGAAGGTCAGGGTTTAATCGATTAATGCCGACTATATTTGTGGTTTTGCTGTAATAATTATATTTTTATCTATAGCGAGAATAAACGTCTCAAACTGCTCAGTGAAATGGGGCAGCCTTATAGCTCCACCATGTCATGGCTCCAGTGAAATGGGGCAGCCTTATTGTCATTAGAATGGAAATGCAACGAGCTGTTATGAGAATCAGATCCGTTGAAGTAAGCAATCAAAAGCAACGCAGCTGCTACGTCGCTCAATGTCCAAACAAATCTTACAGCAAAGAAATCCATCCCAACTCAAAAGTGGAGGAATTCAGAGTGCTGCCAGGTGAGCATAGGTGCCTGTGCTGCTTTCCACCGAAGAAGAACGTCCAGAAACAGTGGGAAGAAACCGTTCACAATGGCTCTTGTGAAGGTCAGCCATTAAAAAATTTAAATTATTCTCACTTGCCCCGTCCAACCGGAAATAAAGTTTCACAACTTTACATACAATACAGAGAATGGGCGCATAATACAAATTCTTCTATTCCCCCCCCCCCCCCCCCCGACAATGTCCGAGTTTGCGTCATGTGGCGTTTATGGCATTTATTTGGTTAAGCTCCTGCTCAGTGTTAAGCTCCTGCTCAGTGTTAAGCTCCTGCTCAGTATGTCAAAAATGAGATTTAAGTACACAAGAGAACTCTGACATCGTCGGGGGTGGGGAGAAGTACAGATACTTGATTAATAACACTCAGAAAAACTAAGTAAGTTTGAAGGCACCCCCTCCCCTTCTACCTAGTTAGCTAGCTCATGTTATCTTGGGCATTTCCACGAATAAAAATGGACACATTGCACTCAGTGGAGAGGTGCATAGGTCAGCAAACAACCAACATTTACGGTATTGCATGTTGCCGTTTCGTACTTTGGAAAGTGCTTGATCACGAGAGTCCTCTTGTCGGGAAGCATCTTCTCCTGCTCTGCTGTGAACCTCTCCATTAGCTGCTGCCTCATGACGTTGAAGACGGAGCTCAAGAAGTGGCGTCCAAAAATGAGAGTCGTGTCGAACTGTTGGAAACTTTCACAGAAAACTGGAACATGGCAGAAACTCACCCACCTAGTGGTAAAGGAAAACAAACTTGCATATGGAAGAGAGACTTACACCATATTTAGCATGCAGAATACACACTCGCACACAATGGCAGCATTGCAGTATTAAAAGAAAAACCCTTCACAATTTCTTTTTAATTTGGTATAATTATATTATATATGCAAATATATAAATATTATATGCTTTTGGGTTTGATGATGCTCGTATAACCCTCCCAAGAATCTTTGTTTTCCATGGAAATAAATCCTTCCTATTGTTGATTGTTGATAAAGTCATTATATTCTACTCCTTCAACCAAGAGTTTGTTGATAATGACGTGATAATAATAATAATAATAATAATAATAATAATAATAATAATAATAATAATAATAATAATAATAATAATAATAATAATAATAATAATAATAATAATAATAATAATAATAATAATAATAATAATAATAATAATAATAATAATAATAATAATAATAATAATAATAATAATAATAATAATAATAATAATAATAATAATAATAATAATAATAATAATAATAATAATAATAATAATAATAATAATAATAATAAGTATTATAAGTCGACTTATATTGGAATCCTAACTTGTGGTTCTGATGTCTGAGCTGCACACTTCACTGTGTGGACTTAATATATAGCTGAAAATCGATCTCTCTGTGTTATCTTTTGATACTAAAAAAAGTTGCCAAGGCCAAAGTTGCCTCAACCCAAGTGGGTACACCTCAAAATATGAGCACCTGGACTGGTTGTAGTTGTGGCTCCTGATTGGATAGTGCTAACCATGTGGCAGGAGGAAGGCTCCTCTACAATACTTTGGCACTAAAACGTGACTAGGTAGTCGAGCGAGGGTGCGGAAAATCTTTCCCCCCCAATCTAGTATGTCACAGGACCCACCAGTATCATTCACAACTTCAATCCAGAAATCATGTGCCCATTTCTCTCTGTATGCCCATGCTCAAGATGCTCCTCACTTATTAAATTAAAACTGACTCCTAACCACATGGAGCTGCACCATGTATTGGCGTCAGCCTCTCAACAAACCTACTCTGTGAATGTAACATCTCACCAATACTCATATAGTCCTATGCAGTGTCTCATCTTATGTGGTAGAGCATTATTATTATTATATCTGTGCTATAGGCAACCATACAGCACATAAACATTGCTCTCTTGAAGGTTGTCAAGCCAAAAGGTTGTCTTAGCACTTCTGTGGCTAATTATTAATAATTGCATTTGCGACACTATTTGGACATTTCATGATACATGTAGCTTATCCAGCTATGCCAATATAAGCCCAAGTGGCACAAATGCATACACCACTTACAACGAACTCTCAGAACTTTGACATAATTAGATACATGGACTTTCTCCATAATCATTCAAATTTACTCACTTCATATTTCGTCTAGATGCTCTAGCTGATGAAGGCTCGAGCTTCTAGCCGAAACAGCGAGCAAGTAAAATTAAGGAGAAAGGTGGTGTATAAATACCTGCTTATCTATACAAACATAACATGTTCCCACACAAAGACCACTATGGAGGTGTGGCTCGCTTTAGCCCCCCCCCCCCCCCCCCCCCCCGTAGAAGAGATGGAGGAGAGATCAACTTCACAGGTACAGACCGCTATTAATCATATTCATTATCTTGTTCCCAAACCCATCATGTTTTTAAGTGTAGAGCACTTGACTTCATAAACTGCCAAAGTTTCACACGTGATTTTTCATCCTTCCCTTCCTCTCCTCCATTCAGTTTACAAGGTGCTTATAAAGAAACACACACACACAACACACACACACACACACACACACACATGCATATAGCAGCTATAAAACATGCGACGACACATTTTGAAGCTTGCACTATTGCATTGCCCGTGGCTACAACCAGCAAGAAGTGGTTGAGCTGAGGGCTGCACTGACCAGAAGTGCAAGGGATGAGGAGTTACTTCTAACCCTGAAAAGAATGGAAGCTGAAGTGTGTTGCTCAGCTGTACTGGAGCTCCTTCAAGTGCAACCTTCACTTAGCCTCCCTGGCCTGTGTGTGACCTTCACTTAGCCTCCCTAGCCTGTGTGTGACCTTCACTTAGCCTCCCTGGCCTGTGTGTGACCTTCACTTAGCCTCCCTGGCTTGTGTGTGTTGCAGCAAATTTCTTTTCATGTGGTACCAAGTGGATAAATCCACAAACTTGATATCAATTATAAGAAATTAACAATATGTGCGATCCCCCCCTCGCACATGCCCAGTACACTGCTGTATTGATATAGTCATAAAACTTGACTTCCAGTCTGATGGCGAGTGTGAGTGAGATAAATAAAGAATTAAATGGCTGGTGGTTGCGATTGCCATCATGAGCGGCCTCTTCCTGGCTTTTTTTGTGGCCATTTCTGGAAGCTCTTCTTTGGAGGAGAGCTACACACGCACCTACCTGGAATCTCTCCGAATCCCTTTGCTCTGGGTGGATTTTAACTTTTGTTGCAGCCACAGGCCACAGTGAGAAGTGTGTAGCTTTTGCTTGCTTTGGAGCTAACTCTAACACCAAACTGCACTATGTATTTGAATTCTAAATTCCAATGAGTCTGAAAATTTTATGCTTGCAAAACAGTTATAGCTATTAAATATTAGGTTTATAAAAAACACAAATAGAGTCGATGGGTAATTGGGCAAGAACCTAATGTGACATCTGTGCAGGACCAGCAACAATGCACGGCAATGCTGAGCAGGTTCGGGGCCAAGATTTACACCTATAGGTGCAGACTTATATCCCGCCAAATACAGCATGCACACATGCACACAGCACACCATGCACCCTATGCACATGTACATGCACACAGCACACCATGCACATGTGCATGCACACATGCACACCATGCACATGTGCATACACACATGAACTGCTTCCGGACTCTATAATACCTGGAGTAGTTCTCCTTGTACAAGCGATGGTTATCTGAGGGACTGCTGCGCATGTGAACAGAAGGAGTCTCTAACTTCCAATGGTTGAAGCAGTAGAGGAACATCTTGGCCAAATCGTACATCATCTGCCACTCTGACTGCTTCAAACTCCCAAACTTATACATCACGAAGTTTGTCACTGCCTACAAGGAAATAAGTGGTGGGACGGGAATGGGAATGGGAGGGAAAATGGAGATTAAAAGATGAAATATTGATCTTCAAATATATATCATGAAATTTGTTACCACCTACAATGAAAAACCACCTACAATGAAAAAGGGGAAAAAGGAAAAAATGGAAAAATTGTAAAATAGCATAACATGTATACACTTAGTGTGTCTAGCATGATCCTAGCATGCTCTGAGCTAGCTGTATACCTAGCATGATCCTAGCATGATCCTAGCATGCTCTGAGCTAGCTGTATACCTAGCATGATCCTAGCATGCTCTGAGCTAGCTGTATACCTAGCATGATCCTAGATGATCTGAGCTAGCTGTATACCTAGCATGATCCTAGCATGCTCTGAGCTAGCTGTATACCTAGCATGATCCTAGCATGATCCTAGCATGCTCTGAGCTAGCTGTATACCTAGCATGATCCTAGCATGCTCTGAGCTAGCTGTATACCTAGCATGATCCTAGCATGATCTGAGCTAGCTGTATACCTAGCATGATCCTAGCATGCTCTGAGCTAGCTGTATACCTAGCATGATCCTAGCATGATCCTAGCATGATCCTAGCATGCTCTGAGCTAGCTGTATACCTAGCATGATCCTAGCATGCTCTGAGCTAGCTGTATACCTAGCATGATCCTAGCATGATCTGAGCTGTATACCTAGCATGATCCTAGCATGCTCTGAGCTAGCTGTAATGATCCTAGCATGATCCTAGCATGCTCTGAGCTAGCTGTATACCTAGCATGATCCTAGCATGCTCTGAGCTAGCTGTATACCTAGCATGATCCTAGCATGATCTGAGCTAGCTGTATACCTAGCATGATCCCAGCATGCTCTGAGCTAGCTGTATACCTAGCATGATCCTAGCATGATCCTAGCATGCTCTGAGCTAGCTGTATACCTAGCATGATCCTAGCATGCTCTGAGCTAGCTGTATACCTAGCATGATCCTAGCATGATCTGAGCTGTATACCTAGCATGATCCTAGCATGCTCTGAGCTAGCTGTATACCTAGCATGATCCTAGCATGATCTGAGCTAGCTGTATACCTAGCATGATCCTAGCATGATCTGAGCTAGCTGTATACCTAGCATGATCCTTAGCATGATCTGAGCTAGCTGTATACCTAGCATGATCCTAGCATGATCTGAGCTAGCTGTATACCTAGCATGATCCTAGCATGATCTGAGCTAGCTGTATACCTAGCATGATCCTAGCATGATCTGAGCTAGCTGTATACCTGGCATGATCCTAGCATGATCTGAGCTAGCTGTATACCTGGCATGATTTAATAGTACGACGACTCGCAGCTGACATCATATGCTTTAAGATTAATCTTTGAATCAGCTTCAAAAACCAAAAAGCAGTTCTAAAGATCAATCCTCAAGTAGCTAGAGCACATCCCTACCACTGACTGTGCATCGTAAGGCCTCACTCTAGACCTAGCAACAGCACTAACCATAGCCTAGCTACATGGCTTATAGCTGGTATTTCATCATACTTCTGGTTAGTGACTTATGTAATCATGACCGGGTTCCTTATATATAATTCTCTCCCCATATAAGTGCTCCACAATATGTTTGAGAACTCCTGGCCTAGGCTGCCTCCAACAGTTAGTAATGCACGTGGAGTGCTGGCAGGGACAACCTTGGAGACATCCTCGGATGCGAACAGCTCTGAGTTGTTGCCCACTTCATCTAGCCCTAGCATTAGCCATTGCCCTATCTGTTGCCCTAGTCCTAGCTAGCCCTACCCCCCCACCCCAAGCCCTAGCCATTCATTGTGTGCCTCAGCCAGAAGGAGGCGGGAATGAACTTGGAAACTTTATAAATGCACAGAGGCTCCCGGGATTGCCCACGCACCACTGGACGTACATGGCAGCAACAAGCTAAATTCACAAAGAACAGAACTGAGAGCATGGCCTTGGTAACATGCACTTTGTGGTAGCTGATCGCACACGCTTGAGCTAATGCAGTCTCTTCCGATACTACTGCATGGCAGATCATTGGATACAGGATCATTCCAGCTATGAATGAGGGGGGATGGGGGGGGGGGGACATCTCTCCTCTGCCTGACATTCATGCCCCCCTTCCCCCCTCCCCCCCCCCCTTCCTCCTCCTCCTCCTCCTCTTACTACTATTACTACTCCCCCTCTCCTCCACCACCTCCTCTTCATTTCCTCCTCCTCCTCCTCTCCCCTTCTTACCCCACCTCTCCTCCCTCCAGAACTCTTGCATGCCTTGATTGTTGAGGTTAGCGTATGGCCAGCCCCAGTGACTCGGTCGTCTACAAGTACTTATGAAAACCTTTCTTTGACATCTGCTATCACCTGGGCTGATGATGCAGGCTCAGTGTAGCCACAAGCCACTTGGAGTCTGGCGGCCATAATAATTCCCTCTAACCAGAGTGAGCTAGTTCTACAGATCTGGCCTGCTAGGTTAAGAAGGTTAGATGAGTTAAGGTTAGATGAGTTAATGTTAGATGAGTTAAGAAGGTTGGATGAGTTGAGGTCAGATGAGTTAAGGTTAGATGAGTTAAGAAGGTTAGATGACTGCATAGTGACAAACCTTAAAAACTTTCAAGACATTTTTATGGGGAAAGTAAAATAATAATGATGATGGTGATGAATTTTGTGATCGCTTTATCTGTGTGTATGTATGTGTGTGCATACAACAACCCATCAACTGGGAACTCCATTACTTCTCCCATCTTCGCACATGTATGCGCTGTGTACGGATCATTAAAATGGCAGCACATATCGCACACATAAAACCTCTTGGATCAAAATTGCTTTTCGGCATGTAAACAACAACAATAATACAACAACAATAATAAACAACAATAATAGTAATAATAATAATAATAATGATACTACTACTGATACTACTACTACTACTACTACTACTAATAATAATAATAATAATAATAATGATGATGATACTACTACTGATACTACTACTAATAATAATAATAATACTAATACTAATACTAATACTACTACTACTACTAATAATAATAATAATAAATTAATAATAATAATAATAATAATAATAATAATAATAATAATAATAATAATAATAATAATAATAATAATAATAATAATAATAATAATAATAATAATAATAATAATAATAATAATAATAATAATAATAATAATAATAATAATAATAATAATAATTAATAATAATAATAATAATAATAATAATAATAATAATAATAATAAATAATAATAATAATAATAATAATAATAATAATGATAATGATACTAACTACTACTACTACTACTAATAATAATAATAATAATAATAATAATAATAATAATAAAACTACTACTAATACTAATAACACTAATACTAATAATAATAATAATAATAATAATAATAATAATAATAATACTACTACTACTACTACTACTACTACTACTACTAATAATAATAATAATAATAATAATAATAATAATAATAATAATAATAATAATAATAATAATAATAATAATAATAATAATAATAATGATAATAATAATAATAATAATAATAATAATTATTATTATTATTATTTGTATGTGTACTTACTTTGGCAATGGATACTGCTTCAAAGGGGGGCGTGCCAAACTTGTCCCCAACAAGAGAGGGGAGCTTTGGATGGAGCATGTTCTTCCTCAAGAAATTGAACAAGAAGCCATAGGTCTTCCTGAAGTCCTGATCTTCCTTCTCGTTTTTCATTTGGAGAAGAATGTTGTCCATGTCGTATACAATCAGTAAGATACGATCCACGACATCATCTTCGAGGTCCTTCACTGGTTGGACGTGGGCTTCCAGAGGGTGCTGACAGTTGCGGCAGAGGTCGAGGAGAGTGGGGAGGCTTGGGGTATCGTTGGAAGAAGGGTTAGCAGGCTTCCATGCCTGACACTGGCACGCCCCTGTGTCATCCTGCAACCACATGAAAGGTAATGCCGCTCATAGTAATGCACAATGGCTGTTCAAATAATAGCAAGTGTCAACAACAACAACAACAACAATAATAAGTAAACAAAAAATGCTAATATTAATAAAACAATATATTAATTAATTTTTTTAAGAAACACTTGACAATTAATGCAGTACAACCACGAAAACCCGGGGGGGGAGGGGGGTAATAAACATGGGGGGGGAGTACCAATATTGTCAAGGGGGTTTAAAGCCCAAGAAAACCCAAGAAAACTGATGGAAATAAGAGTATTATTATTAGTAGTAGTATGATGATTATTATTAGTAGTAGTAGTAGTATTAGTATTATTATTAGTAGTAGTATGATTATTAGTATTATTATTATTATTAGTAGTAGTAGTAGTAGTAGCAGCAGCAGCAGCATCATTATCATTATTATTGTTGTTATTATTATTGTTGTTGTTATTATTATATCATTATTGTTGTTGTTATTATTATTATTATTATTATTAACATCATCATCATCATCATCATCATCATCATTATTATTATCATTGTCATTCTCAATATTATTATTATTATTATTATTATTATTATTATTATTATTATTATTATTATTATTATTATTATTATTATTATTATTATTATTATTATTATTATTATTATTATTATTATCATTGTCATTCTCAATATTATTATTATTATTATTATTATTATTATTATTATTATTATTATTATTATTATTATTATTATTAAGTTTTGATTTTCACATATTTTTTACTTTAAAAAAAATTCTTCAATTCCTCCTCTATGATACCTATTTATCCAAATACTCACAAGACACCTCGTCACACGCTATAACTCAACTTGTCAACTTCTATAGTGGAAACCTTGTACTGTGCCTTGTAGGTGGGGGGGGGGGGGGGGGGGGGGGGGGGCACTTTAGAAACACTTAGAAAATAAAAGAGGAGAGAGGAAGGTGCCCATGGCTGGTACACCTTGCAATCCTGACAAAAATGGTCTCTCAGAGAAGAAGGTCTGTAACTACAAGTGGTGGAAGCGTGGAATGTTTACTTCTGTATAGAGAGTATAAATAATGCATGATGCTGTCTATAGTGAGGTTAATGCATGATGCTGTCTATAGTGAGGTTAATGCATGATGTTGTCTATAGTGAGGTTAATGCATGATGCTGTCTATAGTGAGGTTAATGCATGATGCCGTCTATAGTGAGGTTAATGCATGATGCTGTCTATAGTGAGGTTAATGCATGATGCTGTCTATAGTGAGGTTAATGCATGATGCTGTCTATAGTGAGGTTAATGCATGATGCTGACTATAGTGAGGTTAGTGCATGATGCTGTCTATAGTGAGGTTAATGCATGATGCTGTCTATAGTAAGGTTAATGCATGATACTGTCTATAGTGAGGTTAATGCATGATGCTGTCTATAGTGAGGTTAATGCATGATGCTGTCTATAGTGAGGTTAATGCATGATGCTGTCTATAGTGAGGTTAATGCATGATGCTGTCTATAGTGAGGTTAATGCATGATGCCGTCTATAGTGAGGTTAATGCATGATGCTGTCTATAGTGAGGTTAATGCATGATGCTGTCTATAGTGAGGTTAATGCATGTTGCTGTCTATAGTGAGGTTAATGCATGATGCTGTCTATAGTGAGGTTAATGCGCATGATGCTGTCTATAGTGAGGTTAATGCATGATGCTGTCTATAGTGAGGTTAATGCACGATGCCGTCTATAGTGAGGTTAATGCACGATGCCGTCTATAGTGAGGTTAATGCATGATGCTGTCTATAGTGAGGTTAATGCATGATGCTGTCTATAGTGAGGTTAATGCATGATGCTGTCTATAGTGAGGTTAATGCATGATGCTGTCTATAGTGAGGTTAATGCATGATGCTGTCTATAGTGAGGTTAATGCATGATGCTGTCTATAGTGAGGTTAATGCATGATGCTGACTATAGTGAGGTTAGTGCATGATGCTGTCTATAGTGAGGTTAATGCATGATGCTGACTATAGTGAGGTTAGTGCATGATGCTGTCACTAGTGAGGTTAATGCATGATGCTGTCTATAGTGAGGTTAATGCATGATGCTGTCTATAGTGAGGTTAATGCATGATGCTGTCTATAGTGAGGTTAATGCATGATGCTGACTATAGTGAGGTTAGTGCATGATGCTGTCTATAGTGAGGTTAATGCATGATGCTGTCTATAGTTAGGTTAATGCATGATGCCGTCTATAGTGAGGTTAATGCATGATGCTGTCTATAGTGAGGTTAATGCATGATGCTGTCTATAGTGAGGTTAATGCATGATGCTGTCTATAGTGAGGTTAATGCATGATGCTGTCTATAGTGAGGTTAATGCATGATGCCGTCTATAGTGAGGTTAATGCATGATGCTGTCTATAGTGAGGTTAATGCATGATGCTGTCTATAGTGAGGTTAATGCATGATGCTGTCTATAGTGAGGTTAATGCATGATGCTGACTATAGTGAGGTTAGTGCATGATGCTGTCTATAGTGAGGTTAATGCATGATGCTGTCTATAGTGAGGTTAATGCATGATGCTGTCTATAGTGAGGTTAATGCATGATGCTGTCTATAGTGAGGTTAATGCATGATGCTGTCTATAGTGAGGTTAATGCATGATGCTGTCTATAGTGAGGTTAATGCATGATGCTGTCTATAGTGAGGTTAATGCATGATGCCGTCTATAGTGAGGTTAATGCATGATGCTGTCTATAGTGAGGTTAATGCATGATGCTGTCTATAGTGAGGTTAATGCATGATGCTGTCTATAGTGAGGTTAATGCGCATGATGCTGTCTATAGTGAGGTTAATGCATGATGCTGTCTATAGTGAGGTTAATGCATGATGCCGTCTATAGTGAGGTTAATGCATGATGCTGTCTATAGTGAGGTTAATGCATGATTCTGTCTTTAGTGAGGTTAATGCATGATGCTGTCTATAGTGAGGTTAATGCATGATGCTGTCTATAGTGAGGTTAATGCATGATGCTGTCTATAGTGAGGTTAATGCATGATGCTGTCTATAGTGAGGTTAATGCATGATGCTGACTATAGTGAGGTTAGTGCATGATGCTGTCTATAGTGAGGTTAATGCATGATGCTGACTATAGTGAGGTTAGTGCATGATGCTGTCTATAGTGAGGTTAATGCATAATGCTGTCTATAGTAAGGTTAATGCATGATGCTGTCTATAGTGAGGTTAATGCATGATGCTGTCTATAGTGAGGTTAATGCATGATGCTGTCTATAGTGAGGTTAATGCATGATGCCGTCTATAGTGAGGTTAATGCATGAGGCTGTCTATAGTGAGGTTAATGCATGATGCTGTCTATAGTGAGGTTAATGCATGATGCTGTCTATAGTGAGGTTAATGCATGATGCTGTCTATAGTGAGGTTAATGCATGATGCTGTCTATAGTAAGGTTAATGCATGATGCTGTCTATAGTGAGGTTAATGCATGATGCTGTCTATAGTTAGGTTAATGCATGATGCTGTCTATGGTGAGGTTAATGCATGATGCTGTCTATAGTGAGGTTAATGCATGATGCTGTCTATAGTGAGGTTAATGCATGATGCTGTCTATAGTGAGGTTAATGCATGATGCTGTCTATGGGGAGGTTAATGCATGATGCTGTCTATAGTGAGGTTAATGCATGATGCTGTCTATAGTGAGGTTAATACATGATGCTGTCTATAGTGAGGTTAATGCATGATGCTGTCTATAGTGAGGTTAATGCATGATGCTGTCTATAGTTAGGTTAATGCATGATGCTGTCTATGGTGAGGTTAATGCATGATGCTGTCTATAGTGAGGTTAATGCATGATGCTGTCTATAGTAAGGTTAATGCATGATGCTGTCTATAGTGAGGTTAATGCATGATGCTGTCTATAGTGAGGTTAATGCATGATGCTGTCTATAGTGAGGTTAATGCATGATGCTGTCTATAGTTAGGTTAATGCATGATGCTGTCTATGGTGAGGTTAATGCACGATGCTGTCTATAGTGAGGTTAATGCACGATGCTGTCTATGGTGAGGTTAATGCACGATGCTGTCTATAGTGAGGTTAATGCATGATGCTGTCTATGGTGAGGTTAATGCATGATGCTGTCTATGGTGAGGTTAATGCATGATGCTGTCTATAGTGAGGTTAATGCATGATGCTGTCTATAGTGAGGTTAATGCATGATGCTGTCTATAGTGAGGTTAATGCATGATGCTGTCTATAGTGAGGTTAATGCATGATGCTGTCTATAGTGAGGTTAATGCATGATGCTGTCTATGGTGAGGTTAATGCATGATGCTGTCTATAGTGAGGTTAATGCATGATGCTGTCTATAGTGAGGTTAATGCATGATGCTGTCTATAGTGAGGTTAATGCATGATGCTGTCTATAGTGAGGTTAATGCATGATGCTGTCTATAGTGAGGTTAATGCATGATGCTGTCTATAGTGAGGTTAATGCATGATGCTGTCTATAGTGAGGTTAATGCATGATGCTGTCTATAGTGAGGTTAATGCATGATGCTGTCTATAGTGAGGTTAATGCATGATGCTGTCTATAGTGAGGTTAATGCATGATGCTGTCTATAGTGAGGTTAATGCATGATGCTGTCTATAGTGAGATTTTTGCATGTGGATTAATAATCTCGACTATCTGTAGCTTGATTGTGGGTAAGGTGCTGGAGATGGTCAGTGGCTCGAGGAAGTCAGTAGGGTGTGTGCATTGGTGCACTCTAATTTGGTCCGAAGCTATTGCATTATTACATCAACATCATCGATTAAACATGACTCGATGGAATATGATCTATTCCAACATCGAGCATCTGACCAATCAGATTGCTAAAATGTAACGTGATGAACTGCACAGCTAGTAGTTACACAGTTGTGCTGAAACTGGCCATCCATTAGTGGTGCTTAGACCTGTACCTTAGTACTGTAGCTTGTCATTAGTGCTGTACCTATAGCTTGTCATTAGTGCTGTACCTAGCTTGTCATTAGTGCTGTACAGCTTGTCATTAGTGCTGTACCAAGCTTGTCTGTACCAAGCTTGTCTGTACCAAGCTTGTCATTAGTGCTGTACCTAGCTTGTCATTAGTGCTGTACCTAGCTTGTCATTAGTGCTGTACCTAGCTTGTCATTAGTGCTGTACCAAGCTTGTCATTAGTGCTGTACCAAGCTTGTCATTACTGCTATACCTAGCTTGTCATTAGTGCTGTACCTAGCTTGTCATTAGTGTTGTAGTTGGCTTGTTATTTAGCTACATAGCTTATTCAGCAATCTTTGGCTAGGTGGTTAGTTAGCAGCAATACTATGGCTGTAAACTTCGCAATCACCATAATATGCACTCCAGCTGAATCTGCTGTCGCTGCTGTCTATTGACGGTAGACTCGAGGTCAAAATTTAAGATTGCTTCCGCAACATTCTATGAGACACCAGAGCGTCACATTATGAACAAGTCTTCATACAGGAGGAGCACTTTGTCAGGTGGGGTCTCCGAAGAGAGGGACTGCAGTGCTCTACTGAGTCCCTGTACAACTTAAGTGGTTTATAAAATGCTTAACACCAGAAAAAAGCTGCTGTGCTTGAGAAACCACAAACAGTGCCAACACAACCAGAAGCCCAAGAGGCAGGCAGATATGGTACAATCCACAATGCAGTAACAATGTGGGGAAAAAAACATCTGGAAGACGTCCCTCAACCTCATGAAGTTCCACTTCCCGAAAGGCAGCACATGGCACAAATTATTCACCACCAACACTGCCAAGGTCAGCTCCTCTTGCCCCAGAAGCATGAACAGCATCGGCAAGATCAAAACAAGAAAATACTAAACTCCACCAACAACAGAGGCCTAGCAAGACATACAACTTGCGAACAGGAATGATTGTCCACCGGATGAAAAAACTATCTCACCTCATCAGTTACCTACAAAGCCATTGTCTCCACCAACAACACAACATTGGACTCAGGGACACATCTTTCAAAGCTTGTTACACAAGCCACAAGTTCACTGTCAACCATGATGACAAAAGGAATGGCTCTGAACTCTCTAAGTTGATATGGAAACTCTAAGACATAAACACACACACAGTGCAACATAAAATGGTCCATCACAGAGCACCATCTACTCAACCACATAAAAACACTGCAACTTATACATCACAGAGAAACTCCACATCATCTACTCAAGACAAACCAACAATCTGAATTCCTCTCAAAGTGTGCGGGCACAACAATAAGTTCCTCCTCATTGACACCTACACATCAGTCAATCACCACATCAGCCAAACTCAATCACCACACCACATCAACATCTCCACCAATCCTGGTCTACACATCTGCCAGTCCACCTCATAACCTATCTATCCTACCAGTTCCTCACTGTCCCTGATGATTGCTTACACACAAAACTAGTAGGGCCAGCCAATTCCAAAATTGTCACTTTATCAGTTCTGCTTGCATTGTTTGTGGCCTACATGGACAAGCCACTTTCACTATAAATTAAAATAAAATATAAAATAAAAAAATTAGTCCAAACATTAACAAAGAAAGTTAGATAACTAACTAACTGAATACAGAAAAATTATGGCGGTTTTCAAGTTCAGGTTCTTGAGAGTGGCTCCCCAGCAGCTAGGCAAGTCCATTCTACACTCTCAATTGAACCACTCACACTTTGGTACTAGGCTGATGTGCAAAGCCTCCTTCACTAGCAGTTCCTTCTGTCTTCTGGCCTTGTCTAAGATGGTGGCTTCCTCCCACAAAATAGGATATCCATTGTCCCATGCATGTTCAGCAATTGCAGATTTCTCATTAGCATACTTTTTACAGGCATCTTGATGTTCTCTCATCCTGGTCTCCAGTCTTCTGCTGGTCTCCTCTTGTAGCATTTCGGACAAGGAGGAAGCAACACCATCTCGACCAGAAGGAACTGCTAGTGAACGAGTGTGAGTGGTTCAATTGAGACTGTGGAATGGACTTGCCTGGCTGCT
>JAQNBH010000007.1:20970397-21101934 GCA_028752905.1 Cladorhizidae sp. MBARI D1340-BT2
AGAGACCATCTTTTGAGCTATATATCAAGTCCATACAGTGAAGTGTCGTAACCACAAGTTTTTGTGAGCATTTGTATTCTATGGTATTGACCCCTCATTACTAAAGCTTATACACAGCGTATACTAGCTACATGACTTGCTTATTAAATGCTCTAGAAAGAGCACTCAGAACCTCAATAGAGCACCTGAGGAAGCTCTAGCTGCAAACCAAGGCTGTAGCTAGGGTTGCTACATTGGGCTGGCTGGACACAAAGAAGGAAGTCCACAAATGAAAAATTACCCCATAAGCTACTAAATTTCTAAATTTCTAAACTGGCCCCAGCTTAGGTTTACAGTATATATACTTGTATATAATATCAATAATACTATATAAATATTAATAATATAATAATGCTGTGGTCTTCAGCTAGAGTGCAGTGAGTAAGCCTACAAACCACAGCTGTATCAATACCAGGCTTGGACCAAAGAAGAAGTCTAAGGAAGAAAAACTACAAAGCTAACTTCTAAGTAGCATGTTAGTGGACATATATGTATGTTCACCAGCCTTGGGCAACACATATACATGTTCACCCTGTTCAAAGAGTCAACAAAACAGTGTTCATCTGTAGTCATTTTATAGGCAAGAACTGTCAAGTATATGGCTAGCGGCAACAGCAAGTGGTTGAACTATTGCAGAGCAGAGCTCAGAAAGTATCCTCGCAGGGTCATCCATCTGCAAATTTGTCCAGTCACCAGCAATGGAAGAAACATGATGGCTTTCAAGCAGGAGGAAACAGTCACGATCGATGCTCACCAAGTAGAGGCTAGAACCAACTGCAAAGTAGGTGCTTCATGTGGAAACCTGCTAACAACCAGCACGTTATAGATATCTTGGCACTTGGAGAGATTTGTTACGGACTCTATTTGTTACCTTATCCCTGGAGCAGGTCAGAGTTTATCAGACATCCTCAGATGGAATGTCCACAGGTTTGCTGACTTGAATGAGAGTACTTTTGGTGCCATTATGCAACAATTAGTGCCTAAGTAGTCGGCTTCTCCTGAACACAACACACTTTCATATCTACTGTGATGGCTGCAAAACCAGCAAGGAATGTCTCCCTTAGTCAGACCCATTACCACTTGAATCCCTCAGTAGATAAACAAGAGTGGAATATTCTAGACAAGCACTAAAGTTAGATCTAAACAGTGTTTAGTAAATCTCTAACCTCGCAGTGGAGATGGGTCGCTATCCTTTCGATCTTTTTAATCCTGGGGTAGTTCCTTAGTTGTTCCTTTTTTTGAGCAATTTTTTGTAAAGTAGAGCTACTCTTTCTAGAAGAGAATCCTCGATCGTGCCTTACTCCAGGTAGACTTGACTTCATTGTGCGAGTTGTCAGCAGCCGAGAAAGTTTGGCAGAAGAGCGGAGACACTAATAGATATAATGGTGGCTATGTAGAAGAGAACTTCATCCTTACCAATTGATTGGTAAAGGGTCACGCCATAAAGTTCATTTCCGGGGACGAAACTGCTGCTATTCTTCTGTAAGTCGTTTTCTAGGCATGTTTTTCCCCAATTTTTTCCTGTTTTCTGTAGTATGATTTTGTGTTCCCCGTGTGTTGTTTTCATGTGCGTCTTATGTAACGCTTTGGTTTGTTGCTGCTGTTTTTTGTTTGTAAAACTAACGAGACAGGTGGAGTATTCTGAAATAACAACATAGTTACCCAAGGTGGACTTCCAGCAAGAGCGAGAATTGCTCCTGATCAACGACTTTGGATATACTATAAATGGGTAAGAATAAAAGTATCCACTGTTTCCTCGTAAATTGACCACTATCAGAGTGTCCTGGATGTGCTGGTTCACTGAACTGGTCAAGAGTGTTCTCAGACACTGCTAAGATTTCTCCTACTGTGGAAATGAACATGCCTAGAGTAAATATTGTCTTTGCAAGAACTAGATTGTCTTGCAGATGACTCTATGTTGCAACTCAATTGTGGTTAGTTCTCGGTTACATATAAAGCACACCTTGTGTAATTGGACACTTCCCCAAATGGAATAATGCTTAGTCAGCATTTGTAGGAGCTGTTAATCTTGTAGGGAAACCCTTTACCAGTTGCTATGCTTTTATGGCGACTGATAAAGGTGGTCCATTAAAGTACAGCCACCTTAATGATTGGGGAGTTGAACCTCGGCATGTGAGCATGCGAATAACCTGTAAACCATGTGACTCACTCCGGAGGTGTGACACTCGGTAGGTCTGGAACCAATTGAGGCTGTTTGAAATTGTGCGTTGACTAATGTGAGAATTGGGTGCCAAGCAACTATTGTACTCCCTCCTCGAAGAAGACCAACAATCAGCAAACATGTTAGACCACTACTACTAGTCTTGTGATGCCGCACACTTTTGTGTCAATTGTCATTAGCACCAAGGACCTGTGTCTCGTGACGGAAAAATATCATGACAAATCGGAAATGATATCACTAGATTTCTGTGATGTGACTATATCTTGCAGAGGCACTCCTTCCAAAGACGAGCTAGCTTGGCCACAGTGTAACTTCGATAGAGCATTCAAGCGATGAAGATCATCAAAGCTGTTTCAGATCCACACACACAGCATCAAGGAATATACTAGCACTCCCTGTGTAGGTCTGACCCACATTTTAAAGTGATGGACGCTAAAAATGCCCCCTTCCCCCCCCCCCCCAAACAACAACAACAACAACAAAAATCTCGCCGACAAAGTCACCTTGGCAGCTTGGTAGCAGCCTAAACAGTGGGCAACTGTTTAGGCAAGGTCATTATGTAAGTGGTCTTGTTGCTATAGCAACAGAAACACTTCCAGCTTGTCTTGAATCCTTCAATAAAATAGTGAACTGGTGGACCTAAATAGTCTCGACAAACTCTCGGTTGGCATAGTAGAATATTATGTCTTTCTCAATGATAGTAAGTTATGATTTGTTTGTCCATGATTCGGCTAGATCCTCTGGCCGTCGTCAGAAAATGAGATGCTAGGACTCGCGTGAGGTTCATACATAGCTAGCTATCCTCCATGTGATGAGCACCACACCCTGGCATGTGTGTGCGTGTGACAGGATGTGATAGCAATTAAGGGGGGAATGGGAGGGGAATATTTAAATAAGTGAAAGAAATAACATTTTCAATAAATTAATAATACAATTTCCAAGGGGGGGGGGCAAAAAGGTTCCAAGGGCTGCCCCCACCTAAATGAAACCCTGGTGTGTATAATTTTAAGGTACTGAACAGTGGAAGTCCATTATCTGAGCATGTTGGGACCGAAGTGTTGGGACGACTGAAGTCCCACCCACATGTATTGCAGTGCATACTTGAGCTAAATTCCATCTCCTCGCAATATCTTGAGCTTTTCTTCAATATTAAAGACGACCCCCTTTGCTCGTTTGAGTAAGTGTAGCCAGCCATGCTCTCTGCTTTGACAGAAGGATCTAAGGCATTGCTGTGTGCTTGGCTAGCATTGCCGTGGGCATGGATTCTTATAGCCTTAGGTTGACCAGCATGTTCGGATATGACTTCCTCCTGCACTTATGTGCATGCATGGCTTTTCTGTGGTGAACTGGTGCAATTAGCTCTATGGTAAACTTGATGGATGGCCTGATGTTGTTCAGATGCCAACAGCTCCTGTTCTCTCCCCTTCTTCACTATGACTATGAAGAACGTGTCATCCACTTATCACCTTGGCTTCAGGGAGGGGGAGGGGCAGTGGGGGTTTAGCAGTAGGGGTGCTAGAGTTCCCCATGTAAGGTTGTGCTACCACTGCAGATACTGGAGAGCTGATTGCCGGTCCCTTTCTGCTCGCAATTCCCTTGGTACCTGAAGTAGGTGGAGTTTAGGCTCGACTGCAACAGCTATCCTGTCAGCACCTAGTGCAGTCCTCTCATGTAGGCATCCCATCTGTCATCAACATTCCAAAAATAACTTCATCAAAACAGACAAGATATTCATCCTGAAAAATTTGGGTAAGATGGCCAGAATTCTTGGCATTTGTATTCCTATTGCCAGCTTGGGTGGTGGCAACTGTAGCTTGGGTGGGGGCCACTATTGCTTGGCTGGTGGCAACTGTAGCTTGGGTGGGGGCCACTGTTGCTTGGGTGGTGGCACTGTGGCTTGGCTGGTGGCAACTGTGGCTTGGCTGGTGGCAACTGTAGCTTGGCTGGTGGCAACTGTAACTTGGCTGGTGGCAACTGTAGCTTGGGTGGTGGCAACTGTAGCTTGGCTGGTGGCAACTGTTGCTTGACTGGTGGCAACTGTAGCTTGGGTGGTGGCAACTGTTGCTTGGCTGGTGGCAACTGTAGTGCTGTGAACTTGGAAACATTATACGAAGTTCAACAAATACCAGGCACAAATGTCCTAAGGGGAACCTCGGGTTTATGTGTTTTAGGGAGCCCATAAATCAGTGGTGGTCTGCTTCTAATGGGCCTAATTCTATTGTATAAGGTAGTTGTTATTTCTCCAGTCCTCTCCAAATCCTTCAGTACATGACTTGCCACTTTTCCTGTGCCGTGGGTAGGAGTCTTCTCAGTGTTTCAATGAGGATACTTGCCAAGATTTTGGAGAAGATATGCACGGATGACCACCGCCTGCATATGAAGAAGGAGAGAGGAGTTGTTGGACCATCTGAACAACATCAGGCCATCCATAAAGTTTACCATGGAGCTTGAAGTGGAAGGATTGTTGCCTTTTCTGGATTCCTACCTACACAGAGAGGAAGATGGAAGATGGAAGGCTAGCTGCAACAGTTTACAGAAAAAACCTCACGCACACAGACAGATGCCTTGACTGTGAATCCCACCACCCTCTCCATGTCAGAAGAGGGGTGAGGAAGGAGCTGGTACGATGGAGTCAGGAGAGTAGTGATGGAGAAGGAGAACTGTACGAAAGGAAGAAGATCATTTGAATTTTTTGCGGGAGAGTGACCCACATGTTTTTTTGTGTGTGTGTGTGTGGTTACCACTTTATAACTCCATAGATTCGATGGTATTGACTTGATATATAGCTCAAAAGATAGGTCTCTCTTTGTGCTCTCTGTTGATGCTAAAATATTTTTCATAAGTATAACTATAGCCAAGTTACGGGAGCTACAAGTGGAGGGAACCTCAAAAACCTGAATGCCTGAAACCTCCACATAAATATCTCCAGATTGCAAAGTGCTAAAGATTTGAAATTAGCACCAGTGGCTAGAGGAAGCCCTCTATGCAATGAGTGGTTTCATTAGGCGTTAAAATGTAAGTACGTGGTTAAGCGGCGGGTGGAAAATGAATTTCGTTAATAATCCATAAAACTCGGGGTAGTAATTTCTGGATGAGTGAAGTCCTCTGGAGGGTCTGCTGAAAGTTCAACATCGGAGTTGCTTTTAGATCAGGAAGGACTCCGAGAGCATCATAACTTTAATTAGAGTGAAGGATGAATTAGAAACTAATGTGCACTCGTGTGTTGTGTACCGCACATCTTATACTGTGGAAAGCACCACAGGGGAGCCCAGCAGAAGACTGGAGACCAGAGTGAAAGAACATGAAGATGCCTGCAGGTTTCATACAGAGGTAGAGATGTCCTGGGGACCCCCCCCCCCCCCTCAGTTACATTATAATAATGTGCCTAGCCAATGACTACAAGGCTATTCTCAGATTTTGCTGTTCGTATACGTGTAAAATTTGATTGAAGATTGACGTCGAAGTCCTTCGATAGCAATGTGGTGCATTAGTCTGCCAAGATTAATCTCACCAAGTCTAGATCACAGATGAGCTTCATTTGACCAAAGAATGCTCAGCACTAGCTGATGCAACTGGAAGATATCGGGACTTATGCACCTGAGGACTCATCTCTGCTGCGCACAAAACATCTCCAACCCCCACCCCAGCATATATAAACCCTGCCTGTAAAAGGTGTTCTGTAGTGAAGTCTGCAATATTGAACATGAACGGGACAATTGACGGCCTATCTTGTGGGAGGATTGGCAGAAGGAACTGCTAGTGGAAGAGGAAATATACATTAGCCTAGCACTCGAGTTGAGCGGTTTAATCGAGGTTGTGGAATGGAGTTATGCACTTGGCTGCTGGATGGCCACTCTCAAGGGCCTAGACATGCACCTAAGGAGCAGCCAATGAAGTGATCAGCAATTCATTGACAGTTGTGGCATTTCTATGAAGACAGATGGCTCAGAAGATGACCGCATGCATCCAGCAATCTTGGAAGTTACAACCAATGCATGAAGTTGTCTGTGGTGGACTGTAGAGGCTGGTGGTAGTCCCTTTGCAATGAGTGGCAAAAACCTCCTCACAGGAAGAGGGAACTCAAGCAGACGAATAATCACAGAAATGATAGCTCTTGTCGTCCGATAGCGATCTAGAGCTACTCTTCATTCCCTGTCCTGCATGCTAAAGCAATACAGAGCACCCCAAACAGAACGTGCTAACAGCTCGTGATATTTATAGCACGAACCAGATGAGACGTGTTCTAGATAAGTGTTCAATTTACAGCAGCGCACGCGTGCTAATTTATAATTCACAAAAAAAATGGAACTGTATTTCACAAGTGAGGAGTGGCCTGCGAAGATGCAATCGAAGCACGCATGCAGGGTGGAGGGGGAGGAGTCTGGTCCGCTTGTTGCATTGGGTCCATTTGTTGCATTTACAATGCTGTCCTGGATTCTAGTCCAGGTTTTAGTCGATCTGTTACATGTGAATGCCCTCAGTCCTGGTTAAAAACCAGTTTAGCTGAGTAGTAGGAATGCAATCCTGACTAGCACACTCACCGTTGCAAGCGCTATATGCTGCTCTGGGTTTTGTCGATTGAGAAAACATGTGGCATGATCATTTATAAGCAGTAATTTTTATACCGTAAAATTGCCTATTGGTCCTCTATTTATGGACCTAATTTCACGTGTGTCACCCTCCCAGTGACCAGGTTGGAACACATACCCTTCACGGTTTTTACAATAAAAAAATAATCAGGCAACTAAGTTCAGCAGAAGTCATTTTTCTAGTGACCGCGGTACTTTTGGCTTGTCCGAGGATGACTCTGGCGAGGAAGAAGATTGTGGCATCCATGCTTACCAAGTGAGCGACGTGGAGCCTTGGATAGTTTGGCCACAATAAATTAAACTGTTGGAAAGCTGGTGGAAGAGCTTAGCATTGCAATGGAAAATGATGGCTTGTCTCTGATGAGGAAGGCTTGGATGAAGAAGCTTCTCAGGTTTGTGAATGGGATTGATCTAGCTGTAGTAGTATTCACCTGTTAGTTGTCTAAAGGGCAGCAGCTATTTCCCTGGTTAGACGTGGGCAAAAGCTTACAGCTATCTTCCCAGGCTCATCCTGGGACTCTTATAAAATTAATAATCTTAGACTTGAAGATGGTGCTGGAGAACTAGCCTCTCCTGCCTCCTTGCTCTCCATCTCCTCTCACAGCTCAATTATAGATGTAAAAATAGATTCAGCATTGTAATAATAGCATATGTGTGTTACATAGTGGCAATGAGTAAGGCCTGGTCTATGTTTTGTTAGTGTGGTACATAGTGGCAATGAGTAAGGCCAGGTCTATGTTTTGTTAGTGTGGTACATAGTGGCAATGAGTAAGGCCAGGTCTATGTTTTGTTAGTGTGGTACATAGTGGCAATGAGTAAGGCCAGGTCTATGTTTTGTTAGTGTGGTACATAGTGGCAATGAGTAAGGCCAGGTCTATGTTTTGTTAGTGTGGTACATAGTGGCAATGAGTAAGGCCAGGTCTATGTTTTGTTAGTGTGGTACATAGTGGCAATGAGTAAGGCCAGGTCTATGTTTTGTTAGTGTGGTACATAGTGGCAATGAGTAAGGCCAGGTCTATGTTTTGTTAGTGTGGTACATAGTGGCAATGAGTACGGCCAGGTCTATGTTTTGTTAGTGTGGTACATAGTGGCAATGAGTAAGGCCAGGTCTATGTTTTGTTAGTGTGGTACATAGTGGCAATGAGTAAGGCCTGGTCTATGTTTTGTTAGTGTGGTACATAGTGGCAATGAGTAAGGCCAGGTCTATGTTTTGTTAGTGTGGTACATAGTGGCAATGAGTAGGCGTGGTCTATGTTTTATTGGAAAAGAATATGATACAAAAGTTCAGGACAGTATTGTGTTCTCAATGAACCCTCAGTTGACGTAATAACATTACTATAACCTTCTCAGTAATCAACTTGAAATTGTATTCTCTCGACGTTTCAACTAGATGCTCTAGCCACAAGAAAAGGTTATTGTTTGTAGTAATGTGTGTTTGTATGTAGTAATTGTTAGTGTTGTCCAATAAGTAACACAGCAAATGATTGCTGAATGTTTGTCAACAGCTTATAAGCAAAAATAGAATATAAAATATTGATAATGATATATCATCTGCATTGTGGTCACAAAAATCTGACCACAATATGCATCAACAATAATGCTATTCCATAATACATGGTTGCTAGGGACTTGTAGATTTCTGACTTGGTATAGATGCTTAACTAAAGCTGCTCCAATTATTCCCCAACTGTCCCAGCGATCCGATGGTGAGAGGAGTTGCTGGAAAATGTCTGTGTAAACAACACTGTATTTTGTGCTGGTGTGAATCAGCTTCTATGAGAGAGACAGTTAGTGCTAGTCAAGTGAGACATCCGATGACACAATGCCAGGGCTGTAGTGGGCTAAGCATCCTGTAGTGGATGGAATTATCATGTTTGGGGTTATGAGGACAGGGTAGGGTGATTAAGTGTGTTCCCCACTGGGGGGGCCTGTGGCTATTGTTGTCTGGTCTCGAGTACAACATGAAAAGTGTATTGTGGGTTGCACTGCGACCTCATGGGGCTGCCTGTAAATGTGATGCTTTGTGATTTTCTTGCTCAGCCTTACCTTCTGTCACACGTGCAGTGATTTCAAATTGGTAATGGCGGAAGGAGGAAGTCCTGGAGCTAGGATGGAAAGAGAAAATATTGTGTATGATACAGCTGGCAACGCTTGGATCCCTGCAAGCCAGCGACCCGATGGAACGTGGAGAAAAGCAAGAAGGGTTAAAGTGGGGTACATTCCACAAGAGGAGGTTCCTCTCTACCAGTCTAAAGGAAGACAGTTGGCTGAGCAGATGACAGCTTTGCAAAAACCTTCTCACCATCTTGGTAAGGCAGCTCTGCTAGACATTGAGGATGTGCCCCTTTTAGTAACAATTCCAGCACTTTATCAACTAAGCTGAAGTGTACTAGGCAAATGCCCCACACACACTTAGTCTAACATTTGAGCTACACTATTTTCTTATCTTTTCATTCTGAATATGTAGAAATCACTAGTTCTATAAAGTATATAATATGCCATTGTCCTTGCAGCATATTGGAAGGGGCACTTGTTAAAGCTACAGCCCTAGTAAAACGAATACCTTGTATTCTAAATAGCGGAGGCATTTATCATCTTTCATGTTTTATCTTGGGTAATTTGTTCATCACTAGTTCTATAAAGTATATAATATGCCATTGTCCTTGCAGCATATTGGAAGGGGCACTTGTTAAAGCTACAGCCCTAGTAAAACGAATACCTTGTATTCTAAATAGCGGAGGCATTTATCATCTTTCATGTTTTATCTTGTGGTAATTTGTTCTAACTGCAGGAGCGTGCTCCATCATCCCCGACGATAACTTGATGTTTTTTGAGACGTTGACTAGTGATAGACTTCTGACCAAAGCCCAGAAAAAGAATGCCAACAGGAAGAAGAATAAAGCGTCTAAATCCAATCAAGTCACATGTCTAGTGGAAGAAATCATTAGTGGAATTGAAAAATTAAAACTTGAACCTGAAGGGCGGGGCACTGACACTGCCGAGGTGACTGCCGAGGTGACAGGCTCTGCTTGCACGAATGACGATGACTCTAATTCGAAACAAAAGAGAATTAGAGCTTTGAAGAAAAAACTCAAACAGATTGAAGAGCTAGAAGTTCGGTTAGTTTCGGGAGAAAAATTGGAGAAAGAACAACATATGAAGATTTCAAAGAAGGACGAGTTTATTGACGAACTTTTAGTGCTCGATTCCAACGACTGATGAACAGATGAATTTTATTAATTATTAAATCACTTTTTGTAATTATTATTAATCACTTTTTGTACCACAACAACAGTTGTCTGAACTGCCTTCACATCAATAGGATATACAATTAGCTGTTTCTCTCCAGGCGCCTATGCGGGGTTTAGCACCTTGTGGTGGTCAACAAGGACTTAGTCAGCCCCCCCCCCCCCCTCCCGGGACCAATGGCTTTACTTCCCTTTCCAAAGGATCCTCATTTTTTAAATGGTGTTGAGTGGACTCCAATGATCCTGCATGATGGGAATAATGGCAGACTGCGACCATGAGGCTTTTGTTTTGTTCCCTGCATGATGGGAATAGTGGCAGACTACGACCATGAGGCTTTCGTCCCCTGCATGATGGGAATAGTGGCAGACTGCGACCATGGAACGTGTGTCCAACCCCTCATTTCACCGCCACCCCAATTGGCCTGGTGGTCAGTCGTCACCCGGCAGGCTCAGTGCTGCTTAGCTTCAGCTTCTATGGGAAATGGACGCAGGCACATGGAACATTGGGGTTCTCAAATGATTGCGGGCTTGTGTTCTTTGCGTGGCAGGTGGTCTTAGTGAGATCCACTTGTCTTCTTTGGGCAGGATGGAATTGAAGTTTGGACAGTCTATAGAAGTCACGTGACCATACGTGTTAAGTTGTTTTGGTAAATTTGTATTATAGTGTGGCCTGACAAATCTGACGTCATACACTTCGAGTGCACCACGTAGCACTTAAGTATAGGTTAACTAGAAAAACTAAACAGAATCTAAAGCTCGTATCACACATTGACAACTTCTCAACAGTGATTTTGGCCATATTACTGTCATGCGCTATCGACCGATCTGCGCCACCGATAGATCGCCGCGCTGCGCTGTCTATAATAATAATAATTTCATGAAGCACACCAATCTAGGTGTACATAGCATACATATAATACATTTTAATCACAACAAACAATGTTAATAAGTATATCAGTAGTTGGTAGATCCAAGTTTAGATCCAAGTTTATCTTAAATTACGGCACAAATATAGTCATCAGCTGAAATTTACAAAAATTATTAAATCCGATAGAAGTATATAATTATATACAAGTTGAGAGGAAGCCGTAAAAATATATTTAATAAGATCTAAAACTAAAAGAGGAAAATAAATTAATAAGTCTGTTATATATACTGTAAGGCGAAGAATTCTGGTGTGGCACTTTCTCGGTAGTCTCCAGATCCTTCGTAAAATATTGTTGTAAGCAGTTTCAAGTGACTTTAACTGAAGTTCCAGAGAATCCCACCATAGAGGGAAAGGCAATGTAAATTTTTTTTAAGTTTTGTTTTAACAACTGGATCACAATATGAAAAAGTATGTAAAATAAAATTAGCTTTCCTACACATAGCATTAGTGACTCTCTTAATATCGTTTGTATCATTTAGTGTGCATTCAAGAATATGACCAAGATGATCTACGTGATCTACGTAATTAGAGAAAGTTAAAGAAAGTAAGAATCATGAGGTAGAGTAAAATTTAGATGTGAGCGAAAACAGATAAGCTGAGTCTTGTTAGCATTAAATAGTAGACCAAAGTCACTTGCAAACTTCTCACACTGACAGTAGACAACGAAGACCAGATGGAGAAGGAGCCAAGAGCACAATTTCATCAGCATAACATAATGAGCCAACAAAATGGTATCCGAAGTGACAACCAATGCCAAGTTTAGATTGTCTATAGAGTAACTCATCTATATATACTGTGAACAGAATAGGGGACGGAACACCACCTTGCCGAACACCATTGGAAACACCAAAAGAAGAGGATAATATCGAGTTCCAACGAACACAGAGAGATTGATCTTTATACCATGAAATTTATACCATGAAAAAAGAAAACGAAGAATAGCAACAGGAAGCTTTTTCTTCAACAAAGTTCTAAATAGAAGATCATGGTTGACTCTATCAAATGCTTCACTTGCATGTAAAAACAAGCATAAACCTCGGAATCATTATGCATGTATGAAGAGACAACATTCTTCAAAACTCCAGTACAGAGGTCAGTGGAAATACCTGGCTTGAAGCCAAACTGAAGGTCTGAAGTAAGAAAATGAGAGCTATATTGATGTAAAATGCATCTCTCCAGAACCTCACTAATGTTAGGTGCCAATGCAACAGGTCTGTAACTATCTGATAGAGATGGATCCTTCATGGGTTTAGGTAAGGGTACTATGATACAGTTTATTAAGACAGTTGGCATATAACCATGCCTAAGTATGACAGAAAACAAGTCAGAGAGAAAATTACAGAGGACAGGAGAAGCAAGAATTAGATGATTGGAAGACAAGCACGTGCCATCAGATTTATCCCTACCTAGACTCTTGGCAACTACTGCAGGTGTTATGACAACATTGATTAAGTCATTACAGGAGATAGAGGAGTCAAGGCCAGATAAAAGTAAATCCCTAGACAAAGTATCAGAGCTATTTAGGATAGAACTAAGCTTTGCACGAAAATTGTTGCTGGAATGACCATCAACAACTGGACATTCATGTCTACGACTGGTAGATGAGGCCTTAACTTTCTTCACTTCCTTCCAAAATGTGCAAGTGTTCTTTTTAAACAGGGATGTTTGAACGTTCTTGCTCCTGCGTTTCACTCTTCTAACTGCATACTTGTACTCCTTAGTCCGTTTCCTAATATCAAATAGAACACCAGCAGAGGGACAACCAGCTTCAACCCAAAGTCTATTCCAGAGTGTAGTAGCAGACTCTGAACCTGCTAACATGAAGATTCCAACCAGGAACTACTTTAGGACATTTACACTTCTGTGGTAAGGAAATTTTACCAGAAAATGAGAGACATGACAAGAGTGTTTCACAGCAGTTGTCAATGTGTTGCCTGTGATCGACACAATCTACAGAAGAACATTCTATCAATTCCGGAACCAACCCAGGAAGATTAGCTCTAATTGCTTGATAACAATCAATATCAGATTATGTAATTTTATACCAATCAATATTTTTAAATTGTCAGAACCTTTGCAGGCAAAATCCTGGTTATTGTCATATATGAAGCCTGTAACAAAAACACAGAGGAATATGATCAGAGAAATTGTTGGCCAATGAACTTGATTTTACTGACAAGGTTAGAAAGATGACTAGGTGTAAGAATATGGATCTTCGTTAGCGCAGTAATCGTTAGATCGCGCAAGGTCTCGTCCACATCGACCGATAGGGCTAGGGCAAGGGCTATATAATCTTGCTTGCCAAGATACGCGATCTGTACTACAAGCTCTATAGACGCGATGCGCAGATCGGTCGATAGCGCATAACATTACAAACTGGTTGATCCTCAACGAGCAAAGATGATTGGCTGATATTTGTCTAGCATTACATTTTTTGTTGGTCACTATCTTTGCTGCTCTTATTAACGGCTCGGGCAATTGTGTGTTGATGATCAAGCATGCAATAAGCGGTGGTATTTATGTACTGACTTTCTCCATAATTTTACTTGCTTGCTGTTTCGGCTAGATGCTCGAGCCTTCATCAGGAATGACGGCTAGAGCATCTAGCCGAAATATCGAGTGAGTAAATTTAAGTTGTTTACGGAGAAAGTTTTTTTGACAAAGTTATATATAATTATATATAATATATATCTTAACAATACCTCGGACACATGCGCGTACATCATGATACATGTCTGTTAGAATGTAGGGATGGGCATGGCAAGGGCAAGAGGGAGGTGGGGTAGAAATGCAATTACATTATTAAGATAGAGTAAAATAGTTCAAAGGTTTAATTTTTGGAGCTTGTGGGCGGCAGAAAGTAAGATATTGCTAGTTGTGAGGCCTTCACAAGGATGGGTACGGATTGTTTAGTGTGTTCTATTGGTAGGACATCAATTAGGGAATCCGTGGAAATTAGATGGTGGTATTCTTCCTTGCCCTGTTGCCTTAACCTGGTGGGTTCGATTGGGGGGGGGGGGGGGGGGGGGGGGGGGAAGATCTTCTGCACCCTCGCTCGACTACCTAGTCACGTTTTAGTGACTAGGTAGTTGTATCCACTCAAGACTTGATGCTGGACTGTAGCACTCTTAACGGTTTTTGTGGTTTGACTGGCTTCATATTGCAACCTGCAGTTCCAAAACAAAAACGTATAGCTATGGCAAAAGATACCATTAGAAAACACATTGAATGGGCTATAAAATCAGATTACAGCATCAGTAACCCTTTTAAAACACACCTCACTTGGTCATGCTTTGATCAGAACCCCCCCCCCCCCCCCCCCCACTTGGCATTCAAGTGCAGATGACCCAAGTTTAGTGATAGATACCACTGTGTAACTGAGAAGTTCAGAATGAAAGATTCCCGTGAAAAAAAAAGCGAAGTTATTAAGGTAGAAAACGAATATAGCCTACAAATTGTAACCGCCCTAATTTTAATCGCGCGTTTTCGTGCGAGTGTGTTTTGACAAAACAAAAATGGTTTGCTAAGTGAACACACTTCGTGCGAGTGTGTTTTGAGTGTGTTTTGACAAAACAAAAATGGGGCCAAACAAACCAGTTCTTTGGGATTCAGTATATAGCAACAGATAACAACACCAATGTTGCATTCACTGAACAAACCTGGGAGAGGTGGTAGTACCAGAAACAACAGCACAGCTTATTTCTATCGACCCTTTCTCTCACCTCGACGACGACTATCTGAGCAGGAAACCAGCTGACTACTGATAGATGAGAATAAGCAAACTTGACCATCCAATTGGCGAGCGAAGCCATCCCTCTCTTATTTCATTGTGCATCGACAGGAGTGTCAAGAGAAAACACCATATTTGTTTAAAAACATACAGCCACCAACTCTTCTTATGAACTCTGGCCTTCAGTACCACATTAGTTGATAGAGCTCCTGATTGATCAGACCAACTAACTTCCTTCTTCATCTTCCCCCCTTGACAATGTCACCAAAATTCTAAATACAAAACTCTCAATAAAGATTTTATTCCTGTATGGCACTTCTTCACATCCTCCCACTTCCTCATCTGACCATTATCTTGACACATTACTAGAGTATTGGAAACTCCGCAGTATCATCAGCGAATCAACCTTTCTAGTCCCTAGCAATCAGTAAGTCCTCTAATACACTTTGCTTAATGGAAATATGGTTAACAAGTTCGATTCATGGCAATGACCAACTGTCTATTGTTGTGATAAGTAGTCACAGGCTTGGTGCTTTAATGGTTTAATTTTTTCAATATGTTCTCCCTATTGAAATGAGTTATCTTATCTTCCTCCCTTCCTCTGTTGCCTCTACATTGCTCCATCTTCATCTTATACTTACCTCCAAGCTATATATGCTGAACTCACTCGACTGCGTGATCACATGATCATGGGAGATTTTAGTGCACCTGATAGCACATCATTCGCTGATTTTCTGTCCTCTACTCTTTGTGATTTAATTTTTACTCGTAACCTAACACAACTTATAACAGATCACCTAACACAACTTCTCACAGATCACCTAACACAACTTATCACAGATCACCTAACACAACTTATCACCAGATCTTACACACTCACATGGAAATGTTCTAGAGCTCATTTTGACAAACAGCACAGATAACAACTACTTGTGTAGACACCAACAGCTGCATCTTCAACCCACTACCTAGTGTCTGCATGCATCCAATCTAACCACAGTCATTAAATACTGAAGTGTAGGAACTATGCCAAAAAAAGAGCAGACCTCAACATAATCAACATAGATGTAGACTTCACATCTTATTAAGAGAGGGAATTGAATTTGAGAAATATTATCACACACTTGTCAGCTGCTGGTGCCCAAGTCAACCCTCCACCCCCATCATTAACCCCAAGTGGTTAAACTCTGACATTAGGCATCTCTTGAATCAGGTTCACTCAGTAAGGCGGCAGGTAAAGAAGTATCCTCTTCATTTGCTCCTTCTCAATTGTACCTCTATTTAACTCAACTTCATTAAACTCCATCGCAACCCATGAAACATAACTCCACTGTTCACAAGGCCAATTATTTTAAAGTGACAAGCTTCCCTCAGTCAAAAGTTTATCATCACCTAACAACCAGTTTATCGTCATTGACAGATTCCGTAGACATAACTCCAACGAAGGCAGCAGGTTATGGTGACATCAGTCCTCAAGTACTCCAGTTCTGTGCTACCTCAACTGATCCCATTACTCATGTCTATGGTCAGGTTCATTCACTGATTAAATGAAAATTGATAAAATATCACCCATTCTAAAGGAGACAAAATGAAACCTGCCAACTATTGCCCAATTTCTCGTGTAAGTGCTTAAATCAACTATACCCCCAAAGATTACGCCATTCCTTAAACCACTCCTATCTCCTCGAAAACATGTCCTTCAATGACTTTCTCAATAATTTACCCACTCTACATTTCGACTTGCTCTAGCAGTCTACCTGAAACATTAAGTAAGTTGATTATAGAGATGGTCATTGTATCTATTATGTCAACTGAGAGCTTGTTGGAGAAAACTGATTCTGTCCGACTCGGATGTTCTTGTCATTACTCAAGCCTCAGAAGAGACATCTGCAACGTCATATGTCTAGATTTTAAGATTTTGTGCTTCACAGGACCTACCGAACAAACCATCAACACTACATTGTTAGTATTGGCAGCACTTGCTCAACGATACTCCCTGTCCACTCCAGTGTACCACAAGGCAGTATTCCAGGCCCAGTACCATTTCTGAAGCCATCTCATATTGTATATATCCCCTACCTATTTGCATACAATACCAAATTCATCAAGAGTGTTTCAAATTTCTATGACATCATTCTCCTGCAACATGACCAAGATGCTTCTGAATCTCAGTGTTTAGTGGAAACTGACCTAAACAATGCAGTATTCTCTTGCCAAGTCTGATCCACTACCATTGTTCCAGTTTATAAACTTCAAAATTGACCAGGGGATGTCAAATCGTGATCTAGGTATTACTGCCCACTGCAATCTCCTGTACAAGTGGGTATATATGCATCACTATATCTGATTAGACATACCATCTCTTCTTCATCATCAACACCGACTACTGCTCACAGCTTTGGAGGCCACGCCTTGAACTAAATAATCAACCTTGAGCGAGTTGTAAGCCATGCAACAAAGTGCATTTTAAATGATTCGTATCTAACTATATGTAGGTGTAGGTGTAGGACAATCCAATCTCAATTGCTTCCATTATGTATTGGTTGAGCTCCAAGACATAATGTTCGTCATGAAGTGCATGAAAGAGCCGCTAGATAATTCCAATTTGTTGACTACATAACATTCAGTGAATCCTCAACAAAACCAAAACATCTCAAATACAAATTCTGCCTCTTACTTTTGCCATTTCTTCTTCAATAGAGTTGTTGTAAGATAATGAACCCTCTAACACCTACATATCATTGACCTCTCCACAGTTTCTTCAATGAAAGCATGCCTTTACCAATATCTATGGGTCTACCTCATTTTTAACTTTCACACCAATATCTTATGCACCTTGCATGTTTCTTACTGAATAAGCACTCCCACTTGTCCATAACTGCATAATATTAAGGGGATCCACTACCCAAAAAACCAAAAAAACCCAAAAAAACACAACTTCTCTCTGCTTCAGAATTTTTATTTGAAATCTTGTATGATGTGTACCTATACACAGACCTACCTTCTGGTGCTGTGCCAACTACCCAGCTCCAACTGATCCGGACTTAGTGAACATTTAAGATTTCTCGAGGACGGTCATATTTGGAGACTAGTTTACTTTGAGATTTCACAACTTACCACAGGGGAAATTACAAAGTATGAAACACAATATAACTTTGAGTTTTTTTTTAATAGTGTGATCATGGTGGACTTTAAAAACTATTGCAATTTCTTGGTAGCATTTTAATTTTTTTTTGTACCTGTTGACATCATACTTGCTTAAAATTAAAAACAGAGAATGTCATCTTGTAGAGAGGAAACAGAATCTATATAATTTTGTCCGATTACTCCAAATATGAAGTAGGGAGAACCGTCCTTGGCCAGAAAAACAACTTTTTCGGGACAGGCATTTTAAGGACTAGTATATATATGTATTTCAATGGTTGAACTGACCATACCATTAAAAAAACACCAAAAGTGGTATACATATATATACATACTAGAAAAATCAAGAATAGGGAGGGGAAGTTTGGTCTGTCCTATATAGGCCGCTTCCTAGGGGGATGACCAGAATGACTGGTTTGCTTCCCTTGTCGGCCTCCGCGGCCATTGAAACTCACTATTATGTGAAGCGTCTTCTTCGCAAATCGGGAGTACTCAAGTTAGTATAAGTCCAGAATGGAGCATCCAAATCTTCTCCAATTTGGAAGGCAGCATCTTGCATGTACTGTCATCATAATTATTTTGGGGAAAAAACAAAAACAAAAACAAAAATTATTTTTGGGTAGTGGACCCCCTTAATCGAGCTACACCAGTGCATAGACTGTCATCATATGAACACTCAACTATTATATTCAATACCTCTGTATGTCACATCATACTCAGTTCAGATGTTGTCAAGCAAATCATTATTATATATCTAGCTAGGATATTCACCATACCCCATAGAAAGTATGAATAGATCATTAGATCATCAGCTTAAACAACATAGGCTTGTAGAAACTGTAATAGTTGCTTTAGAGGGAAAAAGTCGTGAGAGCTGGCTTGCATATTCGAAGATCGAGAAAAAATAACTGGCTGCACTGGTGTGTCAGTGGGCTGCATAGTTAGAGACTGTCAGAAATGGATGCCAGGAGTTTCATGTAATGGAGCTTCTCAATTTTCTCACAACAGCTATAGAGTTAGATAAACCATTTGTCATGAGGGTGTAGAAACTCTATCAAGCTTGGTGGGCCAAAAATGCTACTCTCTCAGACAGCAAGCACAGAAGAGAACAGGCTACATAATGTGATTGGTTATGAGAAAGAGAACTGGTCAGAAGAGGAGGAATATGCTAATGTCTTGAACACAAACAGACAAAGAGAGCAAACTAAAACAAAATGCCTGAAGTTGTAACCTGTTGCAAGGTCTTTCCTTCAGTAACACAATAATAATCCAGCACTCAGATCATTCTGTCAGCCAGCAAGTACTTGCTGATGATTTCACTCAATGTCTGAAGTTCTTGTTAGCTTCTGCGTGGTCTTCCCTTCAGTACTCCTCTTACAGGCACATTTATTACTATTCACAACCAGAGCCAGCTCACTGTATTGCTGGTAATCCTCTGTGCCACCATGCATAAGTTGGGCATCTGTAAAGATCAGAACAGGACAAGAACCAGAAGGCTTGACAAGTGCTACAGCTCACCATACAATACCTTGCATCCATGACTTAGTCACTTGTCTGCCCTGGCCCTACTCATTCTCCTTGCGATCTTGTTTGTTTTGTCTTGTGCTCGCGTAGCTTTGGCACAAACCAGCTACCGGGTGCGAGTGAACCGGTGTCAGGCTAAACATGCAGGCCACCATGATCGAAATGTGAACATCTGTGTTCACCGACTACTGGTCTATATATATATATTGCCTCCGCAGTAACTGGTTGAGGATATGCGGTTATTTCTTGTTTTTCCCCGTATCAATTGTCAAGGCAGAAAACATTCAGTAATCATTGCTGCTGACCAAATACAAGCATACATCCGTCCCTACTAACCAAGGTGTGGAGACAATTTGCTTGAGGTAATTGACCTGAATAACTCTACACCATTTTTAGTCAAGAACTGGTCACAGCCTAAAGGAACACGGACACGTCGTCGAGGTGGACATTCTTAAAAAGGTGAAACATTGGGAGAGCTGACCAACCCCTATTATTGACTACACAACCTTGCTTATCATTTGAAGTGCCTTGAAGTTCCAGGCAAGTGTGGGGTGATTAGTACATGTGGTCAGTAAAAATGCCTTTACAAATTGATATATTTCAGACTGCTTTGATGTGGCTGGAAGGCCGGCCTGACACTGACCCATTACACCTCTTGAAGGGGGAAGAGTGTAGACCACACAACAAACACTCAAGCCTGACTCACATAAATGTACTATTTGCACTGTAGGTATATGTGTGCATGACCAGCGTGGAGCCACACATATATACATACATGTACTTTGTAAGTTTGCAAATTCAGAGTCACGGGCACCTCTCAGTCTCACACTGCCTGGATAAGTCAGGTTCCGGGCACGTAGTCCACATCAAGGGCACAGATACAAACATGACCTTCATTATGTGCAGTCTGTATGTATATAAGGGGCCAGATCTAGACTACACTGTCTTCACAATTTTAATTTGATGCATTTATTGCCAAGCTTCATCTCTTTCCTGTCAAAAACAAAATCTGGTGTACCCTTTGCGTGGTCTCATGTGCCCCCCCCCCCCCCCCCCCCCTTGAGGGAACAAGCATATTGCAAAGTCTGCAGAGAAGTTGTTCATGCACACAACAGAGCGTGTGTTAATCTTGCAAGTGACGGCTATGATTCAGTGGGACGATCTCCCTCACACTCTCCATCGCTGCTCAGTTGTGCTGTGAACTTCAGTGCTGTGGAGGTCGTGTTGAACAATTCCACCATTTCAAAATATATCAGAGAACCAATCAGAACAAAAGACACTTCAACTTGTTCTCACTGTCCTTCCTTCCCTGCCACCACCTCCTTATCATAGCTGCATCCCTCCAGCCCTATTATTACTACACTCGCCTCCACACATTTTCCCAACAATACAATATAATATACCATAAAATCTCACTTCATGGAATAATATTAATAATTTAATCTTCACAATGCTGAGTCCTTGGGACCATCGCACTCCAGTGCAGTACAAAAATAAATGACAGTTAATGAGGTAAGATGACTTGTGCTGTAATGACATACACACTTGATATATATTAAGTTAATGTTCTACGTTAAATGAGTTGCCTTGCTTGGCTATGGTGGAGTGGAGTGGAGTGGGGTGGAGTGGGGTGGAGTGGAGTGGTGGAGTGGGGTGGGGTGGGGTGGGCATAAAACAGATGACAAATATTCTTCTGCTTGTTTCCATTGAAAATGTCATGCAGGAATAGAAAATGGCGCATATTTACGTTCTGTCACTGCTCAAGATTAGATAAATCAAGAATAGATAAATCTAGGTTAGCCTGAATAACTACTTGGCTGTGTTTCCCAAAGACAGTCCTCTGGTATTGACTTGGACAACCAGCTACCAAAACCTAAGGTGGTGGAAAGAGGCTGGAAAGCCCAATTCTTCCCCCAGCATCTGCAGCTCTAGTGGTAGATTCCAGCTTTGACACACCATACTGAGTTTCTGTTGATATGCAAGCAGGAGTGATACAAAATGTTGGTACAGAATCTAGCTAGAGAGTAAGCTACACTATACCTGTCATGAGGAAACCATTAGGAGAAGTCCATACCCATGGTGACCTCTAACCTCAGAGTAAAAGAATGGAACTCGTGCTGCAGCAACTCTCATATTTGATCGCGAGGTTAGAACCGATTGACAAACATGCGCAAAAATGAGAAAAGAAATTGTATTTCGATGCATAATTAGAACAACACATAATTGGAGCTTTTACGGTACATACACAAGTACCCACACATGCATGCAGCATGTGCACAAACAATGCCATCCCACCCCCTCATTAACTGACCATTAATTAAGCTCACTTGCAACTAGCAATGAATTCAGTGCATGTCTCCAATACATGGGCATTTCCCCCCTTTGAGTGTGGACAAGTAGACAAGTAATAGCACCTTGCATGGCTACCACCATCTGCCTCTTCCCTTTAGAAATTATTCTACTCGTATTAATGCAGCACAGACCTTCAAAATCTGTTTCCACATTCACCTTGCGAGGGCCTGGCATCCAGCAAGACTGGAAACTTCTTGCCCTTCTGATTGTCGATGCGTTATATAATTTATATATATTTATATCGAGTCAGATTACCACCTCCAGAACCCCACCCATTCTCTTGAATATCAAGACCCTTTACCAAATGCTAGGCTGACATCAACATACCAAACATGTTCTCTGCATGTGTGAGTGGCGGTTAAGCACGCTTCAGCAGTATGTGACCAGCAATGACCAATGTCTGGGAAGATGAGTACTTGAGCAGTGGAGATATGTGGCATCTGAAGGTGCTAGGAAGACAACTAGGAAGACAACTAGGTCACGAGAGTCTGAAGAATTTTTAACTGCATGTGATGAAGGGAATTATTGTCTCTGGGATCTGTTGGCTGTGTTGCCTACAGCCACAGGAAAAGCTCGTGCTGTTTCTTCCTTCCCTTTCTTTTTCTCTGATATTTGACTGTCTTGCTCCTCTGGAATCAGAACTGAGACTTCTCTCACGAGGGGAATTCAGTACCACAAACTTCAAACTCGAGCAACGAAATACTTTCCAACTAGGTAGGTCTGCTAATAGGCTATTTACACATGCTGTATATAATTGCACTTGCTCAAGAATAGATTGATATGCTAGTGCCTCCAGACCCAGTCCCTGCACACCGGTTGGTAAAGGGTCCAGCAGGAAAGACTACCCCACCCCACACCCCCAGGTCATTAATGCCACCACAACTGGAAATGACACTAAGCATGTGTATGCATATATGCATGGCCCATCAAGTCCACACTAAGCATGTGTATGCATATATGCATGGCCCATCACGTCCACACTAAGCATGTGTATGCATATATGCATGGCCCATCAAGTCCACACTAAGCATGTGTATGCATATATGCATGACCCATCAAGTCCACACTAAGCATGTGTATGCATATATGCATGACCCATCAAGTCCACACTAAGCATGTGTATGCATATATGCATGACCCATCAAGTCCACACTAAGCATGTGTATGCATATATGCATGGCCCATCAAGTCCACACTAAGCATGTGTATGCATATATGCATGGCCCATCAAGTCCACACTAAGCATGTGTATGCATATATGCATGACCCATCAAGTCCACACTAAGCATGTGTATGCATATGCATGACCCATCCAGTCCACACTAAGCATGTGTATGCATATATGCATGACCCATCAAGTCCACACTAAAGCATGTATAATATGCATGACCCATCAAGTCCACACTAAGCATGTGTATGCATATATGCATGACCCATCAAGTCCACACTAAAGCATGTATAATATGCATGACCCATCAAGTCCACACTAAGCATGTGTATGCATATATGCATGACCCATCAAGTCCACACTAAGCATGTGTATGCATATATGCATGACCCATCAAGTCCACACTAAGCATGTGTATGCATATATGCATGGCCCATCAAGTCCACACTAAGCATGTGTATGCATATATGCATGGCCCATCAAGTCCACACTAAGCATGTGTATGCATATATGCATGGCCCATCAAGTCTAAACTAAGCATGTGTATGCATATATGCATATCCATCAAGTCCACACTAAGCATGTGTATGCATATATGCATGACCCATCAAGTCCACACTAAGCATGTGTATGCATATATACATGACCCATCAAGTCCACACTAAGCGTGTGTATGCATATATGCATATCCATCAAGTCCACACTAAGCATGTGTATGCATATATGCATGACCCATCCAGTCCACACTAAGCATGTGTATGCATGTATGCATATATGCATGACCCATCCAGTCCACACTAAGCATGTGTATGCATATATGCATGGCCCATCAAGTCCACACTAAGCATGTGTATGCATATATGCATGACCCATCAAGTCCACATTAAGCATGTGTATGCATATATGCATGACCCATCCAGTCCACACTAAGCATGTGTATGCATATATGCATGACCCATCAAGTTCACACTAAGCATGTGTATGTATATATGCATGCCCCATCAAGTCCACACTAAGCATGTGTATGCATATATGCATGACCCATCAAGTCCACACTAAGCATGTGTATGCAGATATGCATGACCCATCAAGTCCACACTAAAGCATGTATAATATGCATGACCCATCAAGTCCACACTAAGCATGTGTATGTATATATCTGACCCATCAAGTCCACACCAAATGCATAAATTATTTACTGTTCCTGATGAAGTAAAAACTATCAAAAACAAATCTGCTTCCAAGATGTGTGCTCAGTCACTGACAATTCACTTTGAATCTACTGGGAGCTTGTGCCGGGTAACCTTCCGGCATTTCTTCCCAGAGCGATCTCTCTTTACTTTGACTGGAGTCCTCTCCTCCTCAATGAAGCGCGTGTATATTCTGCAGGGGAAAGAGTTTATAGTTTGTTCAAGTTGCATACTTGTGCTGCTGCATGAAGAGGCACAGTAAAGTTCAAGGCTTTCCTACGGTGTGCCACTCAAGACTGCCCGGGCTACTAATAGTCATTACACTTGTAAAATTATTCATTGCTGCCAGGACCAAGCTACTCATACGTGCATGGGTAGTATACACTAGCTCATCTATCTATCCATTCCTGTATTATCATGCGTGCATGGGTAGTATACACTAGCTCATCTATCTATCCATTCCTGTATTATCATACGTGCATGGGTAGCATACACTAGCTCATCTATCTATCCATTCCTGTATTATCATGCCTGCATGGGTAGTATACACTAGCTCATCTATCTATCCATTCCTGTATTATCATGCATGCATGGGTGGCATACACTAGCTCATCTATCTATCCATTCCTGTATTAGCATGGGTAGTATACACTAGCTCATCTATCTATCCATTCCTGTATTATCATGCATGCATGGGTGGCATACACTAGCTCATCTATCTATCCATTCCTGTATTATCATGCGTGCATGGGTAGCATACACTAGCTCATCTATCTATCCATTCCTGTATTATCATGTATGCATGGTAGCATACACTAGCTCATCTATCTATCCATTCCTGTATTATCATGCATGCATGGTAGCATACACTAGCTCATCTATCTATCCATTCCTGTATTATCATGCATGCATGGTAGCATACACTAGCTCATCTATCTATCCATTCCTGTATTATCATGCGTGCATGGTAGTATACACTAGCTCATCTATCTATCCATTCCTGTATTATCATGCGTGCATGGGTAGCATACACTAGCTCATCTATCTATCCATTCCTGTATTATCATGCATGCATGGTAGCATACACTAGCTCATCTATCTATCCATTCCTGTATTATCATGCGTGCATGGGTAGCATACACTAGCTCATCTATCTATCCATTCCTGTATTATCATGCATGCATGGTAGCATACACTAGCTCATCTATCTATCCATTCCTGTATTATCATGCATGCATGGTAGCATACACTAGCTCATCTATCTATCCATTCCTGTATTATCATGCATGCATGGTAGCATACACTAGCTCATCTATCTATCCATTCCTGTATTATCATGCGTGCATGGTAGCATACACTAGCTCATCTATCTATCCATTCCTGTATTATCATGCGTGCATGGGTAGCATACACTAGCTCATCTATCTATCCATTCCTGTATTATCATGCATGCATGGTAGCATACACTAGCTCATCTATCTATCCATTCCTGTATTATCATGCATGCATGGTAGCATACACTAGCTCATCTATCTATCCATTCCTGTATTATCATGCATGCATGGTAGCATACACTAGCTCATCTATCTATCCATTCCTGTATTATCATGCGTGCATGGTAGCATACACTAGCTCATCTATCTATCCATTCCTGTATTATCATGCGTGCATGGTAGCATACACTAGCTCATCTATCTATCCATTCCTGTATTATCATGCATGCATGGTAGCATACACTAGCTCATCTATCTATCCATTCCTGTATTATCATGCGTGCATGGTAGTATACACTAGCTCATCTATCTATCCATTCCTGTATTATCATGCGTGCATGGGTAGCATACACTAGCTCATCTATCTATCCATTCCTGTATTATCATGCATGCATGGTAGCATACACTAGCTCATCTATCTATCCATTCCTGTATTATCATGCGTGCATGGGTAGCATACACTAGCTCATCTATCTATCCATTCCTGTATTATCATGCATGCATGGTAGCATACACTAGCTCATCTATCTATCCATTCCTGTATTATCATGCATGCATGGTAGCATACACTAGCTCATCTATCTATCCATTCCTGTATTATCATGCGTGCATGGGTAGTATACACTAGCTCATCTATCTATCCATTCCTGTATTATCATGCATGCATGGTAGCATACACTAGCTCATCTATCTATCCATTCCTGTATTATCATGCATGCATGGTAGCATACACTAGCTCATCTATCTATCCATTCCTGTATTATCATGCGTGCATGGTAGTATACACTAGCTCATCTATCTATCCATTCCTGTATTATCATGCGTGCATGGGTAGCATACACTAGCTCATCTATCTATCCATTCCTGTATTATCATGCATGCATGGTAGCATACACTAGCTCATCTATCTATCCATTCCTGTATTATCATGTATGCATGGTAGCATACACTAGCTCATCTATCTATCCATTCCTGTATTATCATGCGTGCATGGGTAGCATACACTAGCTCATCTATCTATCCATTCCTGTATTATCATGCATGCATGGTAGCATACACTAGCTCATCTATCTATCCATTCCTGTATTATCATGCGTGCATGGTAGTATACACTAGCTCATCTATCTATCCATTCCTGTATTATCATGCGTGCATGGTGGCATACACTAGCTCATCTATCTATCCATTCCTGTATTATCATGCATGCATGGTAGCATACACTAGCTCATCTATCTATCCATTCCTGTATTATCATGTGTGCATGGTAGCATACAGTAGCTCATCTATCTATCTATTCCTGTATTATCATGCATGCATGGTGGCATACACGAGCTCATCTATCTATCCATTCCTGTATTATTATGGTCAAACATGATGGGTGTGGTCATGGGTGGGGCTAATAATGCTGCCATAGTGTTTTATGGGGGAAACCCTGAAGTAGCTTTCTATCATCAGTGCCCCTGGGCTAGGGGGCGCTGGGTGCTGTACCTGCACGTGCTGCATCAGTGCCCCTGGGCTAGGGGGAGCTGGGTGCTGCACGTGCTGCTCTCACTGGTGTTGCTGTAGTTACACAGCCCCAGGGAGACTCATTGTGCATGTATAATTATTGTCATTGTTTTTCATGAGAATAGCTCCATGGGCAGTTTCAACTGGTTCTTGGCTGGTAAGAGGGAGACTGAGCATTCGGGGACAACTGCATCAGATCACTGGACAAGGTCACATCATAAAAGCGAAAGCTCTCAGGAAGGTCGGCATAGCTGTGGAGGTGGTAGGTGGGGTGTGGCACAGAGACAGCCATTGGAAGGTTACGAGGTGGGCAACACTTATAGGAAGACCTATGTAGTATGCGACAGTAATAACAAGCTTGATGTTGCTAATGGGTGGTGCATTATTAAATATGCTTTTTCATTATTAACACTTTTGCAGCTCATCATAACAGCCGAGGGTTATAAAGCCATTGTGTGTGGAGGATGCTTCAGCAGCTTTTTGGGGGTAAATAGAATTTTAAAAACAAAGACATCCAGTGAGGCAGGCCACTCAGAATATGGTCGTTAGGCGGCCATGGCTGTCATGTGTAGGTGCCATTCCTTCACACTTAAGTTCGAAGGGAGGATTCTAAACATTGACAGTACACACATATATGGCATGGCAACGTAATCCAACCACAGAGTGATTGAAAGAGCACACCACATTTCCAGGAATGGCCACGCCCCCTTCAGTAGCATTTGTCCATTGGTGAAGTCCACAAGAGTTCTCCCTCTAATACTGTCAGCAGTAGGCGTTGGCTGTGGACTTACATGTCATATTGGCTAAACGTGCACGTGTAGGCCTAGTCCCAGTCATCAGCCACCTGGGGATCGAGACTAGTTGGGCACACCCTCCACTTGTCTTTGCCCTCTCGTTTAATATTTGCTCTTGTTAAGACATCTGAAATTATTTGTATCCATGGAAACCATTCGAGGAAATACTGTGTTAAATATGTTAAGCACATGCCCCTCCCTCCCTACCTGTCCAGTGCCCAACAGCCCAGCACACATGCAGCCACTCACTCCACAATTGATTGTGACATCACTTTTTTTTAAATATGCCACATCACACCTTATACTCAAACATCTCTCTTATGGGTTGGGGGTATTCCAGGACTAGGGGTATTCTAGGACTAGGGGTATTCTAGGGCTAGGGGTTTCTAGGGCTAGGGGTATTCTAGGGCTAGGGGTATTCTAGGACTAGGGGTATTCTAGGACTAGGGGTATTCTAGGACTAGGGGTATTCTAGGACTAGGGGCATTCTAGGACTAGGGGCATTCTAGGACTAGGGGCATTCTAGGACTAGGGGCATTCTAGGACTAGGGGTATTCTAGGACTAGGGGTATTCTAGGACTAGGGGTATTCTAGGACTAGGGGTATTCTAGGACTAGGGGTATTCTAGGACTAGGGGTATTCTAGGACTAGGGGCATTCTAGGACTAGGGGCATTCTAGGACTAGGGGTATTCTAGGACTAGGGGCATTCTAGGACTAGGGGCATTCTAGGACTAGGGGTATTTTAGGGCTAAGAGTATTCTCGGGCTAGCTAAGGTTAGGCACATCGCAGGATGTTCCCCTGTGTCCCCTGGGCTTCCTACGAGAGGTTGTGGCAGTATAGGGCATCCCTCCACATGCTCCAGAGAAGGTTGTTAATGAACTCACTCCCTGTACTCCTCAGTCTTGAGATGGTCGAGCAGCAGCTTCACAGTGGAGGTTTTTGTGGCCTGTAACTTCTCATCCAGAGAATGAATCAAAGGGTTGTCTTGGATACGCAGCTGGCCCTTCTCTAGCTTCAGGCGAGCTAAAAATGAGACAACATTTCTTAACATGGTGCAGTGTGGCATCAAAATTCTATTAAAGACAACAGGGGAAGGGCCTGGCATTGGCAAAAGTGATCGTGAAATGTGTGCCAATCTGTATTGCACTGGCTCACCACCACACATACAGACTTGGGTCAGACACTTGCTCCCCCCACACATACAGACTTGGGTCAGACACTTGCTCCCCCCACACATACAGACTTGGGTCAGACATTTGCTCCCCCACACATACAGACTTGGGTCAGACACTTGCTCCCCCCACACATACAGACTTGGGTCAGGCACTTGTTCCCCTCACACATACAGACTTGGGTCAACCAGGACCAGTGATGCATGCATGCATATTTTCATATGTAGCACACAGGCTGCTCCATTGCTGAGTGGGGGGAGGAAACGCTTCCCCATCCTTAACCCTCTCACTGCAGGAATGCTGGGAGAATTTAAAAAATAAATAAATAAATTAAAATTAATTGAACCAGCTTCAGCTAAACATCTCTCGAGTCAGAAATTCTCTACAGTCCCTAGCAACTGAACATTATGGGATAGAGTTACTATTGATAACCATTGTGGTCATATTTTTGCGACCACACCATGACAAAGCATGAATATCATTATCTTTGTTTATTTAGAACATACGTTATTCTTGTATGTAATGCAGAATCTTTTGCTTACTAACATCACTTGTTTGTGTTGTTTGACACAACACAAGCACATGGCCATGAGTAGCAAAGACAGAGGAGACAGGGGAAGCAGGTTAGAGGGTCATTATGGCAAGCGTATTACTACTCCCAATATTTGGTGCACACATTCAAGTTTTTTTGTGTCCACAAAACGCAACATACACTATGTACCACACTAACAAAACATAGACCTGGCCTTACTCATTGCCACTATGTACCACACTAACAAAACATAGACCTGGCCTTACTCATTGCCACTATGTACCACACTAACAAAACATAGACCTGGCCTTACTCATTGCCACTATGTACCACACTAACAAAACATAGACCTGGCCTTACTCATTGCCACTATGTACCACACTAACAAAACATAGACCTGGCCTTACTCATTGCCACTATGTACCACACTAACAAAACATAGACCTGGCCTTACTCATTGCCACTATGTACCACACTAACAAAACATAGACCTGGCCTTACTCATTGCCACTATGTACCACACTAACAAAACATAGACCTGGCCTTACTCATTGCCACTATGTACCACACTAACAAAACATAGAATTGGCATTGGAAGTGAGTGGGCTAACTGATCGGCTGTAGACGCCATATGGCATATTTTGTAATGACCGCAGGAAGGAAAAAATATCAAATCCTTCGTTTGAGCTGTGCTCGCCACGATATCTGGGCATGCCCAGTGTTCGCTTTGAGCTTAATTAAAACGTGTAGAACCTAGGTAACTATGGTTATCCAGACGTCAAACTTGCCCATGCAATCGGCTTCGAGACTAAACGGGAAGGATGTTTTGGTGATGCTGGATGACGATGACTCGAGCTCTATTTAACATATCTAACCTATAACAGCTAGGTAACTAAGGTAGTCGTGACGTCAAACTCACCTGTACGAACAAGAAAAATGGCTCCTGGGATAAATGTGGACGCTGTTTTGGTGATGCTGGATGAGGACGATTTTAGACTCAGTGAAGTTGAGAGCAGGAAGAGGAAGGAGAGGGGAAGTTTACACACCATGGACCACACGCTAGAGACCTGGAAGAGCTTTAGAACAGCTCTGAGTGAAATGTGGATTCTCAACCCGTTTTTCCAAGGCCAGTGATAGTTCCGCTGATGTGCCTAGTGATCAGGATATGGACTCTTACGATGGTGAAGAACAGGACCAAGAGCTCCCAGGTGGTAAATAGCTCTACTTATAAGCTAGCTGGGTAAACCTTTGTTTTGCTTTCTGACGTACCAATTAAATTTACCCGGGTACTTTGCGGGTACTAGATAGCTAACTATAATTATATCATCTAGTGGTTATCATCTTGTTCTAAAATATAACATTATGTATATATATAGGCATCAGTGTTGAGATTGGAAGTAGTGATCGTGAATCTGACATTGATGACTCTCAAAGATGACTGCCGTTGATCTATCCCTTTTATGGTGGACCTTTTAGGACTTTGAACCCTCACAAGCTGCTCTACTACGACCATCACTCTGCTGCCACAGTCGACTCTCTTTGTTTTTGTGTAGCCACCTCATATCTTCAGTTCCTTCCCAAACACTCGTGCTTCACGAGCTCTACGAGGAACTCCACTCTGCCGCTACACTTGACTATCCTTGCCTTTGTTGTTGTTGTTGTTGATGTGTTGTATTGTTAGATGTTGTGTTGTGGTCTGTGTTGTTATATTTTGAGTTCCCCGGATAAATGGCTTAATAAAATATTTCAGTTAAGATAACATCTGCATCACAAGCAAGTACGTATATATATATATGAATAATGTTGAGTGGAGCAGCTTTAGTGAGTGTGGGCTCAATATCTAATATCAGTAGCATATTCTGCCTAAAAATATCAAGAAGCTAACTACATAACGATATTCATCATTTGTGGTCAGTTGCTAGGCAACATGCCACTGGCCACAATGTAGGCCAAGACCTACGTGTATGCTATAACACCAGTGCTCTGTGGTTGCTAAGGACATTTATGCGCTCCTGATTGAATAAAGAATATAATGTAAAATAGTGTCACTGTTTCTAATCAATGCTGTGTAAATCCAGTGGAGAAAGGGTTAAGAACATTCCTCTTCCCCTTCGCACTGTGAGGAGATGCACAAGGGACCAGGCAACCATCCCAAACAAACAAACAAATAAAACAAACAAACAACAAAACAAAAAATGGGGGGGAAATGGAAAAAAAGGGGGGAAATGAAAAGAAAAACAAACAAACAAACAATGAAAATCAAACAAACAAACAACAAATGAAGGGAAAAAACAACAACAACAAATGGAAAAAACAAACAAACAAACAAAACAAATGAAAAGGGGAAAAACAAATGGGGGGAAATGAAAAAGCAAACAAACAACAAATAAAAACAAAAAACAAGGGGAAAACAACAACAAATGGAAAAAACAAACAAAAACAAATGAAAAAACAAAACAAACAAACAAAAACAAATGGAAAAAACAAACAAACAAAATAAATAAACAAACGAACAAATTCACTCCATCATAACTGTGCTCAGCTGTCATCGGAGTTGTGTGTAATGTTTCTAGATGACATCACTCTGGGCGGCTCAACGGAAGATATAATTCATGATCTAGAGCTCATTAATTAAACAAACTGAAAAGATTGGGTTAATTTTGAACACCGACAAGTCTGAGATCATTTGCCATGATGCAGTTTTGAGAGGAACCATCTTATGCTCTCTCCCAGGAGCTCATGTGGTTGATCCCTCTGATGTATGTCTCCTGGGTTCTCCGCTGGGTAGTGTGGATTCTCTCTCAACTGTTCTCAGGGAGAAAATCAGTTCCCTTGAGGTCATGGGGGACAGACTCAGATTCATTTCTACTCAGGATGCCTTAATCCTGCTAGGTAATGCATTTTCTATCCTATGCTTCTATACACCCTCAGGACTTCTCCATTTGTTCTTTCTTCTGCCCTGATAGATTGTGATGAGAGTCTCCAGTCAATTGTTTGTATCACTTTCTCTGAGATGTTTGGTCCCTGGTTGTAGGCCACTCTCCCTTTTGGTGTAGGGGGTCTTGGAATAAGTGCCCTGTCAGCATAGTCTATGGGTCAGGGCAACCCCCCACCATCGGGTCTTGCGGCGTGCTTCCAGAAATCCTGGGATATGTGCAGGGTGTCAAAGTCCGTGGAATCTTTGTTGCACAATGCACCTGACGATTTAGCTCGAGCCCGGCTTTTGGCCATTTCGAATCCGGTGCATGGCTAAATGCCCTCCCTATCTCGTCCCTGGGTTTGAGGATGCATGATGATACCATCAGGGTTACCGTGGGTCTCCGCTTGGGTTCCACTTTGTGTCGCCCCCATAACTGCCAGCACTGTGGAACAGAAGCGGATCGCCTTGCTACGCACGGTCTTAGCTGCAAGAGGAGTGAGGGACGTTTCTACCGTCATACCGCTATGAACGACATCATCTTCCGGGCATTGTCATCTGCCGGTGCCCCTTCCAGGATGGAACTGTCGGGTCTCTTTCGTTATGATGGGAAAAGACCTGATGGGGTAACCATGGTGCCATGGATGAATGGCAAGCAACTGGTATGGGATGCAACTTGTCCAGATACGTTTACCAAGTCGTATCAGGTGCAGCAGTGAGTGGTGCTGGAGCTGTGGCTGCTATGGATGAGGAGAAAAAAGTGGCCAAGTATGCCAGCCTAGATCCTTGCCACTTTTTTGTGCCTGTGGACATCGAGTCATTGGGGTCATCAGGAACAGGTCGATGGCTTTCCTGAAGGAGCTCAGCCTCAGGATAAGGCAAAGAACTGTGGAGGTGAATGCCCTTGCTCACCTCCCTCAGCGTCTCTCAGTGGCAGTCCAGCGGGGGAATGCCTTGTCTGTTTTGGGGTCAGTCGGGAGTTGAACTTGTTAGCTTTTTAGTTATTTATTTATGTATTTATTTATGTATTTATTGTTAATTAGTTATTATTTTGGTATTTTTGTAATTGACTAGCATGTGTTAATTAGGTTTTAATGGGGGGGGGGGGGGGGGGGAGGAGAAAAAAATGAAAAAACCAAACAAATGGGGAAGAAGAAAAAAAACAATGGAAAAAAAAACAATGGAAAAAAAAATAATAATAAATAAATAAAACAAATGAAAAAAAATAAGGGGGGAAAGAAAAAAGTGAAGAGCAGAAAGTGTAAAGGACAGAACCGTGAGCCAAAGAGCAAGATGGGGCATAGCCGAGGAGCAAGATGGGGCACAGCCGAGGAGCAAGAGGGGCACAGCCGAGGAGCATGATGGGTCACAGCCGAGGAGCAAGATGGGGTACAGCCGAGGAGCAAGAGGGGCACAGCCGAGGAGCATGATGGGCCACAGCCGAGGAGCAAGAGGGGCACAGCCGAGGAGCATGATGGGTCACAGCCGAGGAGCAAGATGGGGTACAGCCGAGGAGCAAGAGGGGCACAGCCGAGGAGCATGATGGGCCACAGCCGAGGAGCAAGAGGGGCACAGCCGAGGAGCAAGATGAGGCACAGCCGAGGAGCAAGAGGGGCACAGCCGAGGAGCAAAGCCGAGCTAGCTCAACACTCGGGCAAGTCTAACTCGGAAGGACACAGACGAGAGAGAGAGAGAGGGACATCTGCCAACAACTTCCAACGAGGTACTGGGGGGTCGATGGTATTAATTTTTTTTAACTTGTGGTTACAACTTTAGAGCTCCGTAGATTCTGCAAACTTCATGGTATGGACTATATATATATAGCTCAAAAGATAGGTCTCTCTGTGTGCTCTCTTTTGATACTAAAATATGTTTCATAGGTATAACTATAGGCAAGTTACTAGACCCTAAAGTGGAGGGACCTCAAAAACCTGAATCCCTGCAACCTCCACAGAAACCACTCCGGATTGCGAAGTGCAAAAAAATTGAAAATGGTACGAGTGGCTAGAGGAAGCTCTAGCGCATGCAATGACCTTTTTGATTAGGCGTTAAAAATGTATTACCTGTAGAGAACTGCGCCGTGCGCATCCCCCAATCGAAGATACTGGATATAGTTTCAATGCTACAATCAAGGATGTGTGCTTCAAGTGAACGGGTGTATAGTGGGCATGCGCTAGGTAAGGGATCGTGCACTGGGTAAGGGCCGTACGTAGTAATGTCACATATACATATCCTATCTAGTAGTAGTTAGGTGGTTCGAGCAGTCGATGCACAGTCCATATTCACTACTTCCCCCCAAGTCCGACGGCAGGTGGACTGATGTGTGGGCTGTCATCGCTGCCCGTAGCGGTCAATTGGTTTTGGTCCCCTCTTACTCCGTCTTGGGCCTGGGGCTGGGGTCAGCGTCTTGGGGGGGGTAAGGGTGGTCGTCTGCGCCAGGTTCTTTGGGGCAGTCTTGGTTGGGCGATGGGGTGGCGTGGGTGTCTTGGCCACTGCTGCATACGATCTTTGACTGGCTGGTGTGGCCAGTACTGGCGGGCGAGGGGGGCTCGTGGCGATTGGTGTTGGATGGTTGAGGGTCGGCTGTGCGATCCCAGGTGTCGGGATGGGTGACGGAGTGGGTGGGTTGGGTGGCGGGCTGGTTGGCGGCAATGGTACGGGGGGAAGTGGGCTCGGGCTGCTGTTGTGCTGTGTTGGGTACAATAGGGCTGGCAGATCTCGGCGAAGTGGGTTATCTTGCTCCGTGGGTTGGGGGTTGTGGCGCCTGAGGTATCTTCTGTTCCTCGTGGTGAGGCGGCCTGATCCGTCAACTCGTATGGAATACTGGTGGTACTGGAGCACCTCCACGACTGTCCCTGTCTTGTCCCATTTCATTGGGTGGCGGCCAGTCTGGTTCTGGATGAGGACCGTGTCACTGACAACGAAGGGGGGACAGGCCATGGGAGTGCTCGTCCCATCGTGCTCGCCCCAGTACTAGGCGACGGGAGAGTGCCCGTTCTCTAAGCTCCAGTTTCTCGTCCCATTCCTTGGGCTGTTGAAATCGGAGTGGGATGCCGGGGAGCATGTCCCTGGTAGCCCTGCCGAACAGGTTGGTCGCCGGCGACATTCTGGTGTCTGGGCTCGGGCAGTTCCGGTATTGTAGGAGTGCCTTGAAGAATGAGTTCTGTAGGGATCCGCCTGGGCCGGTGTTGCCGGCGATAAGCCGTTTGATAGTTTTGACGGCTGTTTCTGCTCTGTTGTTGGCATGGGGGTTGTAGGCGGATGAGAGCCGATGATGAACGCCCCAAGTGGTGAGGAGCTCTCTGGTGGCATGGGCCGCGAACTCCGGCCCACCGTCGGACGTGAGGGTGTCCGGTATACCGAAGGTGGCGAATGTGTCCCTGAGGATGGCGGCAAGGCCCGATGCTCCGTTCAGTGCAGGTGCGACGATTGGCCAGCCAGAGTACCGATCAACCAGCACGAGGTATGCGGATCCCTCGTGGTGGAAGTAATCCGCACAGATGTGCTGGAAGGGGTACTCTGGCTCCTCTGGTGTGGTCGAGGGCATCGCTGGTTGGGAGGGGGCATTGCTGTTGCAGGTGTTGCACCTGTTGCGGGTCGCCGTGATGTCAGTCGAGAGGCCCGGCCAGTAAAGGGATGAGGAGGCACGGGCCGTCATGCTGCTGGTGCCTTGGTGGGCGGCATGTAGAGCTGCGAGGCATGTTGGTCGGAGTGATGTCGGGATGACCAGCCGCTCCCCATGGCAGATGACGCCGTCGATGATGGTTAGGTTGGAGATGACCGGGAAGTATTCCCGGATGTTGGCTGGGAGCATATGTCTATCTTCGGGCGGGCCATTCTCCACATAGAATGCTAGGTCCTGTAGAGTCGGATCTGCGGCTGTGGCGATCTGCAGCTTCTCCCAATTGATGGGGATGGTCGAGATGGCCATGCATATGGCTGTTGTGAGGCCGTCCTCATCTTGGGCGGGGGCGGTGTGTTCCGTGATGCTGGCAATGGATGACGCTGGGCTCGCCGGGCAGGCAGTGGATGGTTCTGCGATGTCGTCTTGTAGGTGTAGGCGTGGTGGGGTCCGAGTTCCGGATGGGTGGCGTGAGAGGGCATCGCTGGTGTGATTTCTCACGCCGGGGATGTACACCATCCGGAACCGGTACCTCAAGGTCTTCTCCTTAAGGTTCCGGAGGCGGGGGTTGGGGATGTCCTCGAGGCAGCGATCGCCGAAGAGTTTCAGCAGGGGCTTGTGGTCTACCGCTACAACGAGATCGCTGCACCCGAGGACGAAGTGTCTTGCTTTGTCCAGTGCATCCGCCACCGCTAAGGCCTCTCCTTCCACTGGGGCATATCGTGACTCTGCCGGGTGTGTGAAGCGCGAGCCCACCAGGGTGACGCGCCAACCCTCCTGGCAGCAGAAGATCTCGCGGGACGGGCACTGGCAGTGTTTCTGGAATAGCCAGTACCCAATCCCGTCTTTACTCCAATCCGTCGCCAGGCAGGTTGGGCGGTGCTTGTCAAATATGACCACACCCTCCCTGATGCGCTCGCAGATCTCTCTCTTGGATGTCGCAAATGCCGCTGCCAGCTCGTCTGTCCAGTTGAAGGTGGTGGAGGGTTTGAGGAGGGCACGGAATGGTTGCATGGCGGCCGTCATGGAGAATGCATATGCCACCTGGTTCACCAGGCCGAACCAGGCGCGGATGTCAGTGATTCCGGTTGGGGTGGGGAAGTTGGTAATGGATTCCAGATACTTGGAGGATGGCCGGACTTCGGTGGGGGTGATGTCAAACCCGGCAAACTCCACTTTGTCCTGGGCAAAGCGGAATTTGCGCGGGTTGAGGGTGATCCCGTTCACGGCGCAGATATGCAGCCACTCAGTTGCCTGGTGGTAAGCCCCCGTTATGTCGTCGGACCAGAGCAGTGCGTCGTCTATGCACTTGGTCTTAGATTCCACGTGGGCAACGAGGGCGTCATATCTGGCCGTGTACGCGTCCCCTGAGGCGATGTAGCCTTGGGGGGCCGAGCAGTATCGGTACCTCCCCCAGGGGGTGATGAAGGTGGTATAGTGTCTATCGCTCTCCTCGAGTGCCACTGAGTGGTAGCCGTTCCAGGCGTCGAAAATGGTTTTCTTGGTGTGACCTGGAACGGCACGGGCTTGGTGGAATGGTGAGGGGCAATGGTGTGTCTCGCGCGTGGCGTGCTGGTTGAGGGGTTGGAAGTTGATCGTCCTCCTGAGTGACCCGTCCTTCTTGGTGCATATCACCATACGGTGGCACCAAGTGACGGGCGTGCCCAGAGGGACCTTTTCCAACACGCCAAGGCGGACGTCCCTGTCTAGCCCAGCTTTCACCTCGTCCTGCCAGTGAATTGGAATGTCAATGGGTGTGTGGCAGGGTTTGGGGGTGGCGTTCGGGTCGATGTTTAGGGATAAGGGTGGTCCCGACATCATGGGGAGGGGCTGATGCTCGCAGACGTTGAACGCACTTGCTGAGTAAAGGTCCAGCAAGTGACGTTCAAGTCTGTCTCTGTTGGCCTCCGTGCCAGGGAATGGCAGGGAGGTGGGTCTGTCAGGTGGTGGGGCCCTGGTAGGGCATGAGCATGGTCGTGGTGGTGGTGTATGCGTTGGTTGACTCACCACAGTGGTTGTCCGTTGGCCAGTTGTTTGTGGTCTGGTCTGCACGGCCGCTTGCGGGTTGTTCTGCAGGGTGATGGGCGGAGTTCTGGTCTGCAGGTCCGCTGTGTGGCGTGGAGGTGGCTGGGCCGTGGTTCTGGTCTGCAGGTCCGCTGTGTGGTGTGATGGTGGCTGATCTGGGGTCGCCCGTGTACCCGTGCCGTTTCCCGAGAGTGGCGTCAGCGTACAGAGGGGGAACCCCAACGCGATCAGCCCGAGGTCTGTGCAGGTGGTCAGGCTGAGGTATAGCTTGGTGGCCAGGTCACTAAAATACACCATCTGGCGAGTCTCACGTCCGGAGTGTCTGGATCTGATGCGGAGTAGTGCTGCACCGAGTATTGGCAGGTTGTTGCCGCTCGCGGAGTGCATCACTAGGCACGCAGGGATGAGGTCCCTCTTGTTCAGGTTGAGGCCCTTCAGCAGGTGTGGTCCTGCCAGGCAACTCTGGCAACCCGTGTCGGCCATGGCAGTGGTGGCCAGGTTGTGCCTCTCTTGCCTCAGTGTGTGGCCGTGGGTTCGAAAATCCTCCTTGTGGGTGGATACAGTCACGTCAATGAGGGGTTGGGGAGGGGAGCGGCGCTGAGTCCATCGCTGCGCCCTGGAGTCCCAGGATTGGTGGGGGAGGGCGTCCTCTGACATGGTGTCAATCTCCTCAGACACCGCGCTTTCGTGCTCCGCCAGCTTCGACCAACACATGTGGGCGAGATGGTTGGACCTGCCGCATGATGTGCAGGTTGTCCCGAACGCTGGGCAGTGGATCCGTCGGGTGGCTGTCCTCTCTCTTTCACCATGGCCTTGGCGACCACAGAAACAGCAGATGGCCCTCGGGTTTATCACTGGTCTGGGTGTAGCTGCCTGACCTCTGGGTGCGTCCTTCAGTGGTGGTCGAGGTGAGGTGTTATGAGTGCGGTTGGGCTTAAATGGTGTGGCTTTGGCTCTGCCTGGCTGGCGGGGTGTTGACTGCCGCTGTTGTTGCCGGTAGCCACTGTGCAGGGCGTCTTCACTGTCGGCCTCCTCGTCTACGGCGTTCGTCGAGGTGGGTGTGGTAATGGTGACCGCGGACCGCTTGCCCGCAGCCCTTACCTCGACGAACCTCACTGTCTCCTCCACCGTCATTGCTTGGTTGGGGTCTTTCAGAAGGTCCTCCTGTATGTCTGCATCTGCCAGGCCGATGCAGAGCTGGTCAGCGACCCTCTGTTCCCCCTGGTTGTTGATTATCTCACACCCGGAGCACTTCTTAGTAAAGCAGCATACCTCTGCTTGGCCACGGAGTCGGGCTGCGAATGATCGGATGGGTTCCCCCCGGTCCTGTACCATTCTGGATAGGGCGACCCTGGCCACCTTAGGGTTTTCCTCCCTCACCGCCAGGGCCTTGATGGCTGCCAGCAGGTCTGCTTCAGGGAGCTCCTCAATTGGTAAGGGACCGACGATGTTTCGGGTCACATCTCGGCGGAGTTTGGCGTCCAGGCACTCCAGCAGTTGTATGCCGACGTCTGCCCCTGCCAGGTGGACGGCCTGTGAGTAGGCCCTCCACCTGGTGAGGAAGTACTGCCATCCCTCGGTTGTGCCCCCTGCCGTGATCTCTGGTCGGCGCACAGGGGTTGGCTTAGTCCTTGCTGCCTGGCTGTGGATGAGCATGTGGCCGTTGAGTACTGCTGCCACCACTACAGGATCCATGCCATCGGGTGTGGCGTAGTCGCATCCGGGATAGGGACAGTCAACCGCCATGCAGTCGGTGGGCACCAAATAGAGTTGTGCCGAAAAACGAACGCTTTCTTGACCAGCACTCTTGCTGGCAAGGTAAGATGCCTAACAGGAATCTATAAAACACTTGAAGCACACATAGAGAACTGCGCCGTGCGCATTCCCCAATCGAAGATACTGGATATAGTTTCAATGCTACAATCAAGGATGTGTGCTTCAAGTGAACGGGTGTATAGTGGGCATGCGCTAGGTAAGGGGTCGTGCACTGGGTAAGGGCTGTACGTAGTAATGTCACATATACATATCCTATCTAGTAGTAGTTAGGTGGTTCGAGCAGTCGATGCACAGTCCATATTCACTAACCTGGTCAAGCGCGCGGGTGGAAAATTGAGGGCGTTGAAAATTGGAGTTATTTTGGCGGAGGTTGCAGGGATTCAGGTTTTTGAGATACCTCCACTTTAGGGTCTAGTAACTTGCCTATAGTTATACCTATGAAACATATTTTAGTATCAAAAGAGAGCATACAGAGATACCTATCTTTTGAGCTATATATCAAGTCCATACCATGAAGTTTGCAGAATCTACGGAGCTCAAAAGTTGTAACCATTTTTAAAAAGTATTAAAAAAACCAAACGTCCCCCACAAAACGACCAGATGTAATACAGTTCATGGGAGCTCCTGCACACGTCCTTACACTTGAGAGCAGAATCCTGAAAAATATGGTTGCTAATAATCGAGTGACCTCTGCCTGACCGTGAGAGTAGCACGACTCTACGTTGACGGTCACAGATTTCCTGCCTGGCTCCTCCCTAGACTTGCAGCAGAGTCGGTGACTCACAGCTGCTGCTTGGCCACCATAAGCTTCCATCTCTGTGCACCAACAGAGAGCTGCACTCCACTCTCACCAGCACGCTATGGTGGTCCGTTTCAACAGCAATAAACAAAGCATATAAACTCTGCAAATGTTCTACCATCGTTTACAGTGGGCCAAAGTGTGCGAGTTAATTACATCATGAATCTCATTACAGCACTTGCATGTAGTAGATCCGGCCATTGCTTAGCAACCAGCTTTTACATTAGTGCATGAATTTGAGCTACTTAAAATGAGTCCAGTGTGGCTACCAATTCCTGTGGGAACACAATGCTACCAGCATATGTTCCAACAGTAATTGAAATAACATAGACACATACACACACTTGAATTATAGACATTCCATGTATATATAAGTATACAGTAAAGCACAGTACGTATGCAGTCAGTGCCCATGGATGCTTAACCAGTCATATTTTCATGAGATAAGCGGGTGCTTGCATCATGAAACTTGCACCTATTATTCTAAGTGATGCACACCCATATTATTGGCGCTCATGTGGTCATTTGCTATGAAGCTGGCAAGCATTGCAGCTCTAGGTGAGGGTTTGCTGGTTGTTTCAATGCTCAGCTGCTGCCTCTGCTCTGGCTTGGTCGTTCTTCATCCTCGTGTTCCCTAAACTTCAAACTCCCTCCCTCCAAGTCTGCAAACATTGGCACCCCCCCCCCCCCCCCCCCCCCCCCTTGGAAATCAACAAAGTTCTTCACGTCAGCTGAAAATGACTGCACAAGTTTACAATCTACATACCGGCCACCTGCTACATGGAGGGAGCTTACTACTGTACATACTTTAAAAGAGAATACATGTATACATATGCATTTGTGTGTATTGTAAGTATGTACATTATGCATGTGCCTGAGGTGTGCACATACTCACAGAGTTCAGGAGGAAGTACGTTGATCTGGTTCACTTGGAGGAAAAGAGATTTCAATTTTTGACACTTGTAGATCTCCTTGGGCACTTCCACTATGTCATTATCACGAAGAACGAGCTGGAGAAATGTATAATCACACACATCATCACTCAAACTCTCTACGCCAACCACTCGTGCAGAAGCACCACCATGCCGGGTGTCTACCCTTTACCACATCTACACTGAACTGCTTGGGACAAGGACATACATAAATGCTAGCAATGATGCAGGAAGAGTAAGAGATCTTGCAATGCCCACACTTCAGGTCATCATGCACTTGGTATGTAGATATAGTTTTAGTGTTGCCATGTTGAGCATTGAGAGTGGTCTCTATCAATTCAACATGTGCACACTCTTACACACACACACACTCCACACACACAACACATATACATACACATCCAGTATACAATAAAACACACCGTGCACATACACACCACCTCATAACACACCAATAGATAACATACCACATAACACGACACATACTAGCATGCACACACATACATACACTTAATTTATAAGCAATAGAACTACGCCCGAGACATACATAGAACCAGTACTTTCTAGACATGAGACATGCAGAGAAGTAGAGAGAACTCACTACTTCCTAGACATGAGACATGCAGAGAGAACTCACTACTTCCTAGACATGAGACATGCAGAGAGAACTCACTACTTCCTAGACATGAGACATGCAGAGAGAACTCACTACTTCCTAGACATGAGACATGCAGAGAGAACTCACTACTTCCTAGACATGAGACATGCAGAGAGAACTCACTACTTCCTAGACATGAGACATGCAGAGAGAACTCACTACTTCCTAGACATGAGACATGCAGAGAGAACTCACTACTTCCTAGACATGAGGCATGCAGAGAAGCAGAGAGAACTCACTACTTCCTAGACATGAGACATGCAGAGAACCAGAGAGAACTTACTATCTCCAATTTGCTAAATTTGCCGATGTGTGGAGGAAACTCTGAGAGGTCGTTATCTCCCATGTAGAGGGCTCGGAGGCACTCCCCAAGGTAGGCAAAGTTGGCAGAGAAGGAGGAACTGGTGAGGTTATTGTAGGTAAGGTCCAAAATTTCCAGCGCAGGGAATGATCCAAAGCCCCGAGGCAATTCACAGAGCCGGTTCATCCTGTGTGACATGACATCATTCGAGATAACTGAACTTTATACTGTCGACAATCCTGTGTGACATGACATCATTCGAGATAACTGAACTTTATACTGTCGACATTCCCAAGGTACAGTGCCCATTCCCATGACACAGTGCCAACGTACGCACTCAAGAACACAAAATGTGCACACACATATGCACACCACATGCACACACAACATTCTAATAATAAGTGCTCTTGCTGTTCATGAGCAAAGTAGCAAAACCATCAGACTGTCCAGAAGAGCTGTGGACATACCAGGACATCAACATGCATTGATGTCTGAAGTTCAAAGTTATTGTCCGCCCTATCCTAGCCTCAGCCAGTATTAGGGCAAGAACTGGGGACATCCATAGACGATCCCAGGATTTGCCCACCTTATCCTAGCCAGTAGTTAGGAGGACAAGAACTGTGCACATCCATAGATGATCCCAGGATTTGCCCACCTAGCCCTAGCCAGTATTAGGAGGGCAAGAACTGTGGACATCCATACACGATCCTTGGATTGGACCTGCATAGATGACCCTGGGGACTCATAGCGTCATTGATACACATCACAGGACGATAGCAACGCATAAGGAACACGCAGGCCAGCACAGCAACGGTGTACATACGTATACCAGACTTACCCAATATTTAGTTCCCGCAGCCGGGGAAGTGCACTAATAGTGCTGGGCAGGTCCTAAACAACAACAACAACAACAAATAAATAGTATCACATGAAGCAAATTGACGCATAAACAAAGCCTAAAAAAATGTGTTCTAGGTACATGTACTAGCTACTAAACACATGCATGTGTATGTGGTGTGTGTGTGTGGGTGTGCATGTGTGTTATGTGTATGCACCATATATTCTCTATTGTGAGCCCCTCCCTCCCATAGCAACTGCACCTCCAGCTGCAACCACATCAAATGTAGAACTAGAACTGGCTTGCTGCCATAGCTAAACCTTTCCCACCTCTGGAACTCAAATACAGCAAGCTCAAGTTTGCCTGACTCTGCTCTCCATTGAAGTAATCCTGCATGGGATCAATGAAAACCATCCAGCAGCAGCTTCTTTGTCAATACAGCAGAAGAGCTCCAGGAAAAAGTAGGATTGACCAGAAAGAGATGCTGAAGATGCAAGTCGGATCATCGGCAGTTGTACACTCCCTTAAATGTTCGTATGGAACTTAATAGCAAGCGTCCCAGTGATGGCAGGTAATAATTAGTTACCACGGCTCCTATCAGAGAATCTGTGTGTGCATTGGTCAGTAATGACATGAGCAGCTGGCCAATCAGGTTGACACACTCATCTCCACCAGACGTGATGCAGGCAAGGCAACAGTCGGCCAATTACCTCCAGTTATCAGCCCATATTTCACACCCGTGGATGCTCACACATCACATGCAAGAGCAACAACATCAACACCACGAACAACACAACAACACCATGAACAACACAACAACACCATGAACAACACAACAACACCATGAACAACACAACAATACCATGAACAACACAACACCATGAACAACACAATACCATGAACAACACAACACCATGAACAACACCATGAACAACACAACAACACCATGAACAACACAACACCTTGAACAACACAACAACACCATGAACAACACAACACCTTGAACAACACAACAACACCATGAACAACACAACACCATGAACAACACAACAACACCATGAACAACGCAACAACACCATGAACAACACAACAACACCATGAAAAACACAACAACACCATGAACAACACAATAACACCACGAACAACACAATTTAACAATGCAACAACACCATGAACAACACAACAACAAAATGAACAACACAACAACACCATGAACAACACAATAACAACACAACAACACCATGAACAACACAACAACACAATAACAACACAACAACACCATGAACACAACACCACGAACAACACAACAACCCCACTAACAACACCATGAACAACACAACACTACCATGAACAACACCACGAAAACACAACAAACAACACCATGAACAACACATCAACACCATGAACAACACCACGAACAACACAATGACACCACGAACAACACCATGAACAACACAACAACACCATGAACAACACAACAACACCATGAACAACACCATGAACAACACAACAACACCAACAGACAGATGCTTGCCTCCAGCTGGTTATTGCAAAGGTTCAAGTACTCCAGACTGCGTAACTCCACCACCTCGGGAGGAAGAGAAGCGATCTTGTTGTGACTCAGAACTAACCTCGTGATGTTGGAAAGAGCAACTGAGGAAAGATCAAGGCAGAGAACAGTCAGCCATGAATGATGGCAGCATGCGACAAACAGAAGCACACACAACATGGCCAAGGTACACCTCTATGTACAAGGATACACCTCTATGCACAAGGTACACCTCTATGCACAAGGTACACCTCCATGCACAAGGTCCACCTCTATGCACAAGGTACACCTCCATGCACAAGGTACACCTCTATGCACAAGGTACACCTCTATGCACAAGGTACACCTCTATGTACAAGGTCCACCTCTATGCACAAGGTCCACCTCTATGCACAAGGTACACCTCTATGCACAAGGTACACCTCCATGCACAAGGTACACCTCTATGCACAAGGTACACCTCCATGCACAAGGTACACCTCCATGCACAAGGTACACCTCCATGCACAAGGTACACCTCCATGCACAAGGTACACCTCCATGCACAAGGTACACCTCCATGCACAAGGTACACCTCTATGTACAAGGTACACCTCTATGCACAAGGTACACCTCCATGCACAAGGTACACCTCTATGCACAAGGTACACCTCTATGCACAAGGTACACCTCCATGCACAAGGTACACCTCCATGCACAAGGTACACCTCTATGCACAAGGTACACCTCCATGCACAAGGTACACCTCTATGTATAAGGTACACCTCTATGCACAAGGTACACCTCCATGCACAAGGTATGTACACCTCTATGCACAAGCTGCATGTCTCTTGACTCACAAGCAAGTGCGAGGAGAAGATAAGTGAGTATTTCATTGAAGGTTTATGTAAGTGGAGGGAGAACTCCCCACGCGTGTGGAATTATAGGGAATGGGAGGGAAGATGTGGGGAATGCTCTCCTGTTTGCTCTCATCCCTCCCAAGGGCAACCATGCATCTCATTATTGGGGGTGGGTGGGTGGGTGGACTCTTCTTCAACTCTTTCTGCATGTTTTTGCATCAGCTGAGAAATACCGGCCACTATTTATGGCTAGTCTCTAGAACAGTTCCCATTGGTCGGACTTCAGAATGTGCTGGGTTGTGTGGCTAGCCAGTGCTCCCTCCAGACACACTCATGCAGTGCAATACAGTGGCTAGCCAGTGCTCCCTACAGACACACTCATGCAGTGCAATACAGTGACTAGCCAGTGCTCCCTCCAGACACACTCATGCAGTGCAATACAGTGGCTAGCCAGTGCTCCCTCCAGACATACTCATGCAGTGCAATACAGTGGCTAGCCAGGCTCCCTACAGACACACTCATGCAGTGCAATACAGTGGCTAGCCAGTGCTCCCTACAGACACACTCATGCAGTGCAATACAGTGACTAGCCAGTGCTCCCTACAGACACTTTTCATAAGATAATTAGACAGTTTATTCCCAGCATACCCCTTTGGTATAGGAGGGGGAGGGACAAGAAAAAATGCCAGGTTGCTACCCAAAACTACCTAGTTTATGTGTGTGTGTATGTGTGTGTGTCTGTATATACATGTATACAACACATAAACTAGGTTGAATATATACATGTTGCATACATTCTGTCAAAATGGGATGGTTTGAGAGCTCTTCTAGAGAGAAGAGAGAGAGAAGGGAGAGAGAAGGGAGAGAGAGGAGTGAGTGAGGGGATGCGAGAGAGGGGAGAGAGAGGGGAGAGAGAGAGGGGAGAGAGAGGGGAGAGAGAGGAGTGAGTGAGGGGATGCGAGAGAGGGGAGAGAGAGGGGAGAGAGAGAGGGGAGAGAGAGGGGAGAGAGAGGGGAGAGAGGGGGGAGAGAGAGAGGGGAGAGAGAGGGGAGAGAGAGAAGGGAGAGAGAAGGGAGAGAGAGGAGTGAGTGAGGGGATGCGAGAGAGAGGGGAGAGAGAGAGGGGATGCGAGAGAGGGGAGAGAGAGGGGAGAGAGGGGGGAGAGAGAGAGGGGAGAGAGAGGGGAGAGAGAGGGGAGAGAGAGGGGAGAGAAAGGGGAGAGAGAGGGGAGAGAGAAGGGAGAGAGGGGGGAGGGGTGAGAGGAGAAAGAGAGGAGGGGGGAGAGAGGGAGAGAGGGGGAGAGAGGGGGGAGGAGTGAGAGGAGAAAGAGAGGAGGGGGGAGAGAGGGAGAGGAGGGAGAGAGGGGGAGGGGAGAGAGGGAGTGGAAGGAGAAGTCAAGGGTCAGGAGTGATGGCACCCTCTGTTGATAAGGCCAGCATGGAATATAGGGAAATCTGCTAGGACCTCCCTAGTTTTTATATAAACATTGCATGGACCCAATGTTGATCATCTGAATATCAAAAGTGTCACATTCCTCGAGTCAACACTATGCTCATAACTGGTAAGGTGTGAAAGTCAGACATGGGTGAAAAACCAGCGCTGCTACTATATTAATGTCCAATGCTATGACAACCAATGCACACAAACTAGTATGCATGGGCTCTTGTGTTCAGCCTATACAACAAGCGAATAATACATGTGTGGTAGGGGATTTTGGACAAGAGTCCAATCCCAACATGTATCGACTGCAGTCCACCTTAGGTTAGGCTCATGGTACTAACACAAAAAGTAGTTGTGGTCATCCAATATGCCACTCCCACAGAGTATAAACAGGCTTAATGTTTGGGAACTCTTGTCTCCATAACTCTGCTAGCTGCTGCTTGGATGGACTAGCTACTTTTGTCTCCATAACTCTGCTAGCTGCTGCTTGGATGGACTAGCTACTTTTGTCTCCATAACTCTGCTAGATGCTGCTTGGATGGCTAGCTACTCTTGTCTCCATAACTCTGCTAGCTGGATGGCTAGCTACTCTTGTCTCCATGACTCTGCTAGGTGCTGCTTGGATGGCTAGCTACTCTTGTCTCCATGACTCTGCTAGCTGCTGCTTAGATGGCTAGCTACTCTTGTCTCCATAACTCTGCTAGCTGCTGCTTGGATGGCTAGCTACTCTTGTCTCCATAACTCTGCTAGCTGCTGCTTGGATGGCTAGCTACTCTTGTCTCCATAATGCTAGCTGCTGCTTGGATGGCTAGCTACTCTTGTCTCCAACTCTGCTAGGTGCTGCTTGTATTCTGCATGGTGGGGAGAGGGGGTGGAAAAAACCCCAACCCGCTGACAATGATCTATTCCCATTCATACATGCGTGTGATGTAGTTCAGGGCATGGGCTAAATTCCACACTTCAGAAACACTGAAAACAACTTTAAGAAAGATATAAACCAACTAAAGATGTCCAGCCCTTGTGGTTGACATAAGCCTCTATCTCAAAGGGCACCAATTCAAAGTCCTTAGAATAGTCAGTAGACCCAAAGGAGCAGAAGACGTTATCTTTCTGGAGAAGCACAAGGGGCTTGCCAAACATGCCAGGATTTCATGCACTCTGCCAGAATGCTGTCTCCTGCACCAGCCATGCCATTCCCAATACCATACCTCATCATGTGATACAACCACATGCCAAATTGAGATGGCGATCGAATTTAAAGAAAGAAGTTGAGATCACCATTCCGTGAACTGTTCTTCGTATATTCACCGACTTCTCAACATTCCTGAAGCAAGGGTGGTTTGGTCTACTCCGCCCCCGCCTCCCTCCCCCACTGGATCCAGAGATGCAGCTTGGCTGCAGTGAAGATGAAGCAGTCATTAGTTCTTCCTCATGTTCGAGTTGGAACCAAAAACCTTGAAGTCACCTAAATAAATATAATTATCTTGTCCATGCCTGTGATGAGTTACATTTTGTCCTGAAGCAGATAATTGCATTCCTTGCACACATTGTAACCAGGTCAGCTTGGCAGGACCATCATTGAGGTCTGCTTCACTAGTCATTGCTAGGACCAGAGGCTCACTAGTTATTGCTAGGACAAGAGGCTCACTAGTTATTGCTAGGACCAGAGGCTAACTAGTCATTGCTAGGACCAGAGGCTCACTAGTTATTGCTAGGACCAGAGGCTCACTAGTCATTGCTAAGATCAGAGGCTCACTAGTCATTGCTAAGATCAGAGGCTCACTAGTCATTGCTAAGATCAGAGGCTCACTAGTTGTTGCTAAGATCACAGGCTCACTAGTCATTGCTAAGATCAGAGGCCCACTAGTCATTGCTAAGATCAGAGGCTCACTAGTTGTTGCTAAGATCAGAGGCTCACTAGTCATTGCTAAGATCAGAGGCTCACTAGTCATTGCTAAGATCAGAGGCTCACTAGTCATTGCTAAGATCAGAGGCTCACTAGTCATTGCTAAGATCAGAGGCCCACTAGTCATTGCTAAGATCAGAGGCTCACTAGTCATTGCTAAGACCAGAGGCTCACTAGTCATTGCTAAGATCAGAGGCTCACTAGTCATTGCTAAGATCAGAGGCTCACTAGTCATTGCTAAGATCAGAGGCTCACTAGTCATTGCTAAGATCAGAGGCTCACTAGTCATTGCTAAGATCAGAGGTTCACTAGTCATTGCTAAGATGTGCTCCTCTCACTCAACAGCCGCAAATATCAACAGTCAAAATATTTGACTGTTAGGATGTTGGCAGATTTATATTAGAACTTGGTGGTTAGCACGGGTCAAGTAGGTGTGGCCAGATCCAGAGCTATGACCAGTTTTGAATATAGCAGTGTGACGGGCTACCAGCAATGACTCTGGACTCTGCACTTCGAGGGTTAGGGTCAACATTTCTGGCTAGCATCAGTGATTAACATTCACCAAATTTCCTCGAATGGTTACCACGGATAGAAATAATGTCAGTCAGGTCTACAAACAGAGCAAGCACTAAACGAGGACAAACCGAACTGGAGGCCGTGTACAGCTGATCTTAACCCCCCGGGTGACTGGCTTGGTCAAGCATGTGCTTCCATGCAACAGCATGCATACACACACACACACACAAAAAGAGGTTTGTATGAAGTGAGAAGCTTCCTAGTCCTACACACTTAATTGGTTTCCAGTTCTTCTTCGTCACTGCCATCCTTGAGGTTAGAGAAGGGTAATCAGAATACTCAGCTCTTGCTGCCTGGGCTGCCATCTCCCTCAGTTTTAGACAGCGAATGTCAACATCTTCCCTGCATCTATCGCCATTGTCACCCCACAGACCTTGAATGATTTAAGATCACTGTTGCTAGACCATTATATCTGTGCATTAGAAGACCAACACTGTTTGAGGAATACTAAATTAACTAGAATCATTCAGGAAATAGACAATTTGTCTAATTACTGAAGGGGAGGGAAGAGGGGGGGGGAAGGATTAGGGGCTATTGCAAATGGTTGCCTATCTCTTTGCCATCGTCGCTGCTAGGACGTGGAATGTTTAAAATGTCTTGCACATGTGCTGTTGCCAGCTGCTTAATGGAATTTAGGAAGTGGTGCTATTGCTTTAGGGTTTAGCATTTCACCATATAAGGTCCAAGTTGGTGTCGAGCAAAAACACGTCAAACTACGGAGCCAAATTCTTAATATCCGTCCAGAGATAGTCGCTGCCAGATTCCTCACCCACCACAAGTCAAGTACGAAACCATTAGCATGGAGACTGTGATGCTCTACAGCATGCTATTATGAACAAAACTTGACACTAAAGCAAACCACTTGGCTGTTTTACAAGGTAGCTAGCATATCAATAGAGAGCATATCAATAGAGAGTACTTGATTGTGTGAAAAGACTATATAAAAGTAGATATTATTGCTCAACCAAAATGCGCACACTTATAGAATTATAAACAATCAAAGATAGTTCGATAAGTGTACACAAACACGCACTCACAGAGCTCCGGTACAGCTTCTAGGTTAGCCACACTTTCATCGGATAGATTGAGCTCGGTTTCCTTGCGCTGTTTGGCGACCTCAACAGCTTTCCTTAGTGCACGACTCATTTTACTCGACCACCTCACTTTCAATGATTATAGATTATAGAAGGAACGGGTCGTATCCACGTAGCTTCGAGTGAACTGCACCACTTAAAAAAAAGTGATATAGCGACACTGTACCAATTCTTGAGTGGGTGGTTCGGTGGCGTGCCAAAGAAAAGGAAGGTGAAGTTCGATAAACGTAGCCCAACTTTATGTGTGGTTAGAGATCGTTCAAAGACGGACAAGGAAAATCCTTAGCAACTAAACGACTCTAAATGCAGAAGGGAAAAAATCCAGTTCTCCCTGACTTTCCACCTGGCATTTCGCCATAACCTACCCAGCATTTCACCATAACCTGCCCAGCATTTCGCCATAACCTACCCAGCATTTCGCCATAACCTACCCAGCATTTCGCCATAACCTACCCAGCATTTCGCCATAACCTACCCAGCATTTCGCCATAACCTACCCAGCATTTCACCATAACCTACCCAGCATTTCACCATAACCTACCCAGCATTTCACCATAACTTACCTAGCATTTCATCATAACGGCTAGACATTGCTTAGGTCACTGTGCAAGGTCCAACCCAGTGATGTTACCATAAACAACACTAGTAATGTAATATACTTGTTACATTTCTATGGGGGACCAGCCATATATCTGAAATTTTATCATTAAGCCATTAAGACCATCTAGTGCTCAGTACAGAGAGTATGAACCTGAACTAAACGTTACTACTATCACATGCTGGTGAAGGAGCAGGGGGATCCCATTCATGTCAGTAAGTGTGGCTACCAACCATACAGACACTTCCTCTTCTGCCTCACTTCCCTATCTGATGCATGTACACTTTCTCCATCACACTTCCTCTCACACCCTCGACATTCTTCCCCTACATGGTGCCATCTTATCTTTCATGTCCATGGAGTGAAAACCGTCCAGCTACTTTTATTCAGGTCAGAAAGTGCCCCAAATTCTTTGTTTCTCACCACTATCACGGCAATTATTTGTCGTCAGTGCATAACCAGCACCCGTCCTGTCCTTCAATAGTCCAGCCAATCCTGTCCTCAGCCTGAAACACAATTTTACTCCATCAAACCTTTCCATGGATCTCCTTAGCTATACCTCTACCTTTCCATCTTCCTTTGTCGACCTATGCTATTTCAAACTGCTCTTGCTCTACACCGTTAGTTCACCTTCCTCTTCACTCGAGTACATACTGGCCCCAAATCGTGATCATGAAGGGTACACATGGTAATAGTACATTTAACTAACCACATTCCTACATGGTGTGCATAAAACAAAACTTTTTTTTGGTACAGATTGTATATATATAGCCATGATTGATTTGATTTTCTGTGATAAAATGTTTATCTGGTAGACGTGCTAAAATTATCATCTTCTTCAATACACGTTCTATCCATGTAGCAGCTAGGCAGTAAGTTACAGGATAAATCTCCTTGCAATGAAAAGTTATATAGGGTATGGTAAAGTAGGAAATGGTGGTTAAAGGTGTACATAATTCAAGGAGTTGATAATGTTCATTGGGGAATGCAGATATTTATAACCATTCAAGGAGTTGATAGTGTTCATTGGGAATGCAGATATTTATAACCATTCAAGGAGTTGATAATGTTCATTGGGAATGCAGATATTTATAGCCAATAGGCCGTTAATATGTTCCATGAGATTAGATAGTTCATTCTGTCTCAGTATGCTTCCAGCCCCAGCAGTTTCAGCAAGGGAAGAAGAAGCGCTGGATAGGTTGGGATCACTTGACCAGATTCTGGACCTGATTGTCTTCCATCCTAGTTAAACCATTTGTTTATTAGGAGTTGGGTCAATGTTTCTCTTGATGTCCCCATACACCCACCCACACCTTTACCTGGAGGAATTCCACAGGAATCTGTTCGTATAATTATATTGTATGATAGATGTTGCATATGGATGCTGCACTGAACCTGCACTGAACATCAACCAAAGTGACCATGTCACTTGTATTTTACAAGTTAAAAAAAGTGTATTCCAATGCACTATGCCGAAGTACAGCATTGGCCCAAGCCTTGTGAGGAAAGAGTAGATCAATCATTGGCTGAACACTAAATTGGTCCACTTTCCAGAGCCACTTCCTTTGAAGGGATGAGCCCTTCTTTATGGAAGTCTAGAATGGCTATGTATGACATCACGTAAGAGACAGAATACTTAGGGCGTGCAAGACTACAAATAGCCTCCTAACCAGGATGGAAAGTAGATTCCACATTGAGAACATACAAACTACTTACAACTTGGACACTTGGTGAAGCTGCATTTTTCAGGCGAATATTCTGATTGCCACACTTCTCGAGAGGTTTGGGAAGCGGGAAGGAATGTAGTCATCTTTAAGTACGGATAAAGATTATATTACTTGCAGACGTTCGAGTGCATGTGTATACAAATATACAAGGTCGTGTATGTGTAGAATCCAATGACTTCAACATGCACATATCACATGCTATAGGGTATTATACTTTGTCATTATATACTTTTTCTTAGTGTGGCCAGCTTGAGAACTTGGATTCTGTCCTTTCTACATCTGATCACTACTTTTAATAAGCATCTTGCTTGGGAATTCAGTTTGTGCATGTTTGATTATTCACCGTCGTCTTAAAACTCTTTATTTTGGGGGGTTGATTGGGGTGGGGTGAGGGTGGTGTGGGGTGGGATGGGGGTGGGGGGTGGGGGTGATTTGGGTTTTTTTCCTTTCATTGATTCAGAAAAAATGTATTATCAGTTTCACTCAGCAGATCATTATTAAATAATTGTTGGTAGTCTGTTCCTATCGAAGCACGAAATATCACTAATAAGATACGCATAATGAAATACTATACATACCAGCACATGGAGTATTTCATTAGACATCAACTCATGTCATAAATAACAGTACCAGTATATGCACAATTATTACAATGCGCTACAATGCTAATCCCAAGAGTTATCTGCTAAGTTTGTAGCATGTGAGTGTGAGTTGTTATGTGTGGAATAAACAGCGCTCTCAGATCCAACAGAATAGTCTTCTGAAGAAGAGTAAGGCATGAACTCCTCAAAGACCAGTGGATCTTCAGGATACGTGTGAGGGCTACCGTGGCTTGAGTATGAAGCTGGAAGAGAACTTTCTTGACTTGTAAAAGGCGGACTTGAAAAAGTATTAGATGTCAAAGAAGGAGGAGGAGGAGATAGAGTTGTTTGTGGAGACAGAATGGAACTATGCGCTGCAATACTGGATGGCATGAGGAGAGTTTGTCCGTACAAACAATCAGTTTCAAACTTTGGGACACATGCTGTCATCCCCAGCATATCATAGGAATGTGTTTTTTGGAGAGGAAATTGGACCTTCATCGGTAATGGTGATTCCATGTGGGGATAGCCCAGAGAAGCTGTCATTGATGGAAGCGCAGGTATCATTTGGTCGTAGCCATTAGATGGATAGAATGAACTGCAATTATGCAGATGAGAAGTGTGGAAGTCAGTGACCATGTCAGAATATCCCTGAGAGAAGGGTGTCATTCCATAACTCAGATGAGGAGGATATGTTGATGCAGCTGGAAGAAGTGGACCATGGACCATGCCTAAGGAAAGGGGTCCCTGTGCAACAAAGCATGGATCTTTGTTCATCAGTGCACAGGATGTAAAGCCATGGCGACTCTGATACTCTGATGTAGCCTGATGAGCACTTTGAGGCATGGGTTTTAGTTTAGGTCTGGAGTCTGAATTCCCTATGTGTTTATACATTACCTCGGGGTCAATGCAGAACTGGTACACATACCTCTCTCCCGATATCTTACGAATGATGCCTTTGTCATAGTAGTATCGAAGAGAGCGACTTAGCTTATCGTAGCTCATATTCTTCTTGTTCTTGTGCTCGCCCCACCAAATAGCAATGGCTTCCGGTTCCAAAAGGCGAAATTCCCTTGAAAAGCTGTTAGCAGTCCACTCAATAAGCTTATTATACTTTTTGGTGGTGTCATTCAGCAAAGCATAGAGGAACTGCCATAGCTGCATACCACCTTTTCCTGCAAGGAGAGGAGTTTACACATGCATCAATGCTAGTTTGCTTGGTTGTTATTTTAAATTCTGACTCACTCTGTGGCAACTTGATATTCTTTGGAACCTTTTGCTCAAGTTCTTGTTCACCACTCTCTTGATCAGACATGGATCTCTCTTCCTCGCTACTTCTCATACTGCTGCACGATTCTTTTGGCTCCATTTGAATATAATCCTCAGCCGATTTGACCTCCCCCGCGTAACTGTTATTCGGAGATGAAACGGGACTTTCTTCTAGAGACGAGTCTTGGAGGTAGGAATTTGAATCTGATCTTGCAACTTTGGTTAGATCCGGCGAAGTGCAGGCTGACGAGATCGGTGATGAAGCGGCAGAACCTGGAGATGTCGGAGTATTGACTGGCGGCGTGGTCGGCATAACGTCAACTTCAGATCGCTCTTTTGGATCGTTAGAACGAGCGAAAGTTGTTTTTACTAGTGAAAACATGGAGAGCTAAAGCAAGGGAAAAAACATTGTAGTAAGTAAATACTTATTTACGCCTCTGTAGCCAGTTTACCTTCTCATTTTCGGCTGCAGCAGACACATGAATGCTAGTGCAAGACTCCATAACGCTCATGATTCTGGCAATATCTGGGGGCAGTAAGCGAACAGTCAGCTAGTGTAGTGTAATAAGGACGGGATACATCATTTTTATATGCAAAAAAAATAAAATAAGAAGAAAAAGGGGGCATGGCTGCTCGCAAGTCGTGTGGTCGCGTACAGCAATATAAATTACGCATGCGCACGAAAATAACGTCCTGCGTGGTATTCTACTACTATTCTCCTTTTGTTGACAGACCCTAGATTTTCCATTTTGTTGGTTTTCCTCAGCCTAGTGAGGCCCCTGCCGGATCATAAAGCCGTTATCCATACTAACTTGGTTATTAGCTTTGTTTCCCCAAGGTACCATGTATACATTCCCAGTTGCGTTTTTCTCTAAACCTGTAATGCACATGCTCACACACCTCTATTTTGGTGTTTAAGTAAAATTAAAAAAATATATAAAAAAACTTTTCGATAGCCAGAAAAGTCATCTTTAGTGCACCACCTCACCTCCTCTCGCACACAAAACAACCTTAAGGGGGGGGGGGGGGAAGAGTGCTGAAAACCGTGGTTTAGCATTCATGCTATGGTCCTGATTTATAAACCAAAATGTAGCCCACTCCATATGCTTTCTGATGATAATTTTTTTTGCTTTTCGATATATGTTGGAACTGCAAGTTGTAATGTGAAGTAAGGTCAGAATGTTAAGTAAATATATAACTCACCAGCATGAAGTCTGGAATGGCTATAACAATCACAGAGCTGTACGAACACTACAACGTGACATCGAGATATTTTTAACATACTTTTTAAATTGCATGTGAAGGGGGTCTAAAATTATAAACACAAACACTAACAAAATATCACAAACACTAACAAAATACCTTGCGGTTTAGGCGGTTTAGGACTTTGGTGCTCCATAGATTCTGCACACTTTACTGCATGAATTTGATATACATGTATATATATAATTATATATAGCTCAAATGATATATCTCTGGGTGCTCACTTTTGATGTTAAATTTTTTCCCCCATAGGTATAACTATACTCAAGTTACTTGCAGCGAGTCCTCAAAATGTGTTTGTGGTTCCTGGCTAGGCATTGTTATCTGCTACTCAACAAAACGTGCGCTAAACCATGACTAATTACAAGCGCGGTTGCTTTTTTTAATTTTAATTTTCCCCCCTGCACACCCACACTCGTCTAATTACGTTTTAGCGCCTAAATAAGAATTCGGTAAGGCTTCCTCTACCCACGGATAACAACGGCTTGTACTTTCCAATCAGTAACTAGCATTAAAACCAATTCAGGCACTCGGGTGTTTTTGAGGTCCTCCCACTTTAGCTCCCCACTTTAGCTGTATATAACTTTAGCATAGTTATACCTATGCAACTTTTTTAAAATAGAGCATACTGAGAGGTGTACGATTTGAACTAGATATCAAGTTCATACAGTGAAGTGTGCAGAATCTATGGAACTCCGAAGTCATAACCACAAATCACACTTTCCAGACATGCTCAGCACTCTTCCCCCCTAAGTTCATAATAACAACTACATCAATTACCACAAACCACAAATAATCTTTGTGATAGGTTTCTTACATTGTAGGTAAAATAAACACGTTTGCATACCAAATCATGGAAATTGTGTTAATAATATAGCTACATAATCAATTCAAGAAAACAACAAGAAGAGTTGCTGATGCTCGTCAGAGAGCAGCCAAATAGTCTTTGACATCAGAAGGGTCAAGTCTTTTAAAATCCTGTTCTGTGCAAACACCAATTTCAATATTATCCTCAGTCATCTGGCCATCAAATCCTTCCTACGATATAATGTAACACATAATCATCACTAGCAATCAACAGATTGTGGTTTATAATTACATGCAATAATAAATAGTATCTTTAATAAGTTGTTGCACACGGATAAGATGCCTGGTACCATTATTACACATGCCACTGGCTGAACATCGATTAAAAACTAGAAAATAATGCAGAGCTCTAGTATGTTACATAGTTGCAATGTGAACTACATACAATGGCACAAGGAAATAATGTATCGTAGGCACTGCCTTCAGTTATGCCTCACTTCTAAAAACAAGCAGACCAGATTTTATCCCAGCCAAGTCCATTACCCAACACATACAATAGAGGAAGAGCATGTTACACACATCAGCTCTGATGAAATGCCACTGAGAACAGCCCATTAACAACTACGTACCAAAAGTCACATCAGGTCTGAGCAGCAACCTAGATGAGTGGGCACACACAGTAGAAGGCATGTGAAGTTACACAGCCCGGTACTTGAGGCAGACAGAACAACTAATTTTCCCAAGTAGACCAAACAGCACTCATCATGATGTATGTTGGACGATGACATTTGGTGTAGTCGAGGTCAATGACTTCAAGTTATTGTAAGAAAGGGCACGAATGACAACAATTTGGAAAAAAAGGAAAAAGAGAGAGATTGGTTTCATTTCCAAGTCATGGATGGTAGTACAAGTGGCTATTACATAGAAACTCACAGTCTGTGTGAGCAAGTGACCCTCCCCTCCCCAAATCAAAACAACGACGAATGATGAAAAGATGAAAAATCCACTCTGATGAAGCACCTCAAAAACACTGTTATCTACATACATGTCCTAATTTTGTTGCCAACGCAACACACGTCAGAACCAGAGCAACAAGTCAGGTTGGAGCCATATCAACTCTTAGCAAAAGGAAGTTCAAAGTTCCATCCAAGCTACCAGTGAGTATGTTCAGTTACGTCTGTGCGCTTGATCTTTCACCACCCAAGCAGTGGCCATGGTTACGCTACTATCAACCAGGTGATGTCTTGTTTTATAGCAAGTCCATTTCTGCTCTGAAATCCAAGAAGATGAAGAGAAGCAGAGGGGATATGCAATGACAAATTATTCACCAGCCACAACCGAGGTTGCCCCCACTTCCTGACCTGCCTATTAGTTTTCTCCAGCCCTGCAGGTTGTGCTATGTATATAGTCCACCCTAGAAAAGAAAAAGTGGTACGGTCGTGAATGATTGTGGATTCACCTTTCTGTGGAGGCAAAAGCAAGAGGCATACTTAATGTACTATATACTACCAGCCAGCATAAATCCCAATTCCATGGCTTAGCTTCACATAAGCTACTCCATTGCATTATATTCTAATACATGCAACGATGAATCCCCAGGTGTGCAGCAGATGAAAAACAAGTTAAAAAATGTATATTTGAGTGAGTTTTTCCTCTTTCCAGGTTTGCGTCAGGTCTCTGTTGAGATCCATAGGTATATCACAAGCACCTAGTCCCAGCATGGAGGCAGCAAGGAAAGAGCGGCAAGCTAAAGAGCTAAGTTGCCAATGGCTAATCTAATGCAACTAAACACTTTCTCATGCGGTTTTTAGGGCCCCGCGTCGAACCGATGAGTAACTTCCTGCCTTACATTCTCCATAGATAATGACGGAATTTTTAAAAATTATTTCCATGTGTTATAGCACAAAAAGCATAACTGGAGACACCCGGTTATCCCGACTATTGAGCGTGAACAGTTTGCAGGCAGGCTACGTTGCTTTTATTCAACATCGGCACACAACCGTTCTTACAGTAGACCACCTAACCTCAGTCAAGTGCTAATGTGCGACTATTAGAAAGACTATTATTAGACATTGTTGGAAGTTTGTCTTCCTCCTAGGCTAGTTACCTTACACATCATGAAGGGAAACATAAATTTCTCGCTCCTCTTCATCGCATACAAATTTTGCCATCAGCATCCACTGCCACTCCACGGGGTTGCTACCCTTCTTGGACACAGTCCTCACAAAAATATCACAAATTTAGAAGGTTCTTCCAAGGTTATGGATTCTTTACCGGAATATAGCTCCTTAGGTGGATATCCTTCAGCCATTCCGCCTTCAGATCACATAATATCTTCTCCACAACTACTATGCAGGCAATATTTAGTGTGAAAAGTTAGACCTCTATATGCGCTAATAATACATTTAAAATTGGAGATTTAGGGCCAGTTGCATGCCACCGAGTTTGAGATTTTTGGAGTTGGAACAATGATTTTACAAAGTTCAGCCAAATACCAAAAAAAAATCAACCACTACAAACTGCTAGTTAGTGCATCAGTAATGCTAATTACCATGTAGCTATGTGCTAATCTTTTTACAAGAGGTGCAAATAGTTCCGACCCAAACAACAAAAAAACAACTTTGCTATCACACAATATATGAGCTTTATTGCATAGCAAAGCAGCAACACTCACAAGTAGTTCGAGTTCAATTGAACTATTTTTTGGTCAGGTGCAAGTGTCGCAAAATACAGTCCACCCAACTCCCCAAAACTTAAAACAACAAGAAACATACTTGGAGGGAATCCTTGCCTGGAGTGTCATGAGAGAAGCAAGCTGCTGCATGGCCCAAAGGTTCTAAATATTATATGACTGGAAAATTTGTACAGTCGGTTTACTTTCAGCGAGGATTCAAGTGCTTTTGGGAGCCATTATTTAGCAGACGTTTCATTTTGAGATTTGCCATTTTATATATACTGCTTGAGCCTACTGGAGACTTTTTCTAACAGCCTAGGGATACATACAAGGTTTCTCAGTGAAATATATATATATTATACGCACTTGCAAATGAAACTTTGTTTCCATAACAGTTCGAGTACAGTAACTTAAAGAACACTGACGAGTTCACTGAGGGGTGTTAACCAGAGCAATTTTATATCAAAGAAAATGGTGCTTGCGAGATTTTTAAATTTTATCTCTAGTACCACATCAGCCAAAAATTTAATTTCACACTCTCAAGCATCGCAAATTATATGCTGTGGATTGACGGTTGCATCCTTTGCCCATTGAATATCTTAGATGCAGATATGCTCCACGTAATTGCAACGTAAACATGATGTCATGTGCACATAATGAAGGCCCAAGAAAATACCGGCAACTTGGTGAACATGACATGCAGAAAATAACTCCCAAGTTTGAAGGGATTGATAGTCACTACCAGTTATCAATCGCTGCCTGCCACACATAATATAACCATAAAAGGCGATTATGATCTTGGCCCTCACACTTTTAGAAAGGCAACAGCCGGTGAAAGATGAGAAGTGTTCCCTTTGAAGGAATATTGGACATATTTAATTACTTGCCTGATGTATTTGCCTGATGTATGGGTGAAATTTTCTGTTGGGGGGGGGGGGGGGATATACAATAATTACTACCTGATCCAGAGGATGAGATTTTTTGTCAGGGGCATATCCTCCCCCCCCCCCCCTATATACCCTATACACTACATATATTATAATATTGACTAGCAAGTTATAGAACCTTAAAAGCCTGCCCTAAGCTACCAGATTATTATCTGCCATAATCTGGTTATGAGACTGGAGCTGTGTTTACATAGATTTTAGCATATCCTGTAAATACCCTAAACCTGCTAGCCCACGTCAACAAAACTTAGGACAAATATGCCGAATCACTCGCCTAAAAATATATAATAGTGATGGTAAATAATAATAATGATAATAATAATATAAAAAAAAAAATAAAAAAATAAAAAAAAAAAAAAAAAAAAAAATAAAAAAAAAATAATAATAATAATAATAATAATATTAATAATAATAATAATAATAATAATAATAATAATAATAATAATAATAATTTTTTTTTTAATAATAATAATAGTGATGGTAATAATAACAACAACAATAATAATAGTGATGATAATAAGTGATAATAAACGAATAATTAATAATAATAAAATAACAATAAACAAATCTTAGCTACTTTGGTGGTCATCAAGCTACACAGGCGTGCGTGCCCAAGAGCAACCATGCTGATGTATGATGATGTACATGTTCTTCTAAGTCAAACAACTATTCGAAATCCTTAAACCTCACTCCTTAAACCTCACTCCTAAACAGCCTAGGCCACCTGACATTCCAGTTGTCCTGACATCTCACTTCTAAATGCTCTAGCCTACTAGAAGATCAGGTTTTACGTGCTTTAAACAATGAGCATGGAGGGAGTAGCACTATTGGGACCTCCCTCTGTGCAGGCATTTGGATATTTGATCCAAGTTAGGCAAGCTCCCTAATTAGACTTCTCTCTCTCTTACAAGGACAACCAAAGTTTGTGGACTGAGCGAGATAATAGGCCTTGGAGCAGTGAGATATTTCAGTATGCCCATCTTGGTTACCCTTGTGGACAAACTTTGCTTTATAAAAAGAGACATATTATGCGATAACAAGCTCCAGATCTCCCCCCCCCCCCCCCCCCGTTAAAATTATTTTAGACCATTTAGTATTGAATAGAGGAGTTTGATCTATCCTGATAAGCCTCATCGCTCATAAAGGAATATCTGTTTCCTTGTCCTCTTCACACTGGACAGGGCTTCTCTTTGACTGCTATTGTAAACTGCTCTTAGGAAGTTGCCATCTTCTGAGAGACTTGTCTTCACAGAAATCTAGATGATCACTTCCCTAGCTTCTCTGAAGGATGCCACTCAACCAGGAAGTATGCTCACAGGATATTTAAAGACACTGTGGCATTTACTCTGGGTGTGTATGTGTGTGTGTGTGGGTGTGAGAGTGCGTGTGTGCATGGTGTATAATCAAGAATGTGTATTGCTTCTAGTAAAAATGAGAGATGCAGAGCTGTCGAGGGGGCAGTTATGGAGGAGTGCAGAGTCATCGAGGGGTACAATGTATACAGCATATACAATAATAGCCTATTCATAAAATTATCCATGCATATCCCTGCAATAAACTCTCATTCACTATAATGACTTTCTCAATAATCAACTGCTCCTTGAGCTTCAATTCTTCCTGATGAAGGCTCAAGGATCTAGCAGAAATTGTCGAGAAGCAAATTTAAGGGGGTAGTAAACCATTTTTCTGAAGATCTGTGTTCCAAATTTGTATCGTTCATAACTTTTTTGTTTTTCATCCTTTACAGATACTTTTTAGATCATGTTTGTACATTTGCCACAGATAGACGCCCTTAGAACCTTACCCTTGTCACTCGACAAAAATCTTAAAAATCACAGATTGTCAGTGACCACTTCCCATTCACAGTTTGTGTAACATAGCCACATACGTAAAGTATGATAGAGACAGTTTTGCCACAATGTACTTGGAAGTGATTTGGGAGGTCAATGAAAATTCGTAATGAAAAAGCATGAAATCCGTGTCGAACATCAATGCATAACTCAAGACCAGTACACAAAATAAGAAAAAGGATTCTATCTAACTTTAGAGCATAGAAAGAGCTATAAAATGGTATATTATGGAATTGTTCTAGATAAATATTCACCGAGAGAGATTTTTTGAAAGTCCAAAAACACACCTTTTTCATAATACTCATAATACAGCTTTGAAGGGGAGACAGTTGCATTTTGGGGGGGGAATGACCCACATGCTTTTTTTGTGTGTGATAACCACTTTATAACTCCATAGATTCCGTAAACTTCATGGTATGGACTTGATATATAGCTCAAAAGATAGGTCTCTCTATGTGCTCTCTGTTGATACTAAAATATTTTTCACAGGTATAACTATAGCCAAGTTAGGGGAGCTACAAGTGGAGGGACCTAAAAACCTGAATGCCCACATAAATAACTCCAGATTGCTAAGTGCTAAAAATTTAAAATTAGCACGGGTGGCTAGAGGAAGCCCTACTCTTAGTAATGAGTGTTTTTATTAGGCGTTAAAATTTAAGTACGTGGTCTAGCGCGCGGGTAGAAAATGAATTTCTTTAAAAATCCATAAAACTCATTTTCCACCCGCTCGCTTGACCATGTACTTAAATTTTAACGCCTAATCAAAACACTCATTACATAGAGTAGGGCTTCCTCTAGCCACCCGTGCTAATTTTAAATTTTTAGCACTTAGCAATCTGGAGTTATTTATGTGGAGGTTGCAGGCATTCAGGTTTTTAGGTCCCTCCACTTTAGGTCTAGTAACTTGCCTATAGTTATACCTATGAAAAATATTTTAGTATCAAAAGAGAGCACACAGAGAGACCTATCTTTTGAGCTATATATCAAGTCCATACCATGAAGTTTGCAGAATCTACGGAGCTCTAAAGTGGTAACCATAAGTTTTGGGGGGGAAACAGACATCATTTACACACCCCATGTAGTACAGGTGTGTACAAAATGCATGCATGAAATCCTCCATAACTTTTTTTCTGAACCAGAACAGCCTTCCAAGTTTTGTACACAGGTCATGCAGAGCTATAGGTAGGATATAAAAGGAAGAATTTTTTAAAAGAAAATTTTCAGAAAAATGGTTTACTACCCCCCTTAAGTTGAGAAAGTCATGAATACGCATCCTGTTTAGATTAAGATAAACTTCCTGCCGATAAGAAAGGGGGCAACATTAGAACTGCATAGATGTTCATCCATTCACTGCCAAACCTCAAATGTAAAGCCGAATCACATCGCTAGAAAAACCGCAGTATTTATTAAACATGAACAGACACTGACAGTCACCAGTTCATCCTTTGACCAATGAATGGGTTATCTAAGTCACCATGGAGATATTCTGCCATTGATGGGTCTCCACACTTCCACACACACGCTCTTGTGGTCTGCACATGCCAATTGTCTCCTCCAGACCTCAGTCAAGGGACCCACATACAGAAGCAAGAACAATCCTTGCAGAAATCCGCCCACCATTCTGGTTGAAATCTATGTACCATTCTTGCTGAAATCCATGTACAATTCTGATAAAAATCCATTTATACTACTATTCCGGCTGAAACCAATGCACGATTCTGACTGAAATTCACAACCATCCTGACTGAAACCCAGTCATCCTCAGAGATAAACATGGTGATAACCCTGTGGTGAAGGCTTGATATCTGAAGCACAGTATGCATGAATTTAGAATGAGGGACTTTAGAAGCAAGCAAGAAAGCAATACAATAAGGAATTATCATAGAGCAGGATATTTTTGACAGATTTATTTATAGTTTTCGTGGCTCGAGTTCAATCTGCTAATAGATATGATAAAGGACAGCAGCAGATCGCTTTATATGGCGGCACCCCCCCCCCCCCCCCCCACACACACACACAAATCCTTTAGTTCAGTCATAATCCCTCTCCAAAATATCCAGGTAGATGATATCAATGTTTGCCTTCCCCAAGGATTGCAGCAGGCCAGGCTCGAGGAGGGTGCAAGGAAGTTTACCACAACATCAAAGACTCCAGATGGTATTTAGTACATGTAACCGGCTGCAGCTGCGTCTAAGAGGTGCCACCCACTCGGTCATGTGGTGTGCATGTACTACGTATAAACTCACTACATCTGCCCTCACAACTGTGACAGAGCCCCAGAAATTAGCACAAAGGGGGAAATCCTTCTGATCAGCTTAGATTGATAACGTCGAAGCAATTTCCAAATAAAAACAATATATAATAACAACTCTACGGCCTTCAATAAACTTTGTTTGTTGTCAAGTGCATGAATGTTTTCACAATGAAGTAATTCCACAATTTCCATAACCACTCCTGGGTTCACTCATCACATCACACACTAATCCCTCCTCCCCAACTACTGCTTCCCATGTAAGCCATGGCATATGTGGTAGCCTCTCACACAATAAAGGCTTGATACAACCGCCTCTCCAGCTCTGTACTACCCATCACATGTACATTACGTGGAGAAAAAAAGTTTGTTTTGTGAAATTGTACAAAATTAAATGAGCATAAACGTTTAAATTGCAAAAAAAAAAAAAAGGGAAAAAAAAGAAGAAAAAATATCAAAGGCAGTACTCTACTAGATCGATTTTAGGAATAACCCCCCCCCAATCCTATCGCCAATTAAGAGTCATAGGGTACCAATTTTTATTATTATTACTATTATTGTTATTATTATTTCGAGTGACCAACCTTCAGAGTGAGAATGGCAGTGTGCACGGCGTCTTCTATCTCCAAATCCTTATTGTACCTTTAGCAAATAGAGAGCATAACATGCTCAAAGATGAACAGACAATGGGAAGGGGGGGGGGAAGAAGGGGGGGAAAAAAGAAGACAGACTACTAACCTTTTCTCCAGAAATGTTTTCCCATTAATGTAATTCTTTCCCATTGCAGTTGCCTTCCACGCAAAATATGCCCCCTAAGAAGAAGAAAATAAATAATTAAAAAAAGCAACAACAAACATTTAAACTGCTATCCAGGAATCGTCTACTATCACACTACCACACAACTAAATACCATTAACAGCTGGTTGCTGGGCTGGTTGCTGGGCTGGGTGCTCCATAGCATCAGCCAGAAAGAAAATGGGTGCCAATATAAAGGGTCAATTAGCAAACAATGCTTATAGACAGATGTAATTAATTTCTTATACCTGCGGATCGAGGAGTTATGTACTAGGAGCTAGAAAGGAGGAGATATAGTCACAGTGGACTTTTGAGCAGGAGGAGATATAGTCACAGTGGACTTTTGAGCAGGAGGAGATATAGTCACAGAGGATTTTTGAACAGGAGGAGATATAGTCACAGAGGACTTTTGAGCAAGAGGAGATATAGTCACAGAGGATTTTTGAGTAGGAGGAGATATAGTCACAGAGGACTTTTGAGCAGGAGGAGATATAGTCACAGTGGACTTTTGAGCAGTAGGAGCTATAGTCACAGTGGACTTTTGAGCAGGAGGAGATATCACAGAGGACTTTTGAGCAGGAGGAGATATAGTCACAGAGGACTTTTGAGCAGGAGGAGATATAGTCACAGAGGACTTTTGAACAGGAGGAGATATAGTCACAGAGGACTTTTGAGCAGTAGGAGATATAGTCACAGTGGACTTTTGAGCAGGAGGAGATATAGTCACAGTGGACTTTTGAGCAGGAGGAGATATAGTCACAGAGGACTTTTGAGCAGGAGGAGATATAGTCACAGAGGACTTTTGAGCAGGAGGAGATAAAGTCACAGAGGACTTTTGAGCAGTAGGAGATATAGTCACAGTAGACTTGTGAGCAGGAGGAGATATAGTCACAGAGGACTTTTGAGCAGGAGGAGATATAGTCACAGTGGACTTTTGAGCAGGAGGAGATATAGTCACAGAGGACTTTTGATCAGGGGAGATATAGTCACAGAGGACTTTTGAGCAAGAGGAGATATAGTCACAGAGGACTTTTGAGCAGGAGGAGATATAGTCACAGAGGACTTTTGAGCAGTAGGAGATATAGTCACAGTGGACTTTTGAGCAGGAGGAGATATAGTCACAGAGCAGGAGGAGATATAGTCACAGAGGACTTTTGAGCAAGAGGAGATATAGTCACAGAGGATTTTTGAGCAGGAGGAGATATAGTCACAGAGGACTTTTGAGCAGGAGGAGATATAGTCACAGTGGACTTTTGAGCAGGAGGAGATATAGTCACAGAGGACTTTTGAGCAGGAGGAGATATAGTCACAGAGGACTTTTGAACAGGAGGAGATATAGTCACAGAGGACTTCAGGAGGAGATATAGTCACAGTGGACTTTTGAGCAGGACGAGATATAGTCACAGAAGACTTTTGAGCAGGAGGAAATATAGTCACAGTGGACTTTTGAGCAGGAGGAGATATAGTCACAGTGGACTTTTGAGCAAGAGGAGATATAGTCACAGTCGATGCTTAATAAACAGAAGCTGGACCAACAGTAAAGCAGGTGCTTAAAAGAAAAGTGTAATATAGATACCTGCTTAACAATCAGCTCCTGTTGTGAGTGGAGTGAGGGAGGTGGTTGGGTGGAAAAAGTTTGCATTGCTGTACATGCCATATGTATCTATGAATCTATTTATATATTCACTGCACTGTACATGCACTCGTAATAAATAAGAGTGGATCATCCTGTCCGTCTTAAATAAAATGGACTTACGAGGACTGCAAATGGTCTTCTTTGTGAAATTTAGAAAATTGATCAAGAGATAGAGGGAAAAAACTGGGTGCATAGCCAGTAGCTGTCAGGGCAAGATGCTGCAGGCGTTCCATTATGACATAGCCACTCAATTTGGCATGAAGGTGCAGAAAGAAGCTTAGAAAGCTAAAAATGCAACTACTTGCGTGTACTGCCACTCGTAGATGCTGCTCTCTCAGACAACGAGCACAAGAGCTTCATAATGAGTATGTATGGAGAGCAGAGGCAACTGACTGCATATACTGCATGCACATAGAGGAGAGATGTGCCCTACGGAACACATCAACAGGATCAAGACTGCAAAATACCTAAAACAAAATGTCGGAAGTTATTGTCAGCTAATGCATGACCTTCCCTTCAGTACTCTGTGATAAATCTGTCATCCATCAAGCACTGCCTGGTGACCTCACTTTTACTATACTTCCCACCTCCAGTTCATAAGAAGCTGGTTCCATGCAGTCTTAATAAAACAACAACCCCATCTTGGCCATATTTCACATGTTTGTCTGTTTCACAACTAGCCAGCTCAATTTGTTGCAGGACATCTGTTGTGCAGCATGCTGAGTTGGGCATCTGTAGAGAGCACACATGTACACTTATCATATACAAATAGCAAGGCAGGAAACAAAAGGCTTGGCAAGGTGCTTCAGCTCGCCACATAATTGCCTGGCATTCATTTCTAATGGCATTTTGACAGTGTGGTGACTCATAACAAACTCATATTCGAATCTCCTTTTGAATAAACTGTGTTGAAGTACTGTTGTAACTGATCCTAGATGGATTAGGATATCACTATTAGAGTGAACCCTCCCATATACGCAGCTTTGCACCGGGATGTTCTAAGTCCGGACTTGCCCAGTATAACTTAGCTGTAGTAGCCGCAGGATAAAACTTTGCAACCACTAGATTACAAGTATATAGGTGTACAGTTGATTAGTAGTTGATTTTGGCATGCTTATAACAACAACTAATGTCTATTGGATTTCTATAAAAACAACAACATCCCATTTAGTTGGAGCCTATAGTGGTAGAGCTATTGGTGTGCCAAGTTCCACACTCCAAAGTCAGCATTGAGTTTGCTGGAATATTTGAAGTCATCTGGTGCTAGAGACCATTGTATGTAGCAAGTATCACTTCCAGACCCGAGCCCAGAATAATCTGATGATGTAAGGAGGCAAACTGTTGCTGTTCATGCCCGGCCAGCTGGAACAATGGCTATTGAAGATGCCCTATCCGTCATTATGAGCTCCACAGTAAAGATAAGGAATTGCCTGATATGCACTATAAAATGGTAACAAAGCAGCTGTTTTTAATTGGTTAGAGTCTACAAGAAAGTACAGTCAAAAGGGCCTACAAAAATGTTACTGAATGCCTTCCAGGTAGTTCAATGTAATTGCCATCAACACTTCCTATTTTAGAGGACACGATCCAGTAGCTCACAGGCAATGAAATGACACGATCAGCACTACCCACACAATTAATACTTCCTACAACATGGCAACAGTCAATGATTCTGTTCCTGTATGTCTAAAAATGAATCATCGCTAACAAGCTTCTATAGCATACCTAACATCTGTCCACAAACCTTACCTATTCAAACCCAACCCACACATTAGACAATAATCACTGAGGTAGGAGAAAAAGACATCTTGGAGAGTGTCCACCAGGAAAAAAACTCATGGCATAAGTAAAATAGATGGACTTGCAGATCAGGTTTGGCTCTACTCTCACTGTTGGGTTAATTCCAACCTAAAGCATTTTCTACAAAGAACTTTCATGAAATACACCTCATTTAATAAATATATACATGCACTAGAATATTACAAGTGGTGCTGAGGTAGAGGAGCTGCAGCAGACATGTATGCAGAACTACAACTCGTTAATGCCTACTAACACTCATTTATGAGCAAAGTGAGCTCTGTGGGGGAGTGTACACTTGGAACAAAGTCAGTATGCTTGGACTCCGTCCAAAAAATCCACCCCAAAACCCTCCAACAACAACAACAACAACAACTGTATGGTGTTGAAACTCACAGTGGGATCACACTGAAACAAATATGGTGTCTTCTCGTCGAATCCAGCGATCAATAAGGATACTCCAAATGGGCGCACACCCCTATAAATGCATAGCAACATATAAAACAAGCCACATGAAGTTGATATCGGCCACCGCTCCCAATTATAACAGTAAGTGTTAGCATCTGTCACTACTGAGATCTCACATACCATGACGACCTCCGATTTCAATTTGATTTCTTATGCAAGCCACCATGTCTTCACTTTACCAGTTACTATCATGCATTATTCATGACGGATACTGATTTGGATGTCCAATAAGTGATACAGCATCGAGTTTTATGGTATGGAAGATTACACAAGGTTGTACTGTAAGTTGATGGTTGCAATGGACATGTTTGGAAAATCAGTGCCCCACAAACAACAACAACAACAGCAACAACTGAAATCTGTAGCTTGCCACTGACCCTATTCATACATAACCCAATATTCTACTGTATTTTTAAAGAGATGGAAGGAGCAATCTTTTGATGCCAGAATCATCTCCAAGGGGGTTCAGGGTTTAAGCTTGGCACCTCCCTCCCTATAGTTGGCCTGAGAGCAGCTGAGAGGCTTGTGTGTGGGACCCAAGCCTTAGGAATGCACTCATGCATAGTTAGGGCTGTAGCATTGCAGTTGTCAGGAGTGGGGCACATCAGTATGAGCTGTGCAAGGTCAATAGTAATGCACTCATGCATAGTTAGGGCTGTAGCATTGCAGTTGTCAGGAGTGGGGCACATCAGTATGAGCTGTGCAAGGTCAATAGTAATGCACTCATGCATGGTTAGGGCTGTAGCATTGCAGTTGTCAGGAGTGGGGCACATCAGTATGAGCTGTGCAAGGTCAATAGTAATGCACTCATGCATGGTTAGGGCTGTAGCATTGCAGTTGTCAGGAGTGGGGCACATCAGTATGAGCTGTGCAAGGTCAATAGTAATGCACTCATGCATGGTTAGGGCTGTAGCATTGCAGTTGTCAGGAGTGGGGCACATCAGTATGAGCTGTGCAAGGTCAATAGTAAAAGGTGACATGCAATATACTAAAAACAACAGCAACAACAAAAAACATAGTGGAAGTCACATGATATGCACATACCATGAAACAGAGGTGCAAGTCACATGATAAGGACATGCCATGAAAAGAGTTGCAAGTCACATGATAAGCACATGCCACGAAACAGAAAGTCACATGGTATGCACATGCCATGAAACAGAGGTGCTAGTCACATGATAAGCACATGCCATGAAACAGAGGTGAGTCACATGATAAGCACATGCCATGAAACATAGGCGCAAGTCACATGCAGTTAATGACATGAAACAGAAGTCCAAGTCACATGATACGCACGTGACCTGAAACAAGAGGCTGCAATATCTACCCCCTCAGTACGCAGCAGGCCTCAAATAAAAACGTGTCGTTCAACAATAAGCTTATAACAAAGCCAGGGCAATAATTGAACAGATTTCCACATCCACAACTAGTTGGCAAGCAACTACAAAGGCTGAGTTGCCTGTGGAGGTATGGCAGGAACAAACTATCCAAAACAAAACACAAGAAAACACAAACAAAAAGATGCAGTTGGTTCCTTCGCTGGGCGTCATGGCACAGGATGACCCAGAGGTGGCCCGAACATTCCCGGGATATCTATGGATGTCCAATGATCCTAGTTGTTGCCCACCTAATACCAGCAGCAGGTGGAAACAAACTGAACTTTTCGCCATCTATAGATGACCCCGGGGACTTGTCAGTAGCACCATTCCGGGAGGAGAGGGGAGAACATATACAGCGCGGGTACATAGCTGATTACAACATCCATGGCTCCTAACTCACCGTGGTCGGCTAACCAACCACAAAACCTCACACAGTGCCTGGAAAAGGAATCTGGCAAGTGTCCAGACAGAGTCCAGATGTTTGTCACACCACCAATGGCATTCTGCACAGACACATGCTTGTGCAAGACGGTGCCTGGGATGCTTGGATCTCGCTCAAGTACTTCGCATGTTTGTTCCCATACTTGATTCCAACTTCAAACAAGACGGGCACCAAAGGAGGGGGCGGGGTGGGTGGATTTATTGCACTCACAGATCTACGCTTCAACCCCCTCTGGCACAACTTGCTTCAGCGTGGGTTGGTGGGTGTGTGTGCGCCTTCATAGAGCCTACGTTATGAGCTGATTGTCAAATGGAATCTTCTTGCACGTGATTAGTTTGGCAATCAACTACAAAGGCAACTTTCTTGTACTTGTTTTGGAAAAATGTGGACAAAGTTCCAAGAAGGGTGCCTCTATTAATTAAAGGGTATGTTGATCATAGATAGTGCACCACTTATTGGACACAGGCACTTCACCGGCACTGACAAAACATAATAATAGCATATAATTATAAAAATAATAATATTAATAATAATAATAAACAAAAATAAAAGCTAAAAAAACTAGCATGGTTAGCATGATGTAATAGAATGATGATGTGCAACATTCACTTCAAAGTTTGCCATTAAATGATTGAGGCATCTAAAGTAAGAAGAATGTCTACACCCTCTCACTGCAGGGACATGCGAGCCTTATATGCATACATTTGCATATTCATGAGCACAAAGTACATCACACGTGAAGATTTGTATATTCATGAGTTAAGTGAAAAGTTTTTGGCTAAAGGTGGATTAAGTGCTCACGTGTGAGAGTTTGCATATTCATGAGCTCAGTTGCCATAACTATGCATTTGTGAATATTTGTATATTCATTGATAGCTTTCACATTTTGCATATTCAGTATTAAACAGGATTAAAAATAGCGCTGAATCGCTGAATCTTTACGTCTAAAAATAGTTGTCGATCTGATAGCAATAGCTAAATAAAAGTTGAGTGGAACTAGATTCATTAGCCAACTCGATCCTGCTCTGCAGTCTCACTAGGCTGTGTTCCTCCTCGATGCAGATGGCGAGAGTGACCAAGACCTGCTCTGCAGCCTCACTAGGCTGCGTTCCTCCTCGATGCAGATGGCAAGAGTGACCAAGAGAGAGAAGCCTGCTCTGCAGCCTCGCTAGGCTGCGTTCCTCCTCGATGCAGATGGCGAGAGTGACCAAGAGAGAGAGGCCTGCACTGCCACTAGGCTGTGTTCCTCCTCGATGCAGATGGCGAGAGTGACCAAGAGAGAGAGAGGCCTGCTCTGCAGCCTCACTAGGCTGCGTTCCTCCTCGATGCAGATGGCAAGAGTGACCAAGATAGAGATGCCTGCTGGTAAAGCATAGTAACTTTAGCTAGAGTGTGGCTAGCAACTCAGCAAACCAATTTGTGCAGACCTAGCATCCACAAGGTCACTCCATTCTTGTACCATACAGAGAATATTTTCTAGGGATAAAATCTCCGCACTTGGTCACTAAAGAATTTGCAGTGTATAGTTGATACACAAGATAAAAGAATACTCGTCAAAATATATGACTCGTCAAAAAAGAAATAAACAAGAATTTAATTAATGAAGACAACAAGATTTACAGAACCCATTACCTATTAATGCATGCACTACAAATAGAATAGTTTAGTGGAAGCCACGGTGTGCTCCGCAGTTCTTTGTCCAATTCGCAGCTAGAATCCATCAACCCTTGATATTATCTCTCCGCAATAATTTGTATGTAAAGTCAACACTGAAGCAGGGGATGCTCAATGAACTCTCAGTTAATAACATGACAATAACATTCTCAATCAACTTAAAATTGTATTCTTTCCACGTTTCGACTCACCTTCATCAGGAGTAATGAGATGCTAAGACTCGCGCGAGCCTGCTATACTACTTTTTAATCATTATTTATTAATAAAAAATTAAAAAATCTGCAGTGCCTGAACTAATTGTCCCATTCTCATAAGAACCCTCGAGGTAAAAATATTTTGAGTCTTGCTCTTCTCTACGAGCAATAAAGCAAATTTCTATTTGCACGAATGATAATAATTACTGCACACCAGAGAAATATACAGAGAAAAAATATTGGCAATGAGTTTTATAACCACGGTTTTCACGGACAGAATCCAATTTGTAAATCTGTGAAGAGGTACAGTAGAGTAAGGCGTGGCTTCCACTATACACTACACTGCCAAAATATTTCTTCAGAGAATTCTTCTGTGGGTCACCAGCTGCGAACATTTAACCCTGCAAAAAACAACACTCTCTTTACGGTATTAAAGATGATAGTTGTTTAGCCCTCAAACATTAAAGGAACTAGTGCAAGGGATGTCTAGTTGTGACAGAAAGCACTGCAATGAGGTCACAAACCAGAGACCCAATGTAAAAGTGCAACCACTCGTGTACTACCAAACTACAAGGTTTACATATGGGAACCATCTCTTCACTGAAATATTTTAATTTTTTTTTAAATCCTGAATTCCTTCAAAAGACATTATGTGGTTGCCATGGAAACCAAGCGACAGAAAAATATATCGGTAATTTTCACATATCAATTTTTGTCTCTCATTCAGTTAAGACTGAATGAAAGCTCTCCTTGAATACATACTTTCTATCAGACTTACTTTGCCATTATTATGATTATAATTTTTAGAATGTATTTTTCGTGGTTGTTTATAAAATTTGGAATAACCACACATGGCAATATTCTCCTATTAAACATGTTATTAAAATTATCACACCTGATTATTAGGCTTTTACTGAAATTCGGAAATTCTTCTGTGGGACTTAACCTCCTTTTTGTAAGCCCTGACTGAGCACTCAAGTCCAGACCCAGCACGAGTGCCTTCAAGATAGACAAACATCTAGTGCTGCACTTCTCTATAAAGTGTTTCCATATTCTTTCAAGCTTCATGGAGTCTAGTGCAGGATTGATGATCTTCCTTAAGCTAACTGTACAGTACTTGCAGTGTGCCCGTGCATATATCTTTGCTCAGGGTAAGCTAACAGTCATATTTAGCAAGTAAATACACTATAGGTGCCCATTTTCACGCACGCAGGAAAACTTCCTAAGTAGACATTTGAAGTCCGGATGCTCTTTCAAGATGTCACGTATGAGAGCTGCATCCATGCTTCGTGTGTGGACTCACCTTTCCCCCAATATTCCAGTTCATTACAAAGAAGTCTGCACGCACACACATTGAATTGAGCATCTCAAGAGCAGCAAAAGAAGTAAGTTCATATAATTTTTACGACAAGAAGTACGCTGTGGAGGTACGTGCATGATTGCAGCAGAATTGTGACTGGTCACCACGGAGGATGCTAGTGAGAGTGGAGTGCAGTTTTCCGTTGGGGTAGAGATGGAATCTTATGGTGACCAAGTAGCAGGTCCAGTTTTGCTACAAAACTAACAAGGAGCTAAGTAGGAAAGCCTGCCATCGCCAACATAGAGCGGTACAATTGGCGAGGTCAGACAGATCACTCGATCTTTAGCAAACTACTTTTCAAGATTCGATGAACATACGGAATAGCTCCTTTAAATAAGCAGTAGTGAAGGCATCTTTGGCACCTGGACTGACACCACCAGATACCATCCAGCAGGTCGATCACCCGTCAAAGTACAAGAGGGTTTGGTTTAGCCACGACCATGACAGGTGTTCACATGTCAGGAATGCTTGCGAGGAGAGGGGGAACATTTGGTGTGTCAGGAATTATTTTTTATGATCCACCCACTTGCACAAAGATAACACTTGTAAATAAGGTAGAAAGACCATAAATCGGTGATGTCATACTCGAAATAAGGTAGAAAGACCATAAATCGGTGATGTCATACTCGAAATAAGGTAGAAAGACCATAAATCGGTGATGTCATACTCGAAGATATCATGGCGTCTTTCAAGATAAAAAAAGAAGTAAAACAGCAAACAACAACAACAACAACAACACACACACACACAACCCCCCAGATATAATCATGCTAACAATATTTGATTTGATAATTTGCCTGGTTCCCCTGGGGGGATTAAAATTTCTGTTGCATGTACGAGGAATGACCCCCTGCCCTCCTTCCCTGTAGGAGACACAACAAGAGAATGGGACAAACCAACCTCGTCCAATATGTTCCTGCAGAGCTCATCTGAACAGGAACCTAACATGAAGCCACCACACTGCACTGCGGGATTACCTCAGGCATAACAAATTCATCTCCAAAACTGGGCCACCATGCCAAGGTTACACGCAGGAGGTATCTGGAATCCTTCCTTGCTATGGAACTATTGCATTAACAATAAATACATCTTATTTATTATGCCAAAACAAAAACAGAAATTTTTGTTGTTGCAGGTATAAAATAGAGCCACAAGCTTATCTATATTTACTAAATTAGCATATACATACCCAACAGGTGCAAATTAGCACATCCATTACCTTCAAATGCAAATTGCATATTTAGGTCAACTTAGCACATTTATGAATTAATTATTTTAATAGTTATACCTGGATCCTTCCTTCATTGTCATTCCCAGAGAAAGAAGTATGCTTGTGCAATCAAAATGACGAGAGGGTTAATTAAAGTCATCATCAATGAGAAGGTACGTAGATTAAAGTTATCCATTACAAATAGCTACTTACTGGTACAATAGCAAGCTCACAAGTCTAACATCTCTGATGAAGGATAGAGCATCTAGTGGAAACGATGTCGAGAGATTAAATTTCAAGTTGATTATTGAGGAGTTCATTGTAATATCATGTCAACTGAGAGGTGAGAGAACATTAATTAAACTAATTAAACTTACCGATGTGAGGGTTAATTCAATTTAACAATGAAAAGGTTATTTAAAATCATGAATGATAGGTTAAATTAAAGTTACAAATTAAAGAGATCAATTAAGGCTATAATTGAGAAGTTTTTTTAGATCTAATAAAGGTTACTTAAGGCTATAATTGAGATGGTTTTTATCCTTAAGATCAATTAAAAAGAAAGTGATCAACTGAGTGGTTAATTAAGTAAGGGTTAAAGTAATTAAATGCTAAAGAGGGTTAATCAAGGAGAAGAATATCCTTGGCCTAAGGGTGAAACTAATTTTATTATGCTGGAATAAATATGAAATTCTGAATTGCTTCTTGGCAGTGGTGACCTTGGCAGTGGTGACCTTACCACTCCCCCTCCCGACAAGGTCCCCAAAGGAGAGGGCCAAAGGTCCCAAGCAAGAAGAGCATCAATTACGCTGGGGGCCTGCATGGGGTCCCCGGTGTCGTCCAGGGACAAAGACCAAGTGAGGTGGGGGGTATAATTTTTGCTTACTATCAACATTATGGCTTGGGAAAAGTTGGCTAAATCATTATCATCGACAAATAAATAGTATGGAACAAAAATTAATGAAACTAAGATTTGTATCAAATTTTCGCTACTTTTAATATTCCACATAATAAAGAGAACTTGGAAATCGTAAAACTGTGCTGATGATGCAGACACTCAAGGCATTCTGAATCTGCAGTGCCTAACCCGTTCATCCTGCCTTCAGTGCTGAACACCCCACAGCAGCAATAGTTTAAACCATTTTAAGTATCGATGATGGCTTCGATAAGAAACTGCACTAGTTTGACTGTTTTCATTTTCACTCAAACAATTCTTGTTCCGGCCAATCGTCCTCTTCACATCAATTCATGGTGCTGCTCTCTGTAGAAACCTACTTCCAGTTAATCCCTAGACATTTGACATTGTATCTCTCCGATTTCGCCATGATACGGATTCCCAACCGCTGAGAATTACATCAACAAACATGCTTCTTCTTCGTAACAGAAATGGTGACATAATGTTCCCAGGGCAAACCCCTGACATCAGGTCCCGGGATGATGCTGCCGGCTGCAACGTACTTCTACCAAAGACAAACTAAAGACTGGCTCTCTATATAATTCCATATATATGGCTGTGATTTTTTTGGCTCCCCTCTTCTTCCCCGATGATGAGCCTCCATGGAGCCCCGAAGGGGTGGTCCCTGTGCTGTAGCAGCAATTGGCAATCAGATTTACCATAGCCTCATACAACCATCATACCACCTGGATCATAATTCCACCCGTAGGGAGCCTCAGTGCAATTGAAGCAGAGCATGAACTAGGGAACATGCCTTACTAAGCTACGCTCCAATGCTAGAGCCCCTGGACTTATGATACTCAACAACAATGCCTATTACGCTCAATAAATTGACATTAAAATAAAATACTAAACTAATTTGTTACACTGTTGCTATTGCAGTCTCCTATGTAGCCTTGCAATGACCAGTGTTGCCTCCAGCAGCAGTGTTACCAGCAAGGGCCGAGCCATGTGCCTGCTCGTAGAATCCAGGGCACAGCTTAGCAGTGTAAACCATTATTAGCACAAAGTCTATGCTGCTCTGCATGTACTCTGCCAGCATTAAGCTATGATGCTCAAAACGATGTCTGCATAATCTGCATGTTCCTATCAGGAGTCCACTCGGTGCAGTTGAGGCAGAGCATGAACCATAAACAAGCAGGCCGTGCACCTTGTGTGTGTGTGTGTGTGTGTGTGTGTGTGTGAGGGTGTGTGTTTACAAAATGAAGTACACAGCCTGAATATCTTGATCAAATGTTTTGGGTCATTTCCATCAAATACATAAATATGAATTCACCAGAGTTCATGCCCCCTTGCCATTATGTGTGTCCTGTTTTCTCTAGTGAAAGACCGCTGGTTCTGTATGCAATTCTTAACAAATACTCCAAGGTCATGTAAATAAGTGATGCAATGAGTAACCTAAGTAACCAAGTCTACTTCCACGAGCTGTAGCTCGCGAGCCAATCCTTCTTCCTCTGCCAAGTTTCAAAGTGGGCATTTAGACAGACCTGTGGCCACTCCAGAGTGACTCCTCGGACTTGGTGTGGGCGGCCCACCCCCACATCTTGTAGCAGTGGCTCATCTACCAACTATGATCTGATTATTGGCCTAATACATTGTGGGCTGGTTGAGTAGCTGAAATAACATCTGCTAATTGCTGCTATGGCATTCCCCAGGCATGAAAGGCTGTGCCGGGTGGTAAGTGGCTATTGCGAGTGAGTGGAAAGCTATGCTTGGTAAATGCATGCAAAAATAAGTCGACCACAATTCTAAAGTGTGGCCGAGTGTACTAATAGTCATTTGTCCACAGGAATGCTTCAGTCCACCTTGGCATCAACCAAGTGCACCTTGTTTTTCCCCTCCGTCCCCTTTAGCTTTGATGTGTCCCAGCAGAGAGGGGAGGAGGGGGGGGTTTGAGTGGGCAGGCTGTGTCCATCATAATGAGAATATCTATCACAGGATGTCATTACAAAAAAAAAAGTGTTTGTTGATTCAATATGGACATATTTCTGCCACACAAAGCACTTGTTTGTCATTGAGTGCAGTGCAGATGTTATGCATGTCTTGGCTGCAATGCTCTTGATATGAGTCTGTCTCACAAACATTTTTCTCACCCCTTTTCTAGCGGTCACTAGAGCACTTTAGCTCTTCCTTATTTGGAGTGATTTCCTCAGAGCAGCACGACGAACAGGACAAGGCAGTGAAGTCTGTAAAGGGGTTTGAATTTGGAGTGAGAGTTCTCCTTGCTCTGCACATTTTATGGAGGTGACATTTCCAAAACCTAGCACGTCGCCATGTGTTATCCCACTGCCTCTGCCTTCACCTGATTCCCCATTCATTTTGTAGAAGGGAATCTTATGTCTTCGTGGCTGCTAGAATTTGAATGATGAGGTTTTATACTTCCTTAGGTTATCTTCATCCTCGCCCCCCTCACCCCATATTAGTGCATTGATTGAAAGACGAAGTGTTAGGGTATTGTCATCATTCCAAAGGCTTTAACACTTGTGGTAGCCATTATGAGAAAGGAAGAAAGGGGGTGAGAAAAAAACCTTCTCTTTACAAGAAGAAGCACTGCAGTTTTCCTTTGTCCAAGATGGAACAGTTGCCTTTTAAAGTTTGCTGGCACGAGGCTTCCCTTGGTGAGGCACAGAGACCATTGCTCATTTGCAAAGAGAAGCACTTCAGCTTTTCCTTTGTCCAAGATGGCACGGTTGCTCTCTTAGAAATTGCCAGCATGAGGCTTCCTCTGGCGACAGAGCAAGACCATGCTCATTGCGCCGCCGAAACCTCCTATCCCACTGCCATCTCCCTGTCACCTACCGCCAACCACTACAAAGCTCCGGTCAGCTTCAGAGCAAGTACACGCTACCTGCAAGCGTTCACAGCACACAATGGCATGTACACTGACTTCCCTCTATTGGCAGCTCCACACCACCTCTCCTGGAGATAAAGATAATTACATAAAACAGGTTTATAATAACTCCAATGCTCTTCCGCACTGAAGATCAAAGGCGATTTTTGTGTAGAGTGTTGCATTCTATTGGTATTGTTCTGAGTGGTGATTACCATCAGTTTGCACTGGCAGGAGGAATCCAGCACACAGGTGTCTGTAAGTGCTCTCTGATTTGTATTTACGGTGTACTCATCCAGGTGGACAAATATCGGTTAGAGCATTTGCAAGTTCCTCATCTTACTTGGATTGCTGCATTTATAATGGGATTCGTATTGTTTTTAAAGTTATCTATTTCACATTCACTGAGGATGAGTGCAGGTGGATTGACACTGGGAAACACTGCACCAATGTGCAGGTGGATTGACACTGGGAAACACTGCACCAATGTGCAGGTGGATTGACGCTGGGAAACACTGCACCAATGTGCAGGTGGATTGACGCTTGGAAACACTGCACCAATGTGCAGGTGGATTGACGCTGGGAAACACTGCGCCAATGTGCAGGTGGATTGACACTGGGAAACACTGCACCAATGTACAGGTGGATTGACACTGGGAAACACTGCACCAATCTCTACTGGTCTTTTGTTCTGTTGCGTCGATGCATGCATGTGGCCTGCCGTAATTGGAGTGTCTGCCACAACATTCTATGATGAAGAGTGAGTAGCGGGTATTCTCCACTTGAGACTGCACCTCCAGTTGTAACCACATCAAAATCATGGTCAAATTCGTTCCTAGAACTTTACCACCTTCATCATTAGAATGCAAATACAATACTTGCAGCAGGGTGCAGCTGGGTGGAATGCTTGCAGCTGGGTGGAATGCTTGCAGCTGGGTGGAATGCTTGCAGCTGGGTGGAATGCTTGCAGCTGGGTGGAATGCTTGCAGCTGGGTGGAATGCTTGCAGCTGGGTGGAATACTTGCAGCTGGGTGGAATACTTGCAGCTGGGTGGAATACTTGCAGCTGGGTGGAATACTTGCAGCTGGGTGGAATACTTGCAGCTGGGTGGAATACTTGCAGCTGGGTGGAATACTTGCAGCTGGGTGGAATACTTGCAGCTGGGTGGAATACTTGCAGCTGGGTGGAATACTTGCAGCTGGGTGGAATACTTGCAGCTGGGTGGAATACTTGCAGCTGGGTGGAATACTTGCAGCAGTGTGGAATACTTGCAGCTGGGTGGAATACTTGCAGCTGGGTGGAATACTTGCAGCTGGGTGGAATACTTGCAGCTGGGTGGAATACTTGCAGCTGGGTGGAATACTTGCAGCTGGGTGGAATACTTGCAGCTGGGTGAATACTTGCAGGTGGGTGGAATTGGCCACGGGTAAGACAAGAGAAGCCTCGACGAACCATCAGACCAACTCCACAACAAAACTTTAAGAAGAGAAATCCATCCATGAGCTCGTCCTTTTTCGATGGCAAAGGAATTCATAATGGCTCCTGGTGGGCTGCATTGGGGGTCTGTGCAACCATTCTCTGCAGAAATGGCCGAAGGAAGCAGTTGCGATCGACAAAAACTTTCTAGGCCACACTCGGGCAAGTCGATAAGAACCAGAAAATCCAGTTTATCGTTATTCAATAAACCTGGGCAAGACCAAGAGTTGATGCTTCAAAAATCAGGATTCATCTATTTGCTCAAATATGCCAACCATTGCCCGACGTTTATGCTTCACACCAACATCCAGTATACAGTCAGATGGTTTGAAGTAGCTCTTCAAAGTGTGTCTCTGCATCTAATAAAACAAGATCTGAAAATACTTCCTCATGCATATTCATATCCAACATAGTCCGGTACCTTGAAATAGAGCTACAACTAGATAGCCATAAATTTAGTCGACAGTCTGCTAGTCAAGATAAAGACCAGCATGAACCTGGCTTGTCTTGATTACAGGGAGAGGCTCACCAAACAATTTCCTTCTAATTGCTAACTAATTTTGTTGAACTAATATACATACAATTTCTGCAGTGAGAAGTGTGTGCAAATCCTGGGATCATCTATGGATGTCTACAGTTCTTGCCCTCCTAATACTAGCTAGGGCTAGGATTAGGTGGGCAAATCCTGGGATCATCTATGGATGTCCACAGTTCTTGCCCTCCTAATATACTGGCTAAGGCTAGGATTAGGTGGGCAAATCCTGGGATCATCTATGGATGTCCACAGTTCTTGCCCTCCTAATACTGGCTAGGGCTATGATTAGGTTGGCAAATCCTGGGATCATCTATGGATGTGCACAGTTCTTGCCCTCCTAATACTGGCTAGGGCTAGTATTAGGTGGGCAAATCCTGGGATCATCTATGGACGTCCACAGTTATTGCCCTCCTAATACTGACTAGGGCTATGGCTAGGATTAGGTGGGCAAATCCTGGGATCATCTATGGATGTCCACAGTTATTGCCCTCCTAATACTGGCTAGGGCTATGATTAGGTGGGCAAATCCTGGGATCATCTATGGATGTCCACAGTTCTTGCCCTCCTAATACTGGCTAGGGCTAGGATTAGGTGGGCAAATCCTGGGATCATCTATGGATGTCCACAGTTCTTGCCCTCCTAATACTGGCTAGGGCTAGGATTAGATGGGAAAATCCTGGGATCATCTATGGATGTCCACAGTTCTTGCCCTCCTAATACTGGCTAGGGCTAGGATTAGATGGGAAAATCCTGGGATCATCTATGGATGTGCACAGTTCTTGCCCTCCTAATACTGGCTAGGGCTAGGGCTAGGATTGTGTAGATATGCAACAACCTTGAACTTGAGATTTCTCTGGATTATCCCAGGAAGTTTCAGCTTCTCCTGCTACTCTCCAGTTTGAAAGGAAACATTGGGATATAGAGATGGAGAAGACACACAGTGACACCACTGACAGGGTTGTCCAGCATCACCAGCAGGAGCCCATGGCCACCTTAAGGAGCCATCTGTGCATAAGTCAGAGATTGGTCAAGTCTCATACCATTTCTTAACAAGTACAGAGTCACAATAACTAATGTGTCATTGGTTGTAGCCACCAGCTGGAGAGGTAGTTGTCCCACCAGCTGGAGAGGTAGTTGTTCCACCAGCTGGAGAGGTAGTTGTCCCACCAGCTGGAGAGCTAGTTGTAGCCACCAGCTGGAGAGGTAGTTGTCCCACCAGCTGGAGAGGTAGTTGTTCCACCAGCTGGAGAGGTAGTTGTCCCACCAGCTGGTGAGCTAGTTGTCCCACCAGCTGGAGAGGTAGTTGTCCCACCAGCTGGTGAGCTAGTTGTCCCACCAGCTGGAGAGGTAGTTGTCCAACCAGCTGGAGAGGTAGTTGTCCCTTCAGCTGGTGAGTCACTTGTCCCATCAGCTGGTGAGCTAGTTGTCCCATCAGTTGGTGGGCTGGTAGCCTCATCAGTTGCGCATCAGCTGGTGAGCTAGTTATCCCTTCAGCTGGTGGGCTAGTTGTCCCTTCAGCTGGTGAGCTGGTAGCCTCATCAGCTGGTAATCCCATCAAATCAGAACAACGGGCTCCAGGTAGAGTTCTTTCTTGCTCCATATGGAGCACTCACAGGTTGAAGTCAAAGTTACAGTATGCAAAAACAGACAAAGGAAAAGTCGAGCGTTGTGAACTGTCCTTTTTTTAATCGACCTAGCAACGTCCTACAACATGTATCACTTGCAAATTCGGTGTCAGAAGTACATTGATGAGAATCCAATATTTACGCTCATAAATTCAGGCGGACAACTGGAACGCACATCGATACATCTGACCCTCTCATTTGTTAATTAATCTAAACTGTCTGGACATGGATGCATTAAAATTGGCACTGCCATTAATTAGCATTCCAGCCAACATAGCATCCTTAATTACACACATGCAAATATTATATATATATAAATATATATATATATATACTAAGTGCTATACAAAATACACTGTTTATGGCAATCCAAGTAAGAAACCAAATGCAAGGCATTGCATGACGAGCTGAAGCTTGCCAAGTCTTGTCCACCACAGGAATAAGGTGCACCCTATGTAGTTGAGTCTAGCCTCTTTCCCTTCACACAGTCTTCGTAAGTGCTCAGTCTGGGCCACCCATCATCAGCTTCTCTCTTCTCTATGCGAGGAGCACCCTATGCCTTCCATCCTGTACTCCACCTCTCTCTTCCCTGGTATGCTTCTATTTCTTCCAGCCTTCCAGCCTGAACTGTGTGGGACAGTCCTCCCAACCTCTTTCTCTCTCCACTCTAACCTGAACTGTGTGTCACAGTCCTCCCAACCTCTTTCTCTCTCTCCTCTAACCTGAACTGTGTGTCACAGTCCTCTCAACTTCTTTATCTCTCTCCTCTAACCTGAACTGTGTGTCACAGTCCTCTCAACTTCTTTCTCTCTCTCCTCTAACCTGAACTGTGTGTCACAGTCCTCTCAACTTCTTTCTCTCTCTCCTCTAACCTGAACTGTGTGTCACAGTCCTCTCAACCTCTTTCTCTCTCTCCTCTAACCTGAACTGTGTGTCACAGTCCTCTCAACCTCTTTCTCTCTCTCCTCTAACCTGAACTGTGTGTCACAGTCCTCTCAACCTCTTTCTCTCTCTCCTCTAACCTGAACTGTGTGTCACAGTCCTCTCAACTTCTTTTTCTCTCTCCTCTAACCTGAACTGTGTGTCACAGTCCTCCCAACCTCTTTCTCTCTCTCCTCTAACCTGAACTGTGTGTCACAGTCCTCTCAACTTCTTTATCTCTCTCCTCTAACCTGAACTGTGTGTCACAGTCCTCTCAACTTCTTTCTCTCTCTCCTCTAACCTGAACTGTGTGTCACAGTCCTCCCAACTTCTTTATCTCTCTCCTCTAACCTGAACTGTGTGTCACAGTCCTCTCAACCTCTTTCTCTCTCTCTCCTCTAACCTGAACTGTGTGTCACAGTCCTCTCAACCTCTTTCTCTCTCTCCTCTAACTTGAACTGTGTGTCACAGTCCTCTCAACCTCTTTCTCTCTCTCCTCTAACCTGAACTGTGTGTCACAGTCCTCCCAACCTCTTTCTCTCTCTCTCCTCTAACCTGAACTGTGTGTCACAGTCCTCTCAACCTCTTTCTCTCTCTCCTCTAACTTGAACTGTGTGTCACAGTCCTCTCAACCTCTTTCTCTCTCTCCTCTAACCTGAACTGTGTGTCACAGTCCTCTCAACCTCTTTCTCTCTCCTCTAACCTGAACTGTGTGTCACAGTCCTCTCAACCTCTTTCTCTCTCCTCTAACCTGAACTGTGTGTAACAGTCCTCTCAACCTCTTTCTCTCTCTCCTCTAACCTGAACTGTGTGTCACAGTCCTCTCAACCTCTTTCTCTCTCCTCTAACCTGAACTGTGTGTAACAGTCCTCTCAACCTCTTTCTCTCTCTCCTCTAACCTGAACTGTGTGTCACAGTCCTCTCAACCTCTTTCTCTCTCCTCTAACCTGAACTGTGTGTAACAGTCCTCTCAACCTCTTTCTCTCTCTCCTCTAACCTGAACTGTGTGTCACAGTCCTCCCAACCTCTTTCTCTCTCCTCTAACCTGAACTGTGTGTCACAGTCCTCTCGACCAACAACAACAGCAACACTTCCAAAGTGTGTGCTTAACAACAACTTTCATTATCCACTGACATGTGCAACACATGTGGCTGACCCAGCTTATGCATGTGATAACCATTACCAGATAGGGGTGATGGTGCCTCATATCTTGTAGAGGCTAGCTGTGTGGATGCGCTATGTCATGCTTGGTGGATCTGCGTTATCAATCAATCAATTGTGCCTTGCATTATCATACATACATGTACTTCACCCCAGCCTTGGCTGTACCTCTTTGGACAGAGCCATGGATAGCATAGTTATATATTAGTTTGACCTGCATTTAAAGATGACCGGCACCATAAAATGCCCAGAACAGTTATCTTAGCTGAAACTGGCTGAGGCCAGGGTTAGGGTTAGGACCCTGGCAGGACAGCAAAGTATCCACAACGCAAAGTGCGATAGATTGATAGTGCAGGACCATCGAACATGCACAACCACATGTATAGTGTCTACACAAGGGTGAACAATCGTAAATAAAACCACTTCTACCAAATATATATTGTCTAGTGTGCACATTCTCCCTTCTCCCATATAAAAATGGAAATGCTGCCACAAATCTTCTAGACTGCATGTTACAGCTACATGTAATAGGTATGAGGTGAGAAATGGCTGCCATAGTCTGTTAGTAAAGGAGAAGGAACTGGCTGCCACAGTCTGTTAGTAGAGAAGAGAGAACTGGCTGCCATAGCCTGATAGTAGAGGAGAAAGAAATGGCTACCATAGGAGAGGCATGCTGCTAATGATAGGGAACAGACTGAACACATACCACCACAGATGGTTAATCCCAACCTCTACAACTGATCACTATTGATTAAGGGATTAATTAGTCTGTCTGTGAAGGGAAGCCACCAGGCTATTTATAAATAAAAAAATTATAAAAAATGAAAAGTAAGGGTACAATACCTGCAGCTGTGTATAATGCACTGGGCATCTGAGAAACTAACATGACATTTAAAACCTCTTTGGGGAGTTACAAAGCACTCTCTGCATCTGAGTGCACCAGTCTGGAGCAATTAGTCCACTGACCAACCCTGAGGGCACTACATGGAGGCTGATGGCAATTTAGTCAGTGTAGTTCATGCTAAATGTCACTGTGGCGTTGGGCTCAAGGTCACATGGCCTCAAGTGTCTGGACAAAGCACTTGGCTGCACTATGTATCCTAGAATGCTGCTTCATGTGGGAGTCCGAAGCTCTCTCTCTCTCCACTTAGAGTTCAAAAGTACAATGAGTGCGTGCCATTCTAGACGTAATATGAACAACAGGAGAGAGAGTGAGTTTCAATTTGTCCACAAAAAGGATAAAATGGACCAGAACAGTAGCTACATGTAGCTAGTGGTCCTGGTGCACCATCAGCTGGTGAGCAGTTGCCCCACCCCATCAACTGGTGAGCTAGTTGTCCCACCAGCTGGTGAGCTAGTTGTTCCACCATCTGGTGAGCCGGTTACCCCACCAGCTGGTTAGCCATCATATGAGGCGGCCATTCACCTAGCACATTCGGATGGAGGTGGGAAGGATGGCGTTTCAGAGCTGAGTTTGGTTCAGGTGTGAATCAAGTCCTAGACGACCAATGGGGAAGAAGTCTAGTTTCGGTAATGGACAACCGGTGATTAGAGGATGCGTTGCACCAAAGGTCTGACATGACTAGCAGTAGGCCAGAGGACGTGGCTTGGCTTTTGTATAACAGCACTACTTTGCAAAGTGACTGAGTGAATGATGTGTTTAAAAGTTCAATGCGAATGCCAGTGGGTGGTACATATTTAGATGTTGTCTGGTATGGAACTCGCTAATGTCATTTTAAGATGGTCACATATGCATGTTGAGTGTGAGCCTTGATCCTGGTCAATAAGGCAGATGCAGCAGGGAGATGGAAAGATGAAGGAGGTCAAGGATTATGGAGAGAGTACATGCCCAGTACTGCATACTAGTGCCAGGGCCAAGGCTAGGTCCAGGGGTAGGGCTAGGTACATTCTAGGGTCAGGACTAGGACTAGGTACATTCTAGGGCCAGGGCTAGGGCTAGATGTTCAGGGGGTAGGGCTAGGGGTATTCTAGGGCCAGGGCTAGGCTTAGGTGTATTCTGTGCCCAGCTAGGGGTATTCTATGTCCAGGGGTAGGGCTAGGTCCAGGGGTAGGCTAGGGGTATTCTAGGTCCAGGGGTAGGGTTAAGGGTATTCTAGGTCCAGGGGTAGGCTAGGGGTATTCTAGGTCCAGGGGTAGGGCTAGGGGTATTCTAGGTCCAGGGGTAGGGCTAGGTGTATTCTGTGTTCACGGGTAGGATTAAGTGTCTCTATGTCCAGGGAGGGCTAGGGGTATTCTGGGTCCAGGGGTATAGGGCCAGGGGTAGGGCTAGGTGTATTCTATGTTCACGGGTAGGGTTAAGTGTCTCTATGTCCAGGGAGGGCTAGGGGTATTCTGGGTCCAGGTGTAGGGGTATTCTATGGCCAGGGGTAGGGCTAGGTGTATTCTATGTTCACGGGTAGGGTTAAGTGTCTCTATGTCCAGGGAGGGCTAGGGGTATTCTGGGTCCAGGGGTAGGGGTATTCTAGGGCCAGGACTAGAGTTAGGGGTATTCTAGAGTCAGGGTAGGGGTATTCCATGTCAGGGGTGTTCTACAGGCTAGGATTATTGTACATATATTGTATTTCATTCTGAGGATGGAAAAAAGAAGAAAGAAAAGAATTATAATTTGATTACGATTTGACGCGGTCACAGCTGGAGGGGCAGTCACAGCTGGAGGGGCAGTCACAACCTTGAGGGGCGTCACAGCTAGAGGGGCAGTCACAGCTAGAGGGGCAGTCACAGCTGGAGGGGCAGTCACAACTGGAGGGGGAGTCACAGCTGGAGGGGCAGTCACAGCTGGAGGGGCAGTCACAGCTGGAGGGGCAGTCACAACTGGAGGGGCAGTCACAGCTGGAGGGGCAGTCACAACTGGAGGGGCAGTCACAACTGGAGGGGCAGTCACAACTGGAGGGGCAGTCACAACTGGAGGGGCAGTCACGGCTGGAGGGGCAGTCACAGCTGGAGGGGGAGTCACAGCTGGAGGGGCAGTCACAGCTGGAGGGGGAGTCACAGCTGGAGGGGCAGTCACAACTGGAGGGGCAGTCACAGCTGGGGGGGGCAGTCACAACTGGAGGGGCAGTCACAGCTGGAGGGGCAGTCACAACTGGAGGGGCAGTCACAACTGGAGGGGCAGTCACAACTGGAGGGGCAGTCACAGCTGGAGGGGCAGTCACAACTGGAGGGGCGGTTCCCAACAGAGCATATATGGTGTTCTTCTAACAACCTGCTTTCCTACAGCTACAGTTATTAGTCTATGAAGTGGGCCAGCTGGCAGAATACAGACGACCAAACCATTTCAGAGCACAATCTAGAGAACAGCATTGATGTACGTCTCTTAGCCGGCAATCAGCTCCTACATGAACACACACACGTACACACATACCCTTGCTGTGTGTACTCCTGCATCACGGTGGCGATCCTCTGGACCAGCTGGGACACAGGGATGGACTCGTTGTATTTAATCCTGTAATTCTGAGCGATCATTCTTGCTCTCTGCACCAACAGCCTACATGAACACGTGCAAATGTGATCTGAGTGAGAATAGCCTTGAACAATTCACAAGGGTGGCTTATGTGCACAGGGTATGAATAATTCATGATGGTAGTTAAGTGCACAGGGTATGAATAATTCATGAGGGTTGTTTAAGTGCATATAATTCATGAGGGTCGTTAAGTGCACAGGGTATGAATAATTCATAAGGGTCGTTTAAGTGCAAATAATTCATAATGGTGGTTAAGTGCACAGGGTATGAATAATTCATGAGGGTCGTTTATAATTCATGATGGTGGTTAAGTGCACAGGCTATGAATAATTCATGAGGGCCATTTAAGTGCATATAATTAATGATGGTGGTTAAGTGCACAGGGGCAATGAATAATTCATGAGGGTCGTTTGAGTGTATATAATTCATGATGATAGGTTAGGTTGGTAAATTAAGTGCATACTAGTTCATGATGGTGGCTTTAGCGCATAAATACGAATAACTCATGATAGTGGTTGAAGTGCCGAATAAATTAATAATGCAAGCACTGCTTAGTGAAGGATGCAAGCACTGCCTTAGTGAAGGATGCAGGCACTGCCTTAGTGAAGGATGCAGGCACTGCCTTAGTGAAGGATGCAGGCACTGCCTTAGTGAAGGATGCAAGCACAGCCTTAGTGAAGGATGCAAGAGCACTGCCTTAGTGAAGGATGCAAGCACTGCCTTAGTGAAGGATGCAAGCACTGCCTTAGTGAAGGATGCAAGCACTGCCTTAGTGAAGGATGCAAGCACTGCCTTAGTGAAGGATGCAAGCACTGCCTTAGTGAAGGATGCAAGCACAGCCTTAGTGAAGGATGCAAGCACTGCCTTAGTGAAGGATGCAAGCACAGCCTTAGTGAAGGATGCAAGCACTGCCTTAGTGAAGGATGCAAGCACTGCCTTAGTGAAGGATGCAAGCACTGCCTTAGTGAAGGATGCAAGCACTGCCTTAGTGAAGGATGCAAACACTGCCTACAGTACACTAGCACAAGCAATTGCTAGTGTCTGCATATGTATATATATATATATATGTGTGTGTGTGTGTGTGACTACATGCAGAATAAAATCACAGTTATGTTGACATGTACATGTATAGGCAAAAGTACACCCGGCACCACTTATGAATTATTCACACTCATTAACACACACACACGTCCAACTCAAGTGAAATGAACATTACAGTTTACTAGCATGGCAACAGACGAAAACAAAACATAAAATGATGTAAGAATGGCATTAACCACGGAAGACAAGGCTGTTCCAATGTGCTCAAGCTTGGGTCTCCTTGGATACCAGGAAAAACCAACAACAACAAAGCCTTCGATGCAAATGAGAGTCCTCGTTGTTGCAGCTAACTCACAAGGAAGCTAGCCAACTTCAAAATGAAAGCCACAGACTGTGAACACGGACACACTTCAGCATGCCAAGAGCCCCCTTCAAATACAAGCACAAGATATGTTTCCTTGAGGAATTGATTGACCCACACGGACTGCTCCATGCTTGACCAGATGCAGGAGCATCAGTGCTCATCCACACTGACTGCTCCATGCTTGACCAGATGCATGAGCATCAGTGCTCACCCACACTGACTGCTCCATGCTTGACCAGATGCAGGAGCATCAGTGCTCACCCACACTGACTGCTCCATGCTTGACCAGATGCAGGAGCATCAGTGCTCATCCACACTGACTGCTCCATGCTTGACCAGATGCAGGAGCATCAGTGCTCACCCACACTGACTGCTCCATGCTTGACCAGATGCATGAGCATCAGTGCTCACCCACACTGACTGCTCCATGCTTGACCAGATGCATGAGCATCAGTGCTCACCCACACTGACTGCTCCATGCTTGACCAGATGCAGGAGCATCAGTGCTCACCCACACTGACTGCTCCATGCTTGACCAGATGCATGAGCATCAGTGCTCACCCACACTGACTGCTCCATGCTTGACCAGATGTATGAGCATCAGTGCTCACCCACACTGACTGCTCCATGCTTGACCAGATGCAGGAGCATCAGTGCTCACCCACACTGACTGCTCTATGTTTGACCAGATGCAGGAGCATCAGTGCTCACCCACACTGACTGCTCCATGCTTGACCAGATGCAGGAGCATCAGTGCTCACCCACACTGACTGCTCCATGCTTGACCAGATGCAGGAGCATCAGTGCTCACCCACACTGACTGCTCCATGCTTGACCAGATGCATGAGCATCAGTGCTCACCCACACTGACTGCTCCATGCTTGACCAGATGCAGGAGCATCAGTGCTCACCCACACTGACTGCTCCATGCTTGACCAGATGCAGGAGCATCAGTGCTCACCCACACTGACTGCTCCATGCTTGACCAGATGCAGGAGCATCAGTGCTCACCCACACTGACTGCTCCATGCTTGACCAGATGCAGGAGCATCAGTGCTCACCCACACTGACTGCTCCATGCTTGACCAGATGCATGAGCATCAGTGCTCACCCACACTGACTGCTCCATGCTTGACCAGATGCAGGAGCATCAGTGCTCACCCACACTGACTGCTCCATGCTTGACCAGATGCAGGAGCATCAGTGCTCACCCACACTGACTGCTCCATGCTTGACCAGATGCAGGAGCATCAGTGCTCACCCACACTGACTGCTCCATGCTTGACCAGATGCAGGAGCATCAGTGCTCACCCACACTGACTGCTCCATGCTTGACCAGATGCAGGAGCATCAGTGCTCACCCACACGGACTGCTCCATGCTTGACCAGATGCAGGAGCATCAGTGCTCACCCACACTGACTGCTCCATGCTTGACCAGATGCAGGAGCATCAGTGTTCACCCACACTGACTGCTCCATGCTTGACCAGATGCAGGAGCATCAGTGCTCACCCACACTGACTGCTCCATGCTTGACCAGATGCAGGAGCATCAGTGCTCACCCACACTGACTGCTCCATGTTTGACCAGATGCAGGAGCATCAGTGCCCACATACAGAAAACTGGTACGTTCCAAGATCCCGCAAATGTTCTGTCCAGTAAATGCTGTCCACACAGAGTTTAGCAGAACCGGCCCTTCTCCTCTTCGCATTGGGGCGGAGACGAAAGGGGTTTGGCCCACTGATGTAGAGTGGCTTGTTCCAAGAACACCTCAAGCTTGGTAGGTTTCTTTCTCCAGCCCAAATGCATTGAGGTAAAGGGTGGGCCATGTGGGACCAGTCCAGGTTTACGCCCAGTGGTGCTGCGAGCAATCCCAGATTCACCCCTATGCATGTGCAAAGTTCGCACTTCTTGATCGCTCAGGGCTAGGGGTAGAGAGGCAAGCATACTTTGACCATGACTACTCATGGATGATCCCAGGTGTCCTCGACACCAGTGGAACATTTTACGGTCCTGATGAATAAGACTTTGTGGGAGTCGTTATCCCAGTTACAACCCAAACACTGACGCACCTAATAGCTCCCTTCCTGCAAACATCAGGAAAATCTCATTCCTTCGGCTGGCACCTCATGTCATGAAACAGTAAGAAGAATCCTGCCCCACATCGACCGGGAAAACATGAGTATTGGTTGCAATGCTCTAACCCAACATACGAGGTACTGCACTACCCAATCCAGTGCCCTGGTCCTAACCCTAGCAATTGCTAACCACTACCCTAGCAAGTGCCCTGGCCCTAACCCTAGCAATTGCCCTGGCTCTAACTCTAACCACTACCCTAGCCAGTGCCCTAGCTCTAACTCTAACCATTGCTCTAGCTAGTGCCTTGGCACTAACCCTAACCACTGCCCTAGCCCTAACCCTAGTCACTGCCTTGCTCTGATCATGTCCTTTGCCCTAGTTACTGTCCTGGCCCTGAATGTCTAACCTAATACTAGCATGCACAATATTGATGCTCATGATGACACATACTAGCATGCACAATATTGATGCTCATGATGACACATACTAGCATGCACAATATTGATGCTCATGATGGCACATACTAGCATGCACAATATTGATGCCCATGATGACACATACTAGCATGCACAATATTGATGCTCATGATGGCACATACTAGCATGCACAATATTGATGCTCATGATGGCACATACTAGCATGCACAATATTGATGCTCATGATGGCACATACTAGCATGCACAATATTGATGCTCATGATGGCACATACTAGCATGCACAATATTGATGCTCATGATGGCACATACTAGCATGCACAATATTGATGCTCATGATGGCACATACTAGCATGCACAATATTGATGCTCATGATGGCACATACTAGCATGCACAATATTGATGCTCATGATGGCACATACTAGCATGCACAATATTGATGCTCATGATGGCACATACTAGCATGCACAATATTGATGCTCATGATGGCACATACTAGCATGCACAATATTGATGCTCATGATGACACATACTAGCATGCACAATATTGATGCTCATGATGGCACATACTAGCATGCACAATATTGATGCTCATGATGACACATACTAGCATGCACAATATTGATGCTCATGATGACACATACTAGCATGCACAATATTGATGCTCATGATGGCACATACTAGCATGCACAATATTGATGCTCATGATGGCACATACTAGCATGCACAATATTGATGCTCATGATGACACATACTAGCATGCACAATATTGATGCTCATGATGACACATACTAGCATGCACAATATTGATGCTCATGATGGCACATACTAGCATGTACAATATTGATGCTCATGATGGCACATACTAGCATGCACAATATTGATGCTCATGATGGCACATACTAGCATGCACAATATTGATGCTCATGATGGCACATGCTAGCATGCACAATATTGATGCTCATGATGGCACATACTAGCATGCACAATATTGATGCTCATGATGACACATACTAGCATGCACAATATTGATGCTCATGATGGCACATACTAGCACGCACAATATTGATGCTCATGATGGCACATACTAGCATGCACAATATTGATGCTCATGATGGCACATACTAGCATGCACAATATTGATGCTCATGATGGCACATACTAGCACGCACAATATTGATGCTCATGATGGCACATACTAGCATGCACAATATTGATGCTCATGATGGCACATACTAGCATGCACAATATTGATGCTCATGATGGCACATGCTAGCATGCACAATATTGATGCTCATGATGGCACATACTAGCATGCACAATATTGATGCTCATGATGACACATACTAGCATGCACAATATTGATGCTCATGATGGCACATACTAGCATGCACAATATTGATGCTCATGATGGCACATACTAGCATGCACAATATTGATGCTCATGATGGCACATACTAGCACGCACAATATTGATGCTCATGATGGCACATACTAGCATGCACAATATTGATGCTCATGATGGCACATACTAGCATGCACAATATTGATGCTCATGATGGCACATGCTAGCATGCACAATATTGATGCTCATGATGGCACATACTAGCATGCACAATATTGATGCTCATGATGACACATACTAGCATGCACAATATTGATGCTCATGATGGCACATACTAGCATGCACAATATTGATGCTCATGATGGCACATACTAGCATGCACAATATTGATGCTCATGATGGCACATACTAGCATGCACAATATTGATGCTCATGATGACACATACTAGCATGCACAATATTGATGCTCATGATGGCACATACTAGCATGCACAATATTGATGCTCATGATGGCACATACTAGCATGCACAATATTGATGCTCATGATGACGCAGTATGAAGAAACTGCTACTTTCCTTTTCCCAAGTACATACTACTCCTGAAACGACCAATCAGGGAGATGGGTGTGGCACTATTATGGAGACCACAAACCAGTGCTATTACCTACATGCATTGTGCATAAGTGTTCCATAGATGTCCTGCACTGCCACCACCTCTCCTAGGACATTCCAGGAATGCTTGGGCCCATCTCGAGATGTGCCTGGTGAGAGTGATGACTGAACATCACAGATCAAGGAGCCAGAGCTAGGGCTAGGGGTTTTCTAGGTCTAGGGCTAGCACTGCATGTAGGTGTTTTCTAGGTCTAGGTCTAGCGCTACATGTAGGTGATTTCTAGGTCTAGGGCTAGCACTACATGTAGGTGTTTTCTAGGTCTAGGGCTAGCGCTGCATGTAGGCGTTTTCTAGGTCTAGGGCTAGCGCTGCATGTAGGTGTTTTCTAGGTCTAGGGCTAGCGCTGCATGTAGGTGTTTTCTAGGTCTAGGTCTAGCGCTACATGTAGGTGATTTCTAGGTCTAGGGCTAGCGCTACATGTAGGTGTTTTCTAGGTCTAGGGCTAGCGCTGCATGTAGGTAGGTCTAGGTCTAGGGCTACATGTAGGTGTTTTCTAGGTCTAGGGCTAGGGCTACATGTAGGTGATTTCTAGGTCTAGGGCTAGCACTACATGTAGGTGTTTTCTAGGTCTAGGGCTAGCGCTGCATGTAGGTTTTTTCTATGGCTAGGGCTAGAGACATCCATGGATAGTCCACAGAATCCAGGGAATCCTAGGATGCCAAGGTAAAATCTGGGGTAGTATTGAGCAACTGTGAAGGAGTCTAGACAATGTTGTCCAAGAGACCAACCATCACAAGCAAGAATGGCAGCACTCTATCAATGCCACCGCTAGTGCTAAAGAGACAGCCTGATTCTCCAGCCACCATCCCCGGAATATGCTCTGCTGGTCACTGTCAGATACACCATAGCCATGTTCTGGTTAGCCATGCCCAACTCTCTCTATCATGCAAGACATGATTGTGCAGGTATTTCTAGCAGCCTGGTGGCATAAAATATGCCCTCAGCGATGAGCCAGCCAGTGATGGTTGTCATGGAGAACGTTACTCCTCATAGGGTGCCCGTGATAATAATAAAAAACAAAAAAAGTGCACAGCTGGAGTTGGATGCTTCCTCTAGCACACAATGCACTAGCTTGCTCGTTGAAAATCATATAAGTGCATCGGCATACTTGCACACCCCTTCTCTTCCGCAAAGCACTTCGTCTATTCCTTGTTCCACTACAAGACCTGGAGTTTTGGCAGAGCTGAGCCTATTAACACCATCATGACTGCAACCTACATAGTTCACACCTATTCCGATGTCTAAGTCCATACAGTTTTATATGTAACAGGAAAAAATAAAAGGCCACATACCATATTTGTAAAAAAATTAAAAAAAGTAAAGAAAAGAAAAAACAAAGAAAAATAAACAAGAATGTCTGCCCCCCCCCTCCCCCCCCCCCCATGTCCCCATGTACACCACAAGCATTTAGAGGAGCATTTGCTAATTAAAATGAGGTCCTGTACACCAAAACTAACAGCAGTTTGGAAACGCAGTACAATATTGGTGCACATGGTTATAAAAGGTAAAGGATCATTAACTGCTACATGGGAATATTTTAGCTTCACTTTCTTTTTGTTGACAAATAGAGTTTGCTGATTTATTTTGTCTTGGTTAATGTAGCTTCTCTATATAATGCCCTAGTCATCAGCTGTGGCAATTGAGTGCAACACCAGTCAAACATCAGTCTCAAGGTCGAATTGCTGTGCCTCCACTATGAACATCACCATCTCATTTTCAACCTTACTTCCTCTTGCTCCCCTCTGCAGAATGTAGCACACACCCTATCATGTTGTTGCCATACAAAAGCCCCTTGATAGAGGTTCAGCTGCAGCCTCCCTCAAGGACGCGGTACTAAAATATTATCCTATTGCCATACATACAATCAAACTAACAGCACACACGCACCTTCTGAGTCTGGTTCGTTTTCCTCTTACAAGATAAAAGCTTCTCAGTGAACCAACTGATCTCTCACTTCTTAGCCAGCAAACAGCTGCGGCTACAGAAGAAATAACTGCATAATTCTGCAGCATGTGGGCTAGCTAGATTGAGGGAGCAATCTTTCTATACATGATGAAAAATTGATGTTTTCTGGTACGCAAATTGTCAGGACACTTTATTCACGAGGGAGGGGCAAAACAGACTCAAGGTAGAATCGTGAAGATGAATTTCAATGTCTCCTTCCTTGCGTCTTCTCTCTCTCTTCCCAGACCTGCTGGTTTACTAGCTGCTCCAGGCACACTGCAAGTGTTTCTGGAGCTCATAACTGGCACAACAACAAGCTAGTGGAAAAAATGCTTTAAAAGAAAGCATTTTATGGTGTGAGTCGCAGAGAACCTAGAACTTGGCTGTACCCGGACACTGATGTCGTTGGACTGGTACAGCTCTCGATGCTGCAACTGCTGGACTCGAGTACCTCTCAACATTGCCATAGCCAACACACCCTTCAACCACAACAATACTTAGAACAACAACAGCAACAAACAAACAAACAACAACTAGAAAAATGTTTTCATTTAATTAAAGCTAAGTTCGGATCAACTTGTCAAAAAAAAAAGAAGGAAAAAAAGGGGGGGGGGGGGGAAAGAAGAGGCCACAACAGTCAGATGACCCTTTACCATTTCAAACTATTTGATGTATTGAGGAGTAATTCACACCTGCCCTTCATTTACATACGTGCTCATGTAGTGGCAAATGTTGGCAGAGAATTAAATTTGATGAATTGGCAGTCAAAGATATCTATATATGCTGACAAATGACATGTTTACTTAATCCTGCTTAGAGATGTGTAATGTAGGTCCCACACAGGTGCAGCGTGGGTACCACACAGGAGCAGCGTGGGTACCACACACGTGCAGGGTGTGCAAATTTGTTTCCTGTAAAAACTGAATAAGCAAAAAGTGACATGATCAGTTGGTCCAAAGGTTCAAAGGTCAATTTAGGCTGGAAGACTCATCTAACTCCCCTGCAAGGACTCATCTAACTCCCCTGCAAGGACTCATCTAACTCCCTGCAAGGACTCATCTAACTCTCCTGCAAGGACTCATCTAACTCCCCTGCAAGGACTCATCTAACTCCCCTGCAAGGGCTCATCTAACTCCCCTGCAAGGACTCATCTAACTCCCCTGCAAGGGCTCATCTAACTCCCCTGCAAGGACTCATCTAACTCCCCTGCAAGGACTCATCTAACTCCCTGCAAGGACTCATCTAACTCCCCTGCAAGGACTCATCTAACTCCCCTGCAAGGACTCATCTAACTCCCTGCAAGGACTCATCTAACTCTCCTGCAAGGACTCATCTAACTCCCCTGCAAGGACTCATCTAACTCCCCTGCAAGGGCTCATCTAACTCCCCTGCAAGGACTCATCTAACTCCCCTGCAAGGACTCATCTAACTCCCCTGCAAGGACTCATCTAACTCCCTGCAAGGACTCATCTAACTCTCCTGCAAGGACTCATCTAACTCCCCTGCAAGGACTCATCTAACTCCCTGCAAGGACTCATCTAACTCTCCTGCAAGGACTCATCTAACTCCCCTGCAAGGACTCATCTAACTCCCCTGCAAGGGCTCATCTAACTCCCCTGCAAGGACTCATCTAACTCCCCTGCAAGGGCTCATCTAACTCCCCTGCAAGGACTCATCTAACTCCCCTGCAAGGACTCATCTAACTCCCTGCAAGGACTCATCTAACTCCCCTGCAAGGACTCATCTAACTCCCCTGCAAGGACTCATCTAACTCCCTGCAAGGACTCATCTAACTCTCCTGCAAGGACTCATCTAACTCCCCTGCAAGGACTCATCTAACTCCCCTGCAAGGGCTCATCTAACTCCCCTGCAAGGACTCATCTAACTCCCCTGCAAGGACTCATCTAACTCCCCTGCAAGGACTCATCTAACTCCCCTGCAAGGACTCATCTAACTCCCTGCAAGGACTCATCTAACTCCCCTGCAAGGACTCATCTAACTCCCCTGCAAGGACTCATCTAACTCCCCTGCAAGGACTCATCTAACTCCCCTGCAAGGACTCATCTAACTCCCCTGCAAGGACTCATCTAACTCCCTGCAAGGACTCATCTAACTCCCTGCAAGGACTCATCTAACTCCCCTGCAAGGACTCATCTAACTCCCTGCAAGGGACTCATCTAACTCCCTGCAAGGACTCATCTAACTCCCCTGCAAGGACTCATCTAACTCCCTGCAAGGACTCATCTAACTCCCTGCAAGGACTCATCTAACTCCCCTGCAAGGACTCATCTAACTCCCTGCAAGGACTCATCTAACTCCCTGCAAGGGACTCATCTAACTCCCTGCAAGGACTCATCTAACTCCCCTGCAAGGACTCATCTAACTCCCTGCAAGGACTCATCTAACTCCCTGCAAGGACTCATCTAACTCCCTGCAAGGACTCATCTAACTCCCCTGCAAGGACTCATCTAACTCCCTGCAAGGACTCATCTAACTCCCCTGCAAGGACTCATCCAACTCCCTGCAAGGACTCATCTAACTCCCTGCAAGGACTCATCTAACTCCCCTGCAAGGACTCATCTAACTCCCCTGCAAGGACTCATCTAACTCCCCTGCAAGGACTCATCTAACTCCCCTGCAAGGACTCATCTAACTCTCCTGCAAGGACTCATCTAACTCCCCTGCAAGGGCTCATCTAACTCCCCTGCAAGGACTCATCTAACTCCCTGCAAGGACTCATCTAACTCCCCTGCGAGGACTCATCTAACTCCCTGCAAGGACTCATCTAACTCCCCTGCAAGGGCTCATCTAACTCCCCTGCAAGGGCTCATCTAACTCCCCTGCAAGGGCTCATCTAACTCCCTGCAAGGACTCATCTAACTCCCCTGCAAGGACTCATCTAACTCCCCTGCAAGGACTCATCTAACTCCCCTGCAAGGACTCATCTAACTCCCTGCAAGGACTCATCTAACTCCCTGCAAGGACTCATCTAACTCCCCTGCAAGGACTCATCTAACTCCCCTGCAAGGACTCATCTAACTCCCTGCAAGGACTCATCTAACTCCCTGCAAGGACTCATCTAACTCCCCTGCAAGGACTCATCTAACTCCCCTGCAAGGACTCATCTAACTCCCCTGCAAGGACTCATCTAACTCCCCTGCAAGGACTCATCTAACTCCCCTGCAAGGACTCATCTAACTCCCCTGCAAGGACTCATCTAACTCCCCTGCAAGGACTCAACTAACTCTCCTGCAAGGACTCATCTAACTCCCTGCAAGGACTCATCTAACTCCCCTGCAAGGACTCATCTAACTCCCCTGCAAGGACTCATCTAACTCCCCTGCAAGGACTCATCTAACTCCCCTGCAAGGACTCATGTAACTCCCCTGCAAGGACTCATCTAACTCTCCTGCAAGGACTCATCTAACTCCCCTGCAAGGACTCATCTAACTCCCTGCAAGGACTCATCTAACTCCCCTGCAAGGACTCATCTAACTCCCTGCAAGGACTCATCTAACTCCCCTGCAAGGGCTCATCTAACTCCCCTGCAAGGACTCATCTAACTCTCCTGCAAGGACTCATCTAACTCCCCTGCAAGGACTCATCTAACTCCCCTGCAAGGACTCATCTAACTCCCTGCAAGGACTCATCTAACTCCCCTGCAAGGGCTCATCTAACTCCCTGCAAGGACTCATCTAACTCCCCTGCAAGGACTCATCTAACTCCCCTGCAAGGACTCATCTAACTCCCTGCAAGGACTCATCTAACTCCCTGCAAGGACTCATCTAACTCCCCTGCAAGGACTCATCTAACTCTCCTGCAAGGACTCATCTAACTCCCCTGCAAGGACTCATCTAACTCCCTGCAAGGACTCATCTAACTCCCTGCAAGGACTCATCTAACTCCCCTGCAAGGACTCATCCAACTCCCCTGCAAGGACTCATCTAACTCCCTGCAAGGACTCATCTAACTCCCCTGCAAGGACTCATCTAACTCCCCTGCAAGGACTCATCTAACTTCCCTGCAAGGACTCATCTAACTCCCCTGCAAGGACTCATCTAACTCCCCTGCAAGGACTCATCTAACTCCCTGCAAGGACTCATCTAACTCCCTGCAAGGACTCATCTAACTCCCCTGCAAGGACTCATCTAACTCCCCTGCAAGGACTCATCTAACTCCCCTGCAAGGACTCATCTAACTCCCTGCAAGGACTCATCTAACTCCCTGCAAGGACTCATCTAACTCCCCTGCAAGGACTCATCTAACTCCCCTGCAAGGACTCATCTAACTCCCCTGCAAGGACTCATCTAACTCCCCTGCAAGGACTCATCTAACTCCCCTGCAAGGACTCATCTAACTCCCCTGCAAGGACTCATCTAACTCCCCTGCAAGGACTCATCTAACTCCCCTGCAAGGACTCATCTAACTCTCCTGCAAGGACTCATCTAACTCCCTGCAAGGACTCATCTAACTCCCCTGCAAGGACTCATCTAACTCCCCTGCAAGGACTCATCTAACTCCCCTGCAAGGGCTCATCTAACTCCCCTGCAAGGGCTCATCTAACTCCCTGCAAGGACTCATCTAACTCCCTGCAAGGACTCATCTAACTCTCCTGCAAGGACTCATCTAACTCCCCTGCAAGGACTCATCTAACTCCCTGCAAGGACTCATCTAACTCCCTGCAAGGACTCATCTAACTCCCTGCAAGGGCTCATCTAACTCCCCTGCAAGGACTCATCTAACTCCCCTGCAAGGACTCATCTAACTCCCCTGCAAGGACTCATCTAACTCCCTGCAAGGACTCATCTAACTCTCCTGCAAGGACTCATCTAACTCCCTGCAAGGACTCATCTAACTCCCTGCAAGGACTCATCTAACTCCCCTGCAAGGACTCATCTAACTCCCTGCAAGGACTCATCTAACTCCCCTGCAAGGACTCATCTAACTCCCCTGCAAGGACTCATCTAACTCCCTGCAAGGACTCATCTAACTCCCCTGCAAGGACTCATCTAACTCCCTGCAAGGACTCATCTAACTCCCCTGCAAGGACTCATCTAACTCCCCTGCAAGGACTCATCTAACTCCCCTGCAAGGACTCATCTAACTCCCCTGCAAGGACTCATCTAACTCCCCTGCAAGGACTCATCTAACTCCCCTGCAAGGACTCATCTAACTCCCTGCAAGGACTCATCTAACTCCCCTGCAAGGACTCATCTAACTCCCCTGCAAGGACTCATCTCATCTAACTCCCCTGCAAGGACTCATCTAACTCCCCTGCAAGGGCTCATCTAACTCCCTGCAAGGACTCATCTAACTCCCCTGCAAGGACTCATCTAACTCCCCTGCAAGGACTCATCTAACTCCCCTGCAAGGACTCATCTAACTCCCCTGCAAGGACTCATCTAACTCCCCTGCAAGGACTCATCTAACTCCCCTGCAAGGACTCATCTAACTCCCCTGCAAGGACTCATCTAACTCCCCTGCAAGGACTCATCTAACTCCCCTGCAAGGACTCATCTAACTCCCTGCAAGGACTCATCTAACTCCCTGCAAGGACTCATCTAACTCCCCTGCAAGGACTCATCTAACTCCCCTGCAAGGACTCATCTAACTCCCCTGCAAGGACTCATCTAACTCCCTGCAAGGACTCATCTAACTCCCTGCAAGGACTCATCTAACTCCCCTGCAAGGACTCATCTAACTCCCCTGCAAGGACTCATCTAACTCCCCTGCAAGGACTCATCTAACTCCCTGCAAGGACTCATCTAACTCCCTGCAAGGACTCATCTAACTCCCCTGCAAGGGCTCATCTAACTCCCTGCAAGGACTCATCTAACTCTCCTGCAAGGACTCATCTAACTCCCCTGCAAGGACTCATCTAACTCCCTGCAAGGACTCATCTAACTCCCCTGCAAGGACTCCTCTAACTCCCCTGCAAGGACTCATCTAACTCCCCTGCAAGGACTCATCTAACTCCCCTGCAAGGACTCATCTAACTCCCTGCAAGGACTCATCTAACTCTCCTGCAAGGACTCATCTAACTCCCCTGCAAGGACTCATCTAACTCCCTGCAAGGACTCATCTAACTCCCCTGCAAGGACTCATCTAACTCCCCTGCAAGGACTCATCTAACTCCCTGCAAGGACTCATCTAACTCCCTGCAAGGACTCATCTAACTCCCCTGCAAGGACTCATCTAACTCCCTGCAATCATCTAACTCCCCTGCAAGGACTCATCTAACTCCCCTGCAAGGACTCATCTAACTCCCCTGCAAGGGCTCATCTAACTCCCCTGCAAGGACTCATCTAACTCCCTGCAAGGACTCATCTAACTCCCTGCAAGGACTCATCTAACTCCCTGCAAGGACTCATCTAACTCCCCTGCAAGGACTCATCTAACTCCCTGCAAGGACTCATCTAACTCCCTGCAAGGACTCATCTAACTCCCCTGCAAGGACTCATCTAACTCCCTGCAAGGACTCATCTAACTTCCCTGCAAGGACTCATCTAACTCACCTGCAAGGACTCATCTAACTCCCCTGCAAGGACTCATCTAACTCCCCTGCAAGGACTCATCTAACTCCCCTGCAAGGACTCATCTAACTCCCCTGCAAGGACTCATCTAACTCCCCTGCAAGGACTCATCTAACTCCCTGCAAGGACTCATCTAACTCCCTGCAAGGACTCATCTAACTCCCTGCAAGGACTCATCTAACTCCCCTGCAAGGACTCATCTAACTCCCCTGCAAGGACTCATCTAACTCCCCTGCAAGGACTCATCTAACTCCCTGCAAGGACTCATCTAACTCCCCTGCAAGGACTCATCTAACTCTCCTGCAAGGACTCATCTAACTCCCTGCAAGGACTCATCTAACTCCCTGCAAGGACTCATCTAACTCCCTGCAAGGACTCATCTAACTCCCTGCAAGGACTCATCTAACTCCCCTGCAAGGACTCATCTAACTCCCCTGCAAGGACTCATCTAACTCCCCTGCAAGGACTCATCTAACTCACCTGCAAGGACTCATCAACTCCCCTGCAAGGGCTCATCTAACTCCCCTGCAAGGACTCATCTAACTCCCTGCAAGGACTCATCTAACTCCCCTGCAAGGACTCATCTAACTCCCCTGCAAGGAGACTCATCTAACTCCCCTGCAAGGACTCATCTAACTCCCCTGCAAGGACTCATCTAACTCCCCTGCAAGGACTCATCTAACTCTCCTGCAAGGACTCATCTAACTCCCCTGCAAGGACTCTCTAACTCCCTGCAAGGACTCATCTAACTCCCCTGCAAGGACTCATCTAACTCCCTGCAAGGACTCATCTAACTCTCCTGCAAGGACTCATCTAACTCCCTGCAAGGACTCATCTAACTCCCCTGCAAGGACTCATCTAACTCCCTGCAAGGACTCATCTAACTCCCTGCAAGGACTCATCTAACTCCCCTGCAAGGACTCATCTAACTCCCCTGCAAGGACTCATCTAACTCCCCTGCAAGGACTCATCTCATCTAACTCCCCTGCAAGGACTCATCTAACTCCCTGCAAGGACTCATCTAACTCCCCTGCAAGGACTCATCTAACTCCCCTGCAAGGACTCATCTAACTCCCCTGCAAGGACTCATCTAACTCCCCTGCAAGGACTCATCTAACTCCCCTGCAAGGACTCATCTAACTCCCCTGCAAGGGCTCATCTAACTCTCCTGCAAGGACTCATCTAACTCCCTGCAAGGACTCATCTAACTCCCTGCAAGGACTCATCTAACTCCCTGCAAGGACTCATCTAACTCCCCTGCAAGGACTCATCTAACTCCCCTGCAAGGACTCATGTAACTCCCCTGCAAGGACTCATCTAACTCCCTGCAAGGACTCATCTAACTCTCCTGCAAGGACTCATCTAACTCCCTGCAAGGACTCATCTAACTCTCCTGCAAGGACTCATCTAACTCCCCTGCAAGGACTCATCTAACTCCCCTGCAAGGACTCATCTAACTCCCCTGCAAGGACTCATCTAACTCCCCTGCAAGGACTCATCTAACTCCCCTGCAAGGACTCATCTAACTCCCCTGCAAGGACTCATCTAACTCCCTGCAAGGACTCATCTAACTCCCTGCAAGGACTCATCTAACTCCCTGCAAGGACTCATCTAACTCCCCTGCAAGGACTCATCTAACTCCCCTGCAAGGACTCATCTAACTCCCCTGCAAGGACTCATCTAACTCCCCTGCAAGGACTCATCTAACTCCCCTGCAAGGACTCATCTAACTCCCCTGCAAGGACTCATCTAACTCCCTGCAAGGACTCATCTAACTCCCTGCAAGGACTCATCTAACTCCCTGCAAGGACTCATCTAACTCCCTGCAAGGACTCATCTAACTCCCTGCAAGGACTCATCTAACTCCCCTGCAAGGACTCATCTAACTCCCTGCAAGGACTCATCTAACTCCCTGCAAGGGCTCATCTAACTCCCCTGCAAGGACTCATCTAACTCCCCTGCAAGGACTCATCTAACTCCCTGCAAGGACTCATCTAACTCCCCTGCAAGGACTCATCTAACTCCCCTGCAAGGACTCATCTAACTCCCTGCAAGGACTCATCTAACTCCCTGCAAGGACTCATCTAACTCCCTGCAAGGACTCATCTAACTCCCTGCAAGGACTCATCTAACTCCCTGCTAGGACTCATCTAACTCCCCTGCAAGGACTCATCTAACTCCCCTGCAAGGACTCATCTAACTCCCTGCAAGGACTCATCTAACTCCCCTGCAAGGACTCATCTAACTCCCTGCAAGGACTCATCTAACTCCCTGCAAGGACTCATCTAACTCCCCTGCAAGGACTCATCTAACTCCCCTGCAAGGACTCATCTAACTCCCCTGCAAGGACTCATCTAACTCCCCTGCAAGGACTCATCTAACTCCCCTGCAAGGACTCATCTAACTCCCCTGCAAGGACTCATCTAACTCCCCTGCAAGGACTCATCTAACTCCCCTGCAAGGACTCATCTAACTCCCCTGCAAGGACTCATCTAACTCCCCTGTGAAGGCTCATCTAACTCCCCTGCAAGGACTCATCTAACTGCCCTGCAAGGACTCATCTAACTCCCCTGCAAGGACTCATCTAACTCTCCTTGCAAGGACTCATCTAACTCTCCTGCAAGGACTCATCTAACTCCCTGCAAGGGCTCATCTAACTCCCCTGCAAGGACTCATCTAACTCCCCTGCGAGGACTCATCTAACTCCCCTGCGAGGACTCATCTAACTCCCCTGCGAGGACTCATCTAACTCCCCTGCAAGGACTCATCTAACTCCCTGCAAGGACTCATCTAACTCCCCTGCAAGGACTCATCTAACTCCCCTGCAAGGACTCATCTAACTCCCCTGCAAGGACTCATCTAACTCCCCTGCAAGGACTCATCTAACTCCCCTGCGAGGACTCATCTAACTCCCCTGTGAAGGCTCATCTAACTCCCCTGCAAGGACTCATCTAACTCCCCTGCAAGGACTCATCTAACTCCCCTGCAAGGACTCATCTAACTCTCCTGCAAGGACTCATCTAACTCTCCTGCAAGGACTCATCTAACTCCCTGCAAGGACTCATCTAACTCCCTGCAAGGACTCATCTAACTCCCTGCAAGGACTCATCTAACTCCCTGCAAGGACTCATCTAACTCCCTGCAAGGAGACTCATCTAACTCCCCTGCAAGGACTCATCTAACTGCCCTGCAAGGACTCATCTAACTCCCCTGTGAGGGCTCATCTAACTCCCCATATGAGGGCTCGCCAGGTGTACACAAATAATACATGCACGTCTAATATTACCCCAGGCTATCCTAGGGCATCCCGGCACCACGTTTAGAGGAGCACTCCTAGGACATCCCGGGGCACCACCGGAATACATGAGGGACTATACTGAGCTGTCATCCTGGATCCTGGAATCAACACTAGGGCTTAGGGATAGGGCATTCTAGGGATTGGGCATTCTAGGGCAAAGACTATGGAATTCTAAGGCTAAGAGTTGTCCAGGGTTAGGGCTAGGGATTGTCAAGGATTAGGTCTAGGATATTCTAGGGTAAGGGGATAGGATTAGGGCAGAGGCTAGTTATTCTAAGGCTAGAGGTTGCCTAGGCTACTGGGGCTAGGGAATGTAAGGCTTAGGGTACTCTTAGGCTAGGAGTGATTCAGGGATAGCATTACAGCAATGGCTAAGGTATTTTAATGCTAGTGTTGTCCAGGGCTAGGGTTAGGGTATTCTAGGGCTAGGGTATTCTAAGGCTAGGTCTATGGACAGGGGTATCCAAAATACATCCTGAGTTTGTTTCAACTATCCTACATGGGCAATACCCCATGTGCTAATAAAGGCTACGGCACCAACAGCCCTCACTCTATACAGGCACATCGTTTATAATATACATGCACACCACAGTCTCTATTGACAGACCAATATGTGGTCAAATTACTTACCAACTCACAAATATGCATATACACACACACATACATACATACATACATACACACACACGAACATATTTATTAGAAACAATTATCAGAAAAGAACACTGTATGCAGGTAGAATACAGCCAGTTAGATGACCCTTAACCATTTAAACTCCTGTTCAGCAATTATCTGGTGTACACAATTTAAAAATGGTAAAGGGTTGTCTGTGCCTGCTGTCTGCACGGGACCACCTTGTTTCTGACCTCTATCCACGATGTGTTTGTTTTGTTGTTCCTCCATGTTCCAACTGAGCAGCGGAGGACTTTACCAAGTGAGAGCTTCAGGGACTCCGGGACTAACTCAATAATTGTTGCTATACACGACACAAGCCATGTCTTGTTGCTATTGCTGACTGTGCCCATGCAGGGTCAGCTACAGCCTCCTTCAACACTTGGGAGAACTCCACCAACCAACAGCAGATGTTTTGGTAGAGGACCAGCTACAGCCCCCTTCAAGCACTTTGGAGAACTCCACCAACCAACAGCAGATGTTTTGGTAGAGGACCAGCTACAGTCTCCTTCAAACACTTGGGAGAACTCTACCAACCAACAGCAGATGTTTTGGCAGAGGACCAGCTATAGTCTCCTTCAAGCACTTGGGAGAACTCCACCAACCAACAGCAGATGTTTTGGTAGAAGACCAGCTACAGTCTCCTTCAAGCACTTGGGAGAACTCCACCAACCAACAGCAGATGTTTTGGTAGAGGACCAGCTACAGTCTCCTTCAAGCACTTGGGAGAACTCCACCAACCAACAGCAGATGTTTTGGTAGAGGACCAGCTAGAGTCTCCTTTGGAATTGGTAACAGTTTTCCCCAGGAACGAGAATTCCTTTAAACCAAATAGTAGAACTGAGCAGATGTTTTGGTAGAGGACCAGCTAGAGTCTCCTTTGGAATTGGTAACAGTTTTCCCCAGGAACGAGAATTCCTTTAAACCAAATAGTAGAACTGAGCACGGGTGATTCGTTCTACTTATAATATACAAAATAGCACGTGCAATCTTGATTCAATTCTAATTACAAAACAGCGCGTGAGCTAGCATGATTATGTCACAAATTTTTTATTTTTTTTTAATAAAAAAATAAAAAACTGTAATGGAGAAACTGAGCAGTCGTGCATGTGCATGGAGTCTTCTGGTACTAAAATTGTTATGAGTCTACATAAGTTATGCAAGTGGAAAAACAGAGATAGAAAGCTACATCCTTGAAGAGCTACATCCTTGAAGATGAATCTCAAGCATTTTTTTTAAAGTTTACTTTTTGCACTGGTGAAGGGTTCAAGGTACACTGCAAGTCTGCTAATAGTGGCTGAAACTTTCAAGGCAGCCTGCCAAGAAGCTGCTGATGTCAGTGTTGTGTAGATGAGGTAAGAGCTTTTTGGGGAGAGGGTTTACTGTCTTGGATTACAAGTCAAATCAATGGCAGTCCTAATGCAAGATACACACATACATAATACACTATATACATACATACACACTATATAATACATATACACTATATACATACACACATACACAATACACTATATACACACACTATATACATATACTATATAATACATATACACTATATCACATTCATACATATACACTATCAGGGTTTCATTTAGGGGGGGGGGGGGGGGGGGGGGGCGCAGGGGGGCAGCTGTCCCCCCTTGGAAACTTTTTGCCTCTCCTTGGAAATTGTGATAAGTGCTTGACATCATGCCCCCCCCTTAATATCCAGATTCTTCCAGTTGCCCCCCCCCCCTTGGACAATTTTCTAAAACAAACCCTGGCTATAATCATACATGTACACACTATATACATACATACACACATACACACTATATACATACATAAACACACATATATACACACACACATACATTATAGACTATATACATACACATATACATACCTGAAGTCAGGTCCCATGCCACTGTACACCATCCCTATGTTATCATTAATCAGCTCAATCTAGATTGGTAGATAGGAAAAGATAGGCATTAGGTAATACACATACATAACAGCAGACTGCCCTCAAGTGGGATATTTCTGACCCCCAAATTAACCTTAATCTACACAGCCTTGCACTTTAGTGCTGACTCTCTGCTATAGTTTGGCTGTTTCAAACCTTTAGGGGCATGGCCTGGCCAGGGGGTATGGCATGAGGGCCAAAACTGGGTCCAAAACCTTCCTGGCGTCAAGAGGTTCCCAATTATGTGCAACATGTGTGGGTAGGCTCTAAATCTCCCAATGTAGACTCTAATTTGCAAATGATGGATTTATCCATCAACAGCATTTTTCAATAATTGATTATTCGATGTACCGCCCACATGGATCGGCTCCAGGGGACGGTTTGAAGTGACCCCCCCCCCACCCCCCTAAATTGCCCTACAACACTGCATGTATTATCTGCCCTAGTTTGGTTGTTGTGCAGAGGGATCGAGGTCTCCAGTGTGTGACATGTGTGGGTAGGCCCAAATATGCCAAGTCTATAAGCCACTCCCACACTCGGAGAGACAAGACACTCGCTGTGTGTGTGTGCGTGGGTGCAATATTGACAAAAAATGACCTTTTTACCATTTCACACTGTATAATGAACAGGTGTAAATTATTTCAGATGTTCATGAATGATGCTACTTGGGTACTACAGCCCATTCCTTTCATTCCTTTCTTTCCTAGAAGTGGATACGTTCACACTTTAAAAAAATAAGAATAAAAAAATAAAAATAAAACACTCACACAAAAATACATTTTTGACTTCATTTTTTTGTTCATCTGTTGTTGCTATTATTGTGTAGAAGTAGAGCAGCCCCAAGCTTCTTGTTGTGCACTACACAGTCAGCACACACCATGCCATGTCACTGTTGTTGTCTTGCTATCAGAGGCAGCAGCCGCTTGTTCAAGGGTTATCTTCAGCCCCCCCCCCCCCCCCCCCCTTCTCTCTCAAGGGCTTGTCAGCGTTACACAGTGTAAACACACAGACCAAACAGCAGATGGCAACACAAGACTAGTCGGTAATTAGAAGGGGTGGTCACTTCTTTTCATTACAACACAACACGTGAGCTAGCTAGATCGAGCGGACAATACAGACTCTCTGATGATCCTTACCAACATATTTTCCTATGGTGCTGGGATTTTTTTTTTGGATCCGGTACCAAAATGTAATGAACGCTCCTATGGAACCAAGTTATGTATGGGAGAGAAAAGAGATTTTAGATAAGAACAAAAAGAATATATTGGATTGACCCTTGTGAAAGAAGAAAGGAAAGGAATTACAAATGCTACAGGTCTTTAGGAAAACATTGGCATGGTCATGTCATAAACTCTTGCTCCATTTCAGGTCTGGTTGAAACATTTTTGTCTTGTTTGCTTCCAAGTGGCCACTTTTAAAACTTTGCTTAGGTTAGCTCCAGAGCCAACTTCTTTACCATATTTATTAGCATGCGTGCGTGCTTGCGTGCACACACACACACACACACAGATTATGAGTGGTTTTATTGAAGGCCTATGCTTTTTCCTACAGTCACAGAGTTAGCTCTTAGCAAACCAACCCATCATTCAACATCTGAAACAGCTAAAGCTAGGTTCAAATTGCACAAATGCAGTAATTGTATCAACAACCTTTACCAATTTACAGGGCTTTTTTTTTGGTGGGGGGAGGGCTGCTAATTTACAACCTTAGTGAAAGTATATAGGCCCCTGGAAGGTTTTTGGGGGAGCTAAAAACTTCTGAAATCACTGCTTAGGCTGCTTAGAAGCTGCCAAAGTGAGTTTAAAATTGTTGTCTGCCATTTTGTCTGCCATTTTGTGTCAAAACAATACAGCCTTGCAGTGCATTAGTTGGTGAACTGTGCAGTTGTATACATAACCGAACATTTAAAAGTACTTAAGATAGAGCAGGCCATATCTAGCTACCTATCGTCCATATACCTGGAGGTCTTTCTACCTTCCTGCATCCATTTACACTCTCTTCTCTCCCCACCCCTCACACACTAGGGATCCAGGCTCCTCCCCTGGCATAGACGACCCTTTACCTGTTTTGGGAGGAAGGAAAGGTTTAGTGCTACCGTTGTTTGGAGAGGAAGGAAAGGTCTAGTGCTACGATTGTTTGGGGAGGAAGGAAAGGTCTAGTGCTACGATTGTTTGGGGAGGAAGGAAAGGTCTAGTGCTACGATTGTTTGGGGAGGAAGGAAAGGTCTAGTGCTACGATTGTTTGGGGAGGAAGGAAAGGTCTAGTGCTACGATTGTTTGGGGAGGAAGGAAAGGTCTAGTGCTACGATTGTTTGGGGAGGAAGGAAAGGTCTAGTGCTACGATTGTTTGGGGAGGAAGGAAAGGTCTAGTGCTACGATTGTTTGGAGAGAAAGGAAAGGTCTAGTGCTATGATTGTTTGGCAGCAGCATCATCCTGTGTCAACCTCACACATCGGAAAGAGCATTTAGACGAGGGCTTTTGTATTAGCACCTCACAATATGAGGGTGCTCAGATCTGATGGACCATGGCAGTCCCACGTGGTGCCTACTGCAACCTGACCGGCATGTTACTATAGCCCGGGTGGAACAAGTCACACCACAGCAGTGACTCCTGAACCTTCCCTTTCCTCCAGCCCCACCCACAGAGAGGAAGGCAAAGGATTGTCCCTGGCAGACTGCAAGCTGCAACAGATGCCTCCATGCTCTGTGCCAAGTCCAGCCCAACCTGTTGCAGTGAGAGGGCTCTTAGGTGCAAACCAACAGAACCGTGTCAATATGGCCGGGGGGCATCCCTGGATGTCCAGTTGTGCTGTGGAGAATCCAGGCGTCATTCTTGGATGTCCAACGCTCCCCAACTAAATCACGCTAAGAGAGCCAGGAAAGGGCTAGAAAGGGTTAAAAGCTAAGGTTAAACTACGGCTATGAAAGAGCCTAGGGCTAGAGGGCTAAGGCAAAGTTACCAAAAGGTCTAGGGCAAGGAAAAGATAAAGTCTGGGGCAAGGAAGGACTAAAGCTAGACAGGGCTAAGTAAGGGAAAAGCTATGGCCAGACTAGGGCTAGGCAAGGACTAAAGCTAGACAGGGCTAGGTGATGGCTATGGCCAGACTAGGCTAGGCAAGGACTAAAGCTAGACAGGGCTAGGTGATGGCTATGGCCAGACTAGGGCTAGGCAAGGACTAAAGCTAGACAGGGCTAGGTGATGGCTATGGCCAGACTATGGCTAGGAAAGGACTAAAGCTAGACAGGGCTAGGTGATGGCTATGGCCAGACTAGGGCTAGGAAAGGACTAAGGCTAGGGCTGGATGACTGTATGATGATCCGAGGATTGAACACATCTCAAACCCCATGCACAATATCATGATGAGACAAGGACAAATTCACAGACAGGAACAATGATGAAGGATGTGGCAGCCATGAGGAATGGAGGACAACAGAGGGCAGCAGCTCCCAAACAGACCAAATAAGATGTAGAAAGCACTTCCACCTGCTGTAGAGCAATCAAACCATGGAGGACTCCCATGCACACGGAAGTGTGGTCACACTGGCATGGCCATGCCTCACAGCACAGCATAAAAGTGATTATGGAGACAAACAATCAGAGTGTAGATGTGTTATAAATGTAGAGTTATGCATGTCTTGTGTACCTATGCAGCAAATGGTCAGTGCTCATTATCTAATAGCATGCCTTCTGTAATTGATAATTGCATGAGAGGGACTGGTGCTACCCAAACGAAAACTATTCTAGGGATAGCATAGTGAGGGAGGGTGACTGACTAGACAGGAATGGATCCTATTGGGGGGGGGGAGGGGGGAAGGAGAGAAGAGAACACTCGCATTTCTTGCATGAATAGACTTTGTCAAAAGATCTCTCATTTTTTTTTGATGTTGCAACCGAATACCTCAGTATCACCAGGGGAATGGAAAAAACACAAGTGCAAGCGATACTTTTACACGCACTGGCAATGTGTCTCACATGATATGCTTGTGATTCAGGACCTGTCCGAATGCTTGTGCATAAGCACAGTAACATATCACACAGATAATGTTAGGCGTGGTTTTGCGTGCATGGTCTTGTGAGTCCAGACAGCCATCAGGTAGGTCCAGCGCTGCATCTATGCATGTGAAGCACAGCTCCATTATTATCTGTCCGACTCGAGCGTTCCTACAGGTCATTAGTCACGTGCATTTCAAGTGAAACGTGTTACCAGTCAATATAAATGCATTGTTTTTTTAATTCGCCCTGATTGATCCGAATAGAGACCCGTTTCCTGTTCTTCATAAGATACCAGCGATCTCCATCGCATTAAATAACAATAAAAAATAAAAATAAAACAACAATAATAATAACAACAAAATAAATTATTGTGGTGAGATTTCTCAGTAAAATGCAAAACATTTCTTGTGAACTTGCTACATGAATTTATTATTATTATTAACAGCTGCAACAGATGTGCAATTAGAAAGTAGCTGCTTTAAAATATATATGTATATAATATATATTTACTCTATTACTACATGGCAGATGATTTCCAGATGATTTCCATGGGGCAATACTTTCGTGGATTTTGTGGTTAAGAGAAAAAATGAATTATTAACATCTAGATTACTAGCGTAGTATTGCGAGTCAAGTAAAGAGTCTAGCTCACAGATAACACTGAGAACCATGCCCATATATAAACATCCCCGCCCCCTTACCCGGGCTCCAGGGAGAATATTCCTTGAAATTCCTTGAATTGCGCTGACCCGTTAGCTAGCCGGCAATTTCTTGTCTCAAGGTCCTGTTTTGCTACTTTAAAAAAGACAACCTGCTGATTAGCACCTGTAACTAAGTAATGCATCACTCCATTCGCTGCTTCAATAGAGAACAGACCGAAGAACGTGACCAACTATATGTCCACACCTCGGCAAAAAGATTATGTTGATCATCAGTCTCTGGCGAGTGCAGCAGTTACTCTCCTAAGACAGCATCCCAGCCTCGAAAAACAACTACATGTACTTCGAAGCAATTAGCCATTGCCAAATTTTTTCCAGAAAGAGGTGCAGTTATTAAACACTCGTGTATAATTAGCAAGTTCATTATAAAACCATGAATCCCCCTGTATAATTAGCAAGTTCATTATAAAACCATGAATCCCCCCCCCCAGACAAATTTGTTTGATTACTGAATCCACGAAAACATTGCCCCACGGAAATTACCGCTATACAGTTGTCAATGCACAGAGCTTTCTGTAGGACAAAATATTTTGAATTGAATCTCTTGAAGTTTGAAGGACACGATGCTAGCAGTGGAGATGGATAGGGACACTAGTAAGCACCGAAGTGCTAAGAGATGGTTATGATAAAGTTAAATCTTCAAACATTTGTAGGTAACTACGTAAGCAACAACCCCCAGCCCTCTTGACCCTAGAATACACCCCCCTAGCTAGCCCTCAGCCCTAGAATACCTAGCCCTCTGTCCTTAGAATACTTCCCCTAGCTCTACCCCTAGAATACTTACCCCTAGCCCTCTGTCCTTAGAATACTTACTCCCAGCTCTACCCCTAGAATATTTACCCTTAGCCATGCCCCTGGAATTCTTACCCCTAGTTCTGGGCCTACAATACTCATACCTAGCCCTGGCCCTACCTCTAGCCCTGGGTTGAGTACTTACTTCTAATCCTAGCTTAGTTATACCCCTGTACCTACATAGTGCTGATTCTGGGATGCATGATGTACAGTCAGCCAGTCCCACTCGCTAGAGACATTCCGGAAGCAGTCCCAAATATCGCGGGACATCCCGGGATGTCTTAGTAAAGATGGACTGTGCCTCCTTTCCTCTTGCACAAGTGCATGTAGGAATAAACAGGCAAGAATGCATCCCTTGAACTCATACCCCGCACCAATGTGACTGTATGTATATGCCTGAAGTTGGCGGACGATTGCCTACGATTAGATCTATCCTGATTTATCCCGATCTATCCTGATCTATCCTGATTGATAGAGAGAGTTGCATGATGTTTTGCTTTGTCCCGGCTACTAAATTTCATAAAGAGACCCATAGCTGTGCTCTGGCAACATAAAGGCAGTAATAGAGATAAAAATTGGGGAAAAATTGCGATTTACTCCGACAATCGTGTATTGAATGGACAGCATGATTACCGTTCACTCGAATATAAGTCGCGACTTGTATTTATTTCAGCCAAATCAAGTTGCGAACTTCAAGCATTGCATTTGCGCAGTGCTAAGCCAGTCTTGCGCTATTGTGCTGATGCTAATTTTTTCTGAGTCATTGTGGTTGTGATTGTTCCATTTCAAACATTGAGCTAGGTGGTAGTTGGCTGACAAGAGTTCCTAGTCGCTATCGTTATCTACATGTACAATGAGTTTGTTATGTTCGATCTGTTCTTCATCCTCTTCGTCAGGGAAGCAAATGGATCTTCTCCACCGCTGTTACTTCCTTCCAACAGCTGGCGAGTAGCTTGTGTAATGGCTGGGATAGCTACTTTAACGTCTTGGAGGCAGTGAATTCTCCATCTTCAGACCTGTCCACCTTCACAGTGATGCCACAAGCACGGAATGATTTGATCACCTCAGCAGACAAGCTAACTGCACATGTGCAAGAGCGGTGGTGTAATTAACTTGGTGTGCTACATTTGGAGTGCAGCTTTCAGAGCGACTTCTATTCAGCGTGCGACTTATATTCGAGTGAATACGGTATTTACCTTGCCAGTGGAACTAGCCCAAGTGCAGGGAAGTCCGGAGCCTCATAACATGCAATCAGCTGCATAGTGGGTGAATATCCTTGGCCAGCAAAGCAAGGGCATTCTGCTGCCATAGTTAACCCATGCTGCACAGTTTACCCAAGCTGCCATAGTAACCCATGCTGCCATAGTTAACCCCATGTTGCCAACCCATGCTGCCATAGTTAACCCCATATTGCCAACCCATGCTGCCATAGTTAACCCCATGTTGCCAACCCATGCTGCCATAGTTAACCCCATGTTGCCAACCCATGCTGCCATAGTTAACCCCATGTTGCCAACCCATGCTGCCATAGTTAACCCCATGTTGCCAACCCATGCTGCCATAGTTAACCCCATGTTGCCAACCCATGCTGCCATAGTTAACCCCATGTTGCCAACCCATGCTGCCATAGTAAACCCCATGTTGCCAACCCATGCTGCCATAGAACCCTATGTTGCCAACCCATGCTGCCATAGTTAACCCATTCTGTGTATGCATGAATCAGGTTGAATGATTGTGTTGGAATCGTGGAATTTCCACTTTTTACCTTCTATCATGGTATTCAAAATATCACACACACATACCATTTAGCCCTCTCCATACATGTTCTTAAAGTACTGCTACACCATGGGCAGCCAGATGCAGATAAGTTAAGGATAAGTTAAGCACACACAGTGTGAAGTGCACTCGTTCTCTCGTTCTACGAGCACGTTTTTAAAAATTTATTTTTAACACACCAAAACTAACACAGGTATAGAACAAGAGCCACAGTGAGGCATACATCAGCGGAGTGCTGTTCAGGAATGACACAGCAAGCAGAAGCCAAGCCTAGCCCTAACACTTACACAAAAGTCATTCTGGGACTCACTCTGGCAGTCTTATAAATGTTTGGGGGAGAAGCTTTCCAGTTTCTCAATGCCATAGATACCTTGGTCTCAGTATATTATGTATTGTCTATGGTAACAGATGCAGCAGCTTCGGACCTTTCTCCGCAGCTATGGAGTACACAGATACTAAGACCAGACTTGTACAATGCGTAACTAATGCAGGTAGTAAACCCTTTACCATATTTCACACTCACCTTGGTGATGCTGCTTTCATCATACAAAAATGATTTCTGCTTCTTTTCGACTGCAATTACAACTCCATTTTTAGCCTTTATTCCCACAGAAGGTGCCCCAGCTGCCACAGCTTGAAGTGCGTACTCTATCTGAACCAACTTTCCCGAAGGACTAAAGAAGTGAAAATAACGTGTTTGATAGCTCCCGGGAAAAATGGTACCTTCTTGAAAGGTTAGCGTAAGCTTACCTGAAGGTTGTTAAACTGAAGGAATATTTTTCAGTCATGGTGTATCCTCGGCTGCTACGCTGACCGGATTTTAAAAGGCACGGCGTCGTTACAAGCAAAATGTTGCCACAAGTAGTGGGCGTGTTTGGGATACTGCGCACATACAATGGCCGATAAGTGGGCTCCGCGGCAACAAGGCAGGGGTCTAGGGGAAGAGACACCTGAGTATCTCAAAGAGGAGACTGAGTTCAAGTTCCTCAACATCTCCATAAAGTCCTACGAGAAGAAATCTTCATCTTCCGGATTTTCCAAGGAAGAGTATTATGCTTATCGCATTGTCTCCATGTAAGATATTGCGGATCGATATGGATGTACCTATTCCATGATTAATTAAATACATGATGTTATGATCGTTTTTTTTGTTTTTTTTGTTTGCTTTCACTTTGTCTCCCCATGAAATTGATCCTAAGAATCCACTAGCTGGGCATCCACTAGCTGCTAAGCTGGCCTGGACACAACCAGCAGCAAGTATATGTAGGAAAGTGCCAGGGCATGGGTCAAATGTATGATTTTTGCAAAAATAATTTTTTTAATTTATTTAGCATAGCACACTTTTTTACATTGTCTTTGGGACGGGGAAGAAAGAGGTCTGGTGTCTCTATAGCAACCAAGACTTCATGCAGCACGGATTTAACACATCATTAATAAGAAGACACAATATTTTCTAAGGAAGTACGTATGTCATGGCTGTGCAGTGCAACTCACATTGAACTGCTAAAATGCTCCGTTGAACTTCCCCTTTCCTCGGTGCTTGAAACATTAACCAGCAGGAGGAGCACTGCAGTCTGACTGGCTCATAATGAAGTTGTGGGTGTTGGTTGAAGACCCTTTACTTTCCTCATTCCAAGGAAGGTAAAGGGTTGCCCACACAAAACTACTGTTTATTCTGGCACGGTGTGAGTCTATATTGAGCCGGTCTGTGTCAAAAAAGTATGGTCTTGTGAGGCTTGATCCTCCTTAATATGACACTATTCTCTGCTATCACACTTTGAGGTGAGGGTTTGAATGGAATGCATAGCCATTGATGCAGCTGCTTCTCAAGCCTTACAGAGCCAATGCTAGAAAGATGCAATGACGGAATTATCACGTCAAAATTGGGATTAGTGAAAAATGAAAATTTCCACCCGTTTAATATACCATCATAGTGCTAGCTAGAGAAAATACTTGTGGACTGAGTAGCATCTAGTTGAAACCACACCCTGCGCTGCTGCTCTCTATCTTACCTATAATTATAAGAATGAATCCTAACCATGAAGAACCTCAAAAAATCCTTCAATATGATATATCAGGGAGTGTGCCAGTGCTCCCTGTATTAGTTTGACCCACTTTTTAGAATGGTGGGCCAGTACCAAAGCTATCAGCTAAAGCAGTTTACTTAGCTGCCTAAATAGTAGAGGTTTCAGCTGCTGTTGGCCCACAAAACACTCCTAGCGTGCTTGAATCCTTCACTAAGGTGATTAATTAGCAGATCTAAAAACTGTATTGAAAAGCCTTCACCTTCAAGGATATCTCCCCATCCTACCCTTTCCCCCCCTTAAATTAGGTCCATTCATAACAATTATAGTACCAGATAATTCACTGCCCCCCCCACACACACACAACTAAGCTACTCCAGTTTTGATATTGGTGTGTGTGTGGGGGGGGGGAAGGGAAGCACGGGTAAGGATTATCACTTTTGGAGTTCTCCTGGGCAACTGTTACCAAGTCGATAAAGGAGACTGTAGCTGATCCTCTATAGGCAAAACATCTGCCGTTTGCTTTGTGGAGTTCTCCTGTGCAATTGTTACCAAGTCATTGAAGGATGCTGTAGCTGACCCTACATGGGCACAGTCAACAATAGCAACAACATATAGCATGTGTCGATATGTGTAGTGTACAATGTGGTTGACATGGGTACAGTCAGCAAGAGTACCAAGACATGACATGTGCTGATGTTTATAGTGGACAAGAAGGAACAGCCAGAAAAAGTGTTTAAAAGGAGGAACTGCTGCTGTGAGTCCAACAACTCCATGCATACTAGTAGACTAGTCATGCATACTAGTAGACTAGTCATGCATACTAGTAGACTAGTCCATGCATACTAGTAGACTAGTCCATGCATACTAGTAGACTAGTCATGCATACTAGTAGACTAGTCATGCATACTAGTAGACTAGTCATGCATACTAGTAGACTAGTCATGCATACTAGTAGACTAGTCATGCATACTAGTAGACTAGTCCATGCATACTAGTAGACTAGCCATGCATACTAGTAGACTAGTCATGCATACTAGTAGACTAGTCATGCATACTAGTAGACTAGTCATGCATACTAGTAGACTAGTCCATGCATACTAGTAGACTAGTCCATGCATACTAGTAGACTAGTCATGCATACTAGTAGACTAGTCCATGCATACTAGTAGACTAGTCATGCATACTAGTAGACTAGTCATGCATACTAGTAGACTAGTCCATGCATACTAGTAGACTAGTCCATGCATACTAGTAGACTAGTCATGCATACTAGTAGACTAGTCCATGCATACTAGTAGACTAGTCCATGCATACTAGTAGACTAGTCCATGCATACTAGTAGACTAGTCCATGCATACTAGTAGACTAGTCCATGCATACTAGTAGACTAGTCATGCATACTAGTAGACTAGTCCATGCATACTAGTAGACTAGTCATGCATACTAGTAGACTAGTCCATGCATACTAGTAGACTAGTCCATGCATACTAGTAGACTAGTCCATGCATACTAGTAGACTAGTCCATGCATACTAGTAGACTAGTCCATGCATACTAGTAGACTAGTCCATGCATACTAGTAGACTAGTCATGCATACTAGTAGACTAGTCCATGCATACTAGTAGACTAGTCCATGCATACTAGTAGACTAGTCATGCATACTAGTAGACTAGTCATGCATACTAGTAGACTAGTCATGCATACTAGTAGACTAGTCCATGCATACTAGTAGACTAGTCATGCATACTAGTAGACTAGTCCATGCATACTAGTAGACTAGTCCATGCATACTAGTAGACTAGTCCATGCATACTAGTAGACTAGTCATGCATACTAGTAGACTAGTCATGCATACTAGTAGACTAGTTATGCATACTAGTAGACTAGTCATGCATACTAGTAGACTAGTCATGCATACTAGTAGACTAGTCATGCATACTAGTAGACTAGTCCATGCATACTAGTAGACTAGTTATGCATACTAGTAGACTAGTCATGCATACTAGTAGACTAGTCATGCATACTAGTAGACTAGTCCATGCATACTAGTAGACTAGTCATGCATACTAGTAGACTAGTCATGCATACTAGTAGACTAGTCATGCATACTAGTAGACTAGTCATGCATACTAGTAGACTAGTCCATGCATACTAGTAGACTAGTTATGCATACTAGTAGACTAGTCATGCATACTAGTAGACTAGTCCATGCATACTAGTAGACTAGTCCATGCATACTAGTAGACTAGTCCATGCATACTAGTAGACTAGTCCATGCATACTAGTAGACTAGTCCATGCATACTAGTAGACTAGTCATGCATACTAGTAGACTAGTCATGCATACTAGTAGACTAGTCATGCATACTAGTAGACTAGTCATGCATACTAGTAGACTAGTCATGCATACTAGTAGACTAGTCCATGCATACTAGTAGACTAGTCATGCATACTAGTAGACTAGTCATGCATACTAGTAGACTAGTCCATGCATACTAGTAGACTAGTCCATGCATACTAGTAGACTAGTTATGCATACTAGTAGACTAGTCATGCATACTAGTAGACTAGTCCATGCATACTAGTAGACTAGTCATGCATACTAGTAGACTAGTCCATGCATACTAGTAGACTAGTCCATGCATACTAGTAGACTAGTCCATGCATACTAGTAGACTAGTCCATGCATACTAGTAGACTAGTCCATGCATACTAGTAGACTAGTCATGCATACTAGTAGACTAGTCATGCATACTAGTAGACTAGTCATGCATACTAGTAGACTAGTCATGCATACTAGTAGACTAGTCATGCATACTAGTAGACTAGTCATGCATACTAGTAGACTAGTCCATGCATACTAGTAGACTAGTCCATGCATACTAGTAGACTAGTCATGCATACTAGTAGACTAGTCCATGCATACTAGTAGACTAGTCCATGCATACTAGTAGACTAGTCATGCATACTAGTAGACTAGTCCATGCATACTAGTAGACTAGTCCATGCATACTAGTAGACTAGTCCATGCATACTAGTAGACTAGTCCATGCATACTAGTAGACTAGTCCATGCATACTAGTAGACTAGTCATGCATGACTAGTAGACTAGTCCATGCATACTAGTAGACTAGTCATGCATACTAGTAGACTAGTCATGCATACTAGTAGACTAGTCATGCATACTAGTAGACTAGTCCATGCATACTAGTAGACTAGTCATGCATACTAGTAGACTAGTCATGCATACTAGTAGACTAGTCATGCATACTAGTAGACTAGTCATGCATGACTAGTAGACTAGTCCATGCATACTAGTAGACTAGTCATGCATACTAGTAGACTAGTCATGCATACTAGTAGACTAGTCCATGCATACTAGTAGACTAGTCAGCCACACTTCCCAATATAGAGAGTGCTAGTACACTTCCCAATATAGAGAGTGCTAGTACACTTCCCAATATAGAGAGTGCTACCACACTTCCCAATATAGAGAGTGCTAGTACACTTCCCAATATAGAGAGTGCTACCACACTTCCCAATATAGAGAGTGCTAGTACACTTCCCTATATAGAGAGTGCTACCACACTTCCCAATATAGAGAGTGCTACCACACTTCCCAATATAGAGAGTGCTAGTACGTGGTACTGCCTTAATCTTGTTAAACAAGCCTTCTCGCCGAGGTGAGTATTTAAGCAGTTTAGATATTTCAAAAGTAGTATCTAGAGTATTCCTCAGAATTTGATTATTCTTGATGGTATCTCCAGCAGCTAAATTTAAAGCATGACCATAGCAATGGACAAAAATAGCTCGTGACTCTTCTCCACAAATTTGAGTAGAAGTCCCACCCCTTATACCACACATGTTTGCAGCACCATCATAGCATTGAGCACGACAGTTATGAATGCTAAAACTCATACGACCAATCACATCCTTCAAACTACCAACCAAGACATCTGCTTTTATGGACTCAACATGGTCAAGGCCATAGAAGTCTTCATGGGGTTGAAAATCATCATCAACCCACCGAAAGCAAATTACGAATTGCTCCTTATATTGGATGCATCCGACACTTCATCAGCCATCAGGGCAAAATACTTGGCTTGCTGGATAGAACAGGCTATATCTCGAAGAATATGTAATGCATTATTTTAATAACTTCATTTTGTATTTGGGGACTAGTATATTTATCAGTTTTCTTACTTAACATGGCCGATATTGCAGGATCGTCCAATGCACGAAGATGCATTAATTGCATGAAGTTACTGGCAACTTCATCACCAGCACCACGAAAAGCTATTCCTTGTCTAGCTAGGAATTGAATATACCGAGCTATCTTGATAAGGTACTCTCTGTTCACGGCTTTTTGCAAAGCATGTTGAGAAGATAACATACTTCCAACATCACTAGTCGTACCTGGTATAGTGATCACTAAATCGGTAGCTGCTTTATGATATTTTGTGCTCTCATGTTTGTTGAAACATCGAGTTCTATCCTTCCAGTTACTGAACCCAGACAAAAAGGTTGAGTCTGCATGTTTCCTTATCATCTTCAGTTTACCTAAAATATATACTAGCTGTGAAATATGGAATGATTGCTGCCAATACGAGTGGCAGCTAGGCTTACTAGCAGAAGCTGCCCCACTGTATCTTACCTGTTTGGATTGCCTGCACACACGTGAAACAATAAGCCATGTCTCGTAGTGAAGCCATTTCCATTGGTTGAACCAAGCGCTCTGAAAAGAGTGATAAGAGATATTGGTTCGGCCGAAAGATCGCTTAGGAAAACTAAAGTTAGTTGGTTGAGTCGGATGATCGGGAAGCTTAGGACAATTTGGTAACCTGGAAGCCATGCTGAAAAGACGAAATCTGACTATCTTTAATTAAATATTAATTTAATAATTGTTATCCATTGCTACTAGTCACATAGGTAGGCTAGTTGTCCTTCAGTGTACTTCTATTCATGTCTCACCATATGATACTGTGAAGTGTAAAAAAAAATTTTAAAAAAAATAAAAAAGTGGTTTTCGTGAAGTAGGCGTGTTCGGTCCAAACCTATACGGCAATTGCCGGAATATTACTTCCTAACAATATAAATCTTCAGAAGAAGTCTCAGCACAACTTCTCTTTCCAGGTTCGCTTTCTTTGACGCCCAGACCTTACTATTGCTTCTCTCTCACAATAGCCTTATCTAGACCAAGTATATAATCAAACAGAGTCTTCTCTCTCTCTCTCTAGACCTCTGCCCTCCTTTTCTGTATAAGGTAAGTTGATTATAATCAACAATAACAAAATGATGTACACGACCACGCGTCTATCAATACATCATTACTCCTATTGTTTTCTACCAAATTATATATTACACAGAGCCAAGTCAGCTCAGTTCCGAGTCTCTCTTCAGTTCATTGAGGAGTTAGTTTGTTGAGGGGCATTCCTTCTTTCTTCCGGCTTGTTGATTACTCCTTCTCCTCCTCTCTCGAAGTCTCTTGTTCTTTTATAGGCAGCTGGTTTATCTTGTGTTGTGCCTAGGATCATTCTCCTCAGAGACTGATCTGACCAATCAGGAGTTCCTTTTTCCAACCAATCAGGGGTCTCTGCTGTTGAAGTGGGATGATCCATAGTTGCGGTTTTGGTTCTGAGTTGGTGGGTGTCTACTGCCACTTGTGGGTGTGTAGTGTCAACCTCCCTCTGACGTGTTTCCCCTCTAACAGCTTCCGCTGTCAGGGCTTTCTCTGACACTACCACACTTCCCAATATAGAGAGTGCTACCACACTTCCCAATATAGAGAGTGCTGCCACACTTCCCAATATAGAGAGTGCTAGCACACTTCCCAATATACATAGTCATCTCTAGGCACACATGTAGCACTAGACCTAGTCATCTCTAGACACACATGTAGCACTAGACCTAGGCAGTGCAGACTAGCCTAGTGCCCACCAAGGCACTGTAGACTAGCCTAGTGCCCACCAGTATTGGCTAGAACAATGTCAGTATTCCCTTCCACATGGCTAGAACACTGTCAATATTCCCTTCCACATGTACAGACACAGAGAGAGAGATAGACACACAGAGTCAGACATGTACAGACACAGAGAGAGAGATAGACACACAGATGGCTAGAACACTGTCAGTATTCTAGACTAGCCTGGTGCCCACCAAGGCAGTGTAGACTAGCCTGGTACTGAACTTCCACACACGAGGAATCAGACTCAATACGAAGTACCAGTCAAGCAGGAACCTGACCAGGTACCAGTCAAGCAGGAACCTGACCATCTGCTTGTTACCTTACTGTGGTTGCTCCTGTGCAATATAGAGAGTGCTAGTACACTTCCCAGACAAATCTCTTGCCAGCCAAAAACAACTCGCCTGCTGATGACCATTACCAGGTTCTATCATTTAACTGAGTTAGGATATGCGAGTGTGTATTGTAAGCTACAACACAGAGTGATCATGCTGTGTTAGTCAGAGTGATCATGCTGTGTTAGTCAGTGATCATGCTGTGTTAGTCAGAGTGATCATGCTGTGTTAGTCAGAGTGATCATGCTGTGTTAGTCATTAGTAATGGAAGTTACCATGCATACTAGTAGACTAGTCATGCATACTAGTAGACTAGTCATGCATACTAGTAGACTAGTCATGCATACTAGTAGACTAGTCATGCATACTAGTAGACTAGTCCATGCATACTAGTAGACTAGTCATGCATACTAGTAGACTAGTCATGCATACTAGTAGACTAGTCCATGCATACTAGTAGACTAGTCCATGCATACTAGTAGACTAGTCCATGCATACTAGTAGACTAGTCCATGCATACTAGTAGACTAGTCCATGCATACTAGTAGACTAGTCATGCATACTAGTAGACTAGTCATGCATACTAGTAGACTAGTCATGCATACTAGTAGACTAGTCATGCATACTAGTAGACTAGTCCATGCATACTAGTAGACTAGTCATGCATACTAGTAGACTAGTCATGCATACTAGTAGACTAGTCCATGCATACTAGTAGACTAGTCATGCATACTAGTAGACTAGTCCATGCATACTAGTAGACTAGTCATGCATACTAGTAGACTAGTCATGCATACTAGTAGACTAGTCCATGCATACTAGTAGACTAGTCATGCATACTAGTAGACTAGTCATGCATACTAGTAGACTAGTCATGCATACTAGTAGACTAGTCATGCATACTAGTAGACTAGTCATGCATACTAGTAGACTAGTCCATGCATACTAGTAGACTAGTCCATGCATACTAGTAGACTAGTCATGCATACTAGTAGACTAGTCATGCATACTAGTAGACTAGTCATGCATACTAGTAGACTAGTCATGCATACTAGTAGACTAGCCATGCATACTAGTAGACTAGTCCATGCATACTAGTAGACTAGTCATGCATACTAGTAGACTAGTCCATGCATACTAGTAGACTAGTCCATGCATACTAGTAGACTAGTCATGCATACTAGTAGACTAGTCATGCATACTAGTAGACTAGTCCATGCATACTAGTAGACTAGTCCATGCATACTAGTAGACTAGTCCATGCATACTAGTAGACTAGTCATGCATACTAGTAGACTAGTCATGCATACTAGTAGACTAGTCCATGCATACTAGTAGACTAGTCCATGCATACTAGTAGACTAGTCATGCATACTAGTAGACTAGTCCATGCATACTAGTAGACTAGTCCATGCATACTAGTAGACTAGTCATGCATACTAGTAGACTAGTCCATGCATACTAGTAGACTAGTCCATGCATACTAGTAGACTAGTCATGCATACTAGTAGACTAGTCATGCATACTAGTAGACTAGTCATGCATACTAGTAGACTAGTCATGCATACTAGTAGACTAGTCATGCATACTAGTAGACTAGTCATGCATACTAGTAGACTAGTCCATGCATACTAGTAGACTAGTCATGCATACTAGTAGACTAGTCATGCATACTAGTAGACTAGTCATGCATACTAGTAGACTAGTCCATGCATACTAGTAGACTAGTCATGCATACTAGTAGACTAGTCCATGCATACTAGTAGACTAGTCATGCATACTAGTAGACTAGTCCATGCATACTAGTAGACTAGTCCATGCATACTAGTAGACTAGTCATGCATACTAGTAGACTAGTCATGCATACTAGTAGACTAGTCATGCATACTAGTAGACTAGTCATGCATACTAGTAGACTAGTCCATGCATACTAGTAGACTAGTCCATGCATACTAGTAGACTAGTCCATGCATACTAGTAGACTAGTCATGCATACTAGTAGACTAGTCATGCATACTAGTAGACTAGTCATGCATACTAGTAGACTAGTCATGCATACTAGTAGACTAGTCCATGCATACTAGTAGACTAGTCATGCATACTAGTAGACTAGTCATGCATACTAGTAGACTAGTCATGCATACTAGTAGACTAGTCCATGCATACTAGTAGACTAGTCCATGCATACTAGTAGACTAGTCATGCATACTAGTAGACTAGTCCATGCATACTAGTAGACTAGTCCATGCATACTAGTAGACTAGTCCATGCATACTAGTAGACTAGTCCATGCATACTAGTAGACTAGTCCATGCATACTAGTAGACTAGTCCATGCATACTAGTAGACTAGTCCATGCATACTAGTAGACTAGTCCATGCATACTAGTAGACTAGTCCATGCATACTAGTAGACTAGTCCATGCATACTAGTAGACTAGTCCATGCATACTAGTAGACTAGTCCATGCATACTAGTAGACTAGTCCATGCATACTAGTAGACTAGTCCATGCATACTAGTAGACTAGTCCATGCATACTAGTAGACTAGTCCATGCATACTAGTAGACTAGTCCATGCATACTAGTAGACTAGTCCATGCATACTAGTAGACTAGTCCATGCATACTAGTAGACTAGTCATGCATACTAGTAGACTAGTCCATGCATACTAGTAGACTAGTCCATGCATACTAGTAGACTAGTCATGCATACTAGTAGACTAGTCCATGCATACTAGTAGACTAGTCCATGCATACTAGTAGACTAGTCCATGCATACTAGTAGACTAGTCATGCATACTAGTAGACTAGTCCATGCATACTAGTAGACTAGTCCATGCATACTAGTAGACTAGTCATGCATACTAGTAGACTAGTCCATGCATACTAGTAGACTAGTCATGCATACTAGTAGACTAGTCATGCATACTAGTAGACTAGTCATGCATACTAGTAGACTAGTCATGCATACTAGTAGACTAGTCATGCATACTAGTAGACTAGTCCATGCATACTAGTAGACTAGTCCATGCATACTAGTAGACTAGTCCATGCATACTAGTAGACTAGTCCATGCATACTAGTAGACTAGTCCATGCATACTAGTAGACTAGTCCATGCATACTAGTAGACTAGTCCATGCATACTAGTAGACTAGTCCATGCATACTAGTAGACTAGTCATGCATACTAGTAGACTAGTCATGCATACTAGTAGACTAGTCCATGCATACTAGTAGACTAGTCCATGCATACTAGTAGACTAGTCATGCATACTAGTAGACTAGTCATGCATACTAGTAGACTAGTCCATGCATACTAGTAGACTAGTCATGCATACTAGTAGACTAGTCCATGCATACTAGTAGACTAGTCCATGCATACTAGTAGACTAGTCCATGCATACTAGTAGACTAGTCCATGCATACTAGTAGACTAGTCATGCATACTAGTAGACTAGTCATGCATACTAGTAGACTAGTCATGCATACTAGTAGACTAGTCATGCATACTAGTAGACTAGTCATGCATACTAGTAGACTAGTCCATGCATACTAGTAGACTAGTCATGCATACTAGTAGACTAGTCCATGCATACTAGTAGACTAGTCGACTAGTCATGCATACTAGTAGACTAGTCCATGCATACTAGTAGACTAGTCATGCATACTAGTAGACTAGTCCATGCATACTAGTAGACTAGTCCATGCATACTAGTAGACTAGTCATGCATACTAGTAGACTAGTCATGCATACTAGTAGACTAGTCCATGCATACTAGTAGACTAGTCATGCATACTAGTAGACCTAGTCCATGCATACTAGTAGACTAGTCCATGCATACTAGTAGACTAGTCATGCATACTAGTAGACTAGTCCATGCATACTAGTAGACTAGTCCATGCATACTAGTAGACTAGTCCATGCATACTAGTAGACTAGTCATGCATAACTAGTAGACTAGTCCATGCATACTAGTAGACTAGTCATGCATACTAGTAGACTAGTCCATGCATACTAGTAGACTAGTCCATGCATACTAGTAGACTAGTCCATGCATACTAGTAGACTAGTCATGCATACTAGTAGACTAGTCCATGCATACTAGTAGACTAGTCCATGCATACTAGTAGACTAGTCATGCATACTAGTAGACTAGTCCATGCATACTAGTAGACTAGTCATGCATACTAGTAGACTAGTCATGCATACTAGTAGACTAGTCATGCATACTAGTAGACTAGTCCATGCATACTAGTAGACTAGTCCATGCATACTAGTAGACTAGTCCATGCAAATCGAGACTAGTAGACTAGTCATGCATACTAGTAGACTAGTCCATGCATACTAGTAGACTAGTCCATGCATACTAGTAGACTAGTCCATGCATACTAGTAGACTAGTCCATGCATACTAGTAGACTAGTCCATGCATACTAGTAGACTAGTCATGCATACTAGTAGACTAGTCCATGCATACTAGTAGACTAGTCCATGCATACTAGTAGACTAAGTCATGCATACTAGTAGACTAGTCATGCATACTAGTAGACTAGTCATGCATACTAGTAGACTAGTCATGCATACTAGTAGACTAGTCATGCATACTAGTAGACTAGTCCATGCATACTAGTAGACTAGTCCATGCATACTAGTAGACTAGTCCATGCATACTAGTAGACTAGTCATGCATACTAGTAGACTAGTCATGCATACTAGTAGACTAGTCCATGCATACTAGTAGACTAGTCATGCATACTAGTAGACTAGTCATGCATACTAGTAGACTAGTCATGCATACTAGTAGACTAGTCCATGCATACTAGTAGACTAGTCATGCATACTAGTAGACTAGTCCTGCATACTAGTAGACTAGTCATGCATACTAGTAGACTAGTCCATGCATACTAGTAGACTAGTCATGCATACTAGTAGACTAGTCATGCATACTAGTAGACTAGTCATGCATACTAGTAGACTAGTCATGCATACTAGTAGACTAGTCCATGCATACTAGTAGACTAGTCCATGCATACTAGTAGACTAGTCATGCATACTAGTAGACTAGTCCATGCATACTAGTAGACTAGTCCATGCATACTAGTAGACTAGTCAATGCATACTAGTAGACTAGTCATGCATACTAGTAGACTAGTCATGCATACTAGTAGACTAGTCCATGCATACTAGTAGACTAGTCCATGCATACTAGTAGACTAGTCATGCATACTAGTAGACTAGTCATGCATACTAGTAGACTAGTCCATGCATACTAGTAGACTAGTCCATGCATACTAGTAGACTAGTCCATGCATACTAGTAGACTAGTCATGCATACTAGTAGACTAGTCCATGCATACTAGTAGGACTAGTCCATGCATACTAGTAGACTAGTCATGCATACTAGTAGACTAGTCATGCATACTAGTAGACTAGTCCATGCATACTAGTAGACTAGTCATGCATACTAGTAGACTAGTCATGCATACTAGTAGACTAGTCCATGCATACTAGTAGACTAGTCAGGCATACTAGTAGACTAGTCATGCATACTAGTAGACTAGTCCATGCATACTAGTAGACTAGTCCATGCATACTAGTAGACTAGTCATGCATACTAGTAGACTAGTCCATGCATACTAGTAGAGTCATGCATCTAGTAGACTATCCATGCATACTAGTAGACTAGTCATGCATACTAGTAGACTAGTCATGCATACTAGTAGACTAGTCCATGCATACTAGTAGACTAGTCCATGCATACTAGTAGACTAGTCATGCATACTAGTAGACTAGTCCATGCATACTAGTAGACTAGTCCATGCATACTAGTAGACTAGTCCATGCATACTAGTAGACTAGTCATGCATACTAGTAGACTAGTCATGCATACTAGTAGACTAGTCATGCATACTAGTAGACTAGTCATGCATACTAGTAGACTAGTCCATGCATACTAGTAGACTAGTCATGCATACTAGTAGACTAGTCATGCATACTAGTAGACTAGTCCTGCATACTAGTAGACTAGTCCATGCATACTAGTAGACTAGTCCATGCATACTAGTAGACTAGTCATGCATACTAGTAGACTAGTCATGCATACTAGTAGACTAGTCATGCATACTAGTAGACTAGTCCATGCATACTAGTAGAGACTAGTCCATGCATACTAGTAGACTAGTCCATGCATACTAGTAGACTAGTCCATGCATACTAGTAGACTAGTCATGCATACTAGTAGACTAGTCATGCATACTAGTAGACTAGTCATGCATACTAGTAGCTAGTCATGCATACTAGTAGACTAGTCATGCATACTAGTAGACTAGTCATGCATACTAGTAGACTAGTCCATGCATACTAGTAGACTAGTCCATAGTGCATACTAGTAGACTAGTCATGCATACTAGTAGACTAGTCATGCATACTAGTAGACTAGTCCATGCATACTAGTAGACTAGTCCATGCATACTAGTAGACTAGTCATGCATACTAGTAGACTAGTCATGCATACTAGTACTATCATGCATACTAGTAGACTAGTCCATGCATACTAGTAGACTAGTCATGCATACTAGTAGACTAGTCATGCAATACTAGTAGACTAGTCATGCATACTAGTAGACTAGTCATGCATACTAGTAGACTAGTCCATGCATACTAGTAGACTAGTCCATGCATACTAGTAGACTAGTCATGCATACTAGTAGACTAGTCCATGCATACTAGTAGACTAGTCATGCATACTAGTAGACTAGTCATGCATACAGTAGTACTAGTCCATGCATACTAGTAGACTAGTCATTGCATACTAGTAGACTAGTCCAGTGCA
>JAQNBH010000007.1:21102034-21497034 GCA_028752905.1 Cladorhizidae sp. MBARI D1340-BT2
CAGTATATATAGTCAGAGTGGTGTACCAGTATATATAGACAGAGTGGTGTACCAGTATATATAGTCAGAAGTGGTGTACCAGTAATATATAGTCAGAGTGGTGTACCAGTATATATAGACAGAGTGGTGTACCAGTATATATAGTCAGAGTGGTGTACCAGTATATATAGTCAGAGTGGTGTATCAGTATATATAGTCAGAGTGATGTATCAGTATATATAGTCAGAGTGGTGTACCAGTATATATAGTCAGAGTGGTGTATCAGTATATATAGTCAGAGTGGTGTACCAGTATATATAGACAGAGTGGTGTACCAGTATATATAGTCAGAGTGGTGTACCAGTATATATAGTCAGAGTGGTGTACCAGTATATATAGTCAGAGTGGTGTACCAGTATATATAGTCAGAGTGGTGTACCAGTATATATAGTCAGAGTGGTGTACCAGTATATATAGTCAGAGTGGTGTATCCAGTATATATAGTCAGAGTGGTGTACCAGTATATATAGTCAGAGTGGTGTACCAGTATATATAGTCAGAGTGGTGTACCAGTATATATAGACAGAGTGGTGTAACAGTATATATAGTCAGAGTGGTGTATCAGTATATATAGTCAGAGTGGTGTACCAGTATATATAGACAGAGTGGTGTACCAGTATATATAGTCAGAGTGGTGTACCAGTATATATAGACAGAGTGGTGTATCAGTATATATAGTCAGAGTGGTGTATCAGTATATATAGACAGAGTGGTGTACCAGTATATATAGACAGAGTGGTGTACCAGTATATATAGTCAGAGTGGTGTACCAGTATATATAGACAGAGTGGTGTATCAGTATATATAGTCAGAGTGGTGTACCAGTATATATAGTCAGAGTGGTGTACCAGTATATATAGTCAGAGTGGTGTACCAGTATATATAGTCAGAGTGGTGTACCAGTATATATAGTCAGAGTGGTGTATCAGTATATATAGTCAGAGTGGTGTATCAGTATATATAGACAGAGTGGTGTACCAGTATATATAGACAGAGTGGTGTACCAGTATATATAGTCAGAGTGGTGTACCAGTATATATAGACAGAGTGGTGTACCAGTATATATAGTCAGAGTGGTGTACCAGTATATATAGTCAGAGTGGTGTACCAGTATATATAGTCAGAGTGGTGTACCAGTATATATAGACAGAGTGGTGTACCAGTATATATAGACAGAGTGGTGTACCAGTATATATAATTAGACAGAGTGGTGTACCAGTATATATAGTCAGAGTGGTGTACCAGTATATATAGTCAGAGTGGTGTATCAGTATATATAGTCAGAGTGGTGTATCAGTATATATAGTTCAGAGTGGTGTACCAGTATATATAGACAGAGTGGTGTATCCAGTATATATAGTCAGAGTGGTGTACCAGTATATATAGACAGAGTGGTGTACCAGTATATATAGTCAGAGTGGTGTATCAGTATATATAGTCAGAGTGGTGTATCAGTATATATAGTCAGAGTGGTGTACCAGTATATATAGTCAGAGTGGTGTACCAGTATATATAGACAGAGTGGTGTACCAGTATATATAGTCAGAGTGGTGTACCAGTATATATAGACAGAGTGGTGTACCAGTATATATAGTCAGAGTGGTGTACCAGTATATATAGACAGAGTGGTGTACCAGTATATATAGTCAGAGTGGTGTATCAGTATATATAGTCAGAGTGGTGTATCAGTATATATAGTCAGAGTGGTGTATCAGTATATATAGTCAGAGTGGTGTACCAGTATATATAGTCAGAGTGGTGTATCAGTATATATAGTCAGAGTGGTGTATCAGTATATATAGACAGAGTGGTGTACCAGTATATATAGTCAGAGTGGTGTATCAGTATATATAGTCAGAGTGGTGTACCAGTATATATAGTCAGAGTGGTGTATCAGTATATATAGTCAGAGTGGTGTACCAGTATATATAGACAGAGTGGTGTACCAGTATATATAGACAGAGTGGTGTACCAGTATATATAGTCAGAGTGGTGTACCAGTATATATAGTCAGAGTGGTGTACCAGTATATATAGTCAGAGTGGTGTACCAGTATATATAGTCAGAGTGATGTATCAGTATATATAGTCAGAGTGGTGTACCAGTATATATAGTCAGAGTGGTGTACCAGTATATATAGTCAGAGTGGTGTACCAGTATATATAGTCAGAGTGGTGTACCAGTATATATAGTCAGAGTGGTGTACCAGTATATATAGTCAGAGTGGTGTACCAGTATATATAGACAGAGTGGTGTACCAGTATATATAGTCAGAGTGGTGTATCAGTATATATAGTCAGAGTGGTGTACCAGTATATATAGTCAGAGTGGTGTACCAGTATATATAGTCAGTGGTGTCAGTATATATAGACAGAGTGGTGTATCAGTATATATAGTCAGAGTGGTGTACCAGTATATATAGTCAGAGTGGTGTATCAGTATATATAGTCAGAGTGGTGTACCAGTATATATAGTCAGAGTGGTGTACCAGTATATATAGTCAGAGTGGTGTATCAGTATATATAGTCAGAGTGGTGTACCAGTATATATAGTCAGAGTGGTGTACCAGTATATATAGTCAGAGTGGTGTACCAGTATATATAGTCAGAGTGGTGTACCAGTATATATAGTCAGAGTGGTGTACCAGTATATATAGACAGAGTGGTGTACCAGTATATATAGACAGAGTGGTGTACCAGTATATATAGACAGAGTGGTGTACCAGTATATATAGACAGAGTGGTGTACCAGTATATATAGACAGAGTGGTGTACCAGTATATATAGACAGAGTGGTGTACCAGTATATATAGTCAGAGTGGTGTATCAGTATATATAGACATGAGCTGCTTTTCATGTTCTGGAGAGGGGGTCTGTGGACTTCACTTGATCCTTGAAGGGGTCCGTGACCCTAGAGTGGGACTCATCAGTACAGGGTCACTGGCAAAAGACTTCAAAGTTAGTGATGGTGGTTTTGTATTCGTGTCCAGTTTGAGAGGTGAATCACTCACTTGAGCTACGGTAAGAACCTGTTAACACTTAGCTACAAGTGCCGGCGGCTTTATTTTTAATTTATAAAAAATAAAAAATAAATGTTTGTTGTTATTTAAAATTTACATGCATAGGTTAAACAGAGGTGTGGATGGGAGTGCACTCCTTGTGACCCCCCCCCCCCAATAATAATAATAATAATAATAATAATAATAATAATAATAATAATAATAATAATAATAATAATAATAATAATAATAATAATAATAATAATAATAATAATAATAATAATAATAAATAATAGGTATATATTTTAAAAAAATAGCAAAAACACTTCAGGTACTACAGAGCTGGTCGAAAGGTTCAAAGGTTAAGCAGAAGGGTCATGTCAGGTGGGAGGATCAGCCAATGTTTAGCTGCCGAAGTCTTACTTGAATGTGTGTACGTAGTTAGGAAGACCTAGTGGTGTATTGGGGGAAATGCTTCCTTTTTAGTGTCCCATAATTATTTCCCTGTATCTCTCATGCATGCAGTTTTGGTACCAAAAGATGGAACTCTCTATGTGCTTTAAATGATATTAAATGTTGGAGAGTTGAGTATCTATTGGGTCACTGGCGTGCGAAGGGATCGAAGTCCTTTTAATATAACTCTCCTATATAATATTGGAAGTGCATCGAGTGATCAATGTGGGATCCAAAAGTTTGCTACACCTCTATTGCATTCAAAGTGCAGCTGTTTCTGATTCAGGTCTCTAGGCACCCTGTGCTGAGCAAGTGTGAGTGGTGACGTGTGTGTGTGTGTGTTGTTGCAGCTGTTCCTGGTGCGGGTGTCTAGGCACCCTGTGCTGAGTCGCAACCACTGGTTCCACCAGTTCATGCAGATGGCTGGCTGGAAAGAGAGTGTCAACCAAACGGGCTACGCAGCTAAGTCAGAAACTCTGCTTCAGTATCTTGCACATACTCTGTCAAAACTCAAGCCCGACCAGTAAGTGTGTGTGTGTGTGTGTGTGTGTGTGTGCGCGTGTGGTGTGTGTGTGTGTGTTTGTATTAATGTGTGCATATGTATGCAATTATGGCACTAGTCTTGTTGTGTGTTTATTGTGTGTGTATGTAATTATGGCACTAGTCGTGTTGTGTGTGTATGTAATTATGGCACTAGTCTTGTTGTGTGTGTATGTAATTATGGCACTAGTCTTGTTGTGTGTGTATGTAATTATGGCACTAGTCTTGTTGTGTGTGTATGTAATTATGGCACTAGTCTTGTTGTGTGTGTATGTAATTATGGCACTAGTCTTGTTGTGTGTGTATGTAATTATGGCACTAGTCTTGTTGTGTGTGTATGTAATTATGGCACTAGTCTTGTTGTGTGTGTATGTAATTATGGCACTAGTCTTGTTGTGTGTGTATGTAATTATGGCACTAGTCTTGTTGTGTGTGTATGTAATTATGGCACTAGTCTTGTTGTGTGTGTAAGTAATTATGGCACTAGTCTTGTTGTGTGTGTATGTAATTATGGCACTAGTCTTGTTGTGTGTGTATGTAATTATGGCACTAGTCTTGTTGTGTGTGTATGTAATTATGGCACTAGTCTTGTTGTGTGTGTATGTAATTATGGCACTAGTCTTGTTGTGTGTGTATGTAATTATGGCACTAGTCTTGTTGTGTGTGTATGTAATTATGGCACTAGTCTTGTTGTGTGTGTATGTAATTATGGCACTAGTCTTGTTGTGTGTGTATGTAATTATGGCACTAGTCTTGTTGTGTGTGTATGTAATTATGGCACTAGTCTTGTGTGTGTATGTAATTATGGCACTAGTCTTGTTGTGTGTGTATGTAATTATGGCACTAGTCTTGTTGTGTGTATGTAATTATGGCACTAGTCTTGTGTGTGTATGTAATTATGGCACTAGTCTTGTTGTGTGTGTATGTAATTATGGCACTAGTCTTGTTGTGTGTGTATGTAATTATGGCACTAGTCTTGTTGTGTGTGTATGTTGTGTGTGTATGTAATTATGGCACTAGTCTTGTTGTGTGTATGTAATTATGGCACTAGTCTTGTTGTGTGTGTAAGTAATTATGGCACTAGTCTTGTGTGTGTATGTAATTATGGCACTAGTCTTGTGTGTGTGTATGTAATTATGGCACTAGTCTTGTTGTGTGTGTATGTAATTATGGCACTAGTCTTGTGTGTGTATGTAATTATGGCACTAGTCTTGTGTGTGTGTATGTAATTATGGCACTAGTCTTGTTGTGTGTGTAAGTAATTATGGCACTAGTCTTGTGTGTGTATGTAATTATGGCACTAGTCTTGTTGTGTGTGTATGTGATTATGGCACTAGTCTTGTTGTGTGTGTATGTAATTATGGCACTAGTCTTGTGTGTGTGTATGTAATTATGGCACTAGTCTTGTTGTGTGTGTATGTAATTATGGCACTAGTCTTGTGTGTGTATGTAATTATGGCACTAGTCTTGTTGTGTGTGTATGTAATTATGGCACTAGTCTTGTTGTGTGTGTATGTAATTATGGCACTAGTCTTGTTGTGTGTGTATGTAATTATGGCACTAGTCTTGTTGTGTGTGTATGTAATTATGGCACTAGTCTTGTTGTGTGTGTATGTAATTATGGCACTAGTCTTGTTGTGTGTGTATGTAATTATGGCACTAGTCTTGTTGTGTGTGTATGTAATTATGGCACTAGTCTTGTTGTGTGTGTATGTAATTATGGCACTAGTCTTGTTGTGTGTGTATGTAATTATGGCACTAGTCTTGTTGTGTGTGTAAGTAATTATGGCACTAGTCTTGTTGTGTGTGTATGTAATTATGGCACTAGTCTTGTTGTGTGTGTAAGTAATTATGGCACTAGTCTTGTTGTGTGTGTATGTAATTATGGCACTAGTCTTGTTGTGTGTGTATGTAATTATGGCACTAGTCTTGTTGTGTGTGTAAGTAATTATGGCACTAGTCTTGTTGTGTGTGTATGTAATTATGGCACTAGTCTTGTTGTGTGTGTATGTAATTATGGCACTAGTCTTGTTGTGTGTGTATGTAATTATGGCACTAGTCTTGTTGTGTGTGTATGTAATTATGGCACTAGTCTTGTTGTGTGTGTATGTAATTATGGCACTAGTCTTGTGTGTGTATGTAATTATGGCACTAGTCTTGTTGTGTGTGTATGTAATTATGGCACTAGTCTTGTTGTGTGTGTATGTAATTATGGCACTAGTCTTGTTGTGTGTGTAAGTAATTATGGCACTAGTCTTGTTGTGTGTGTATGTAATTATGGCACTAGTCTTGTTGTGTGTGTATGTAATTATGGCACTAGTCTTGTGGTATGCCCCCCATCAATTGGGCATTGATTACTATTTTTCTAATGTGTTAATTATTTGTTTGTTTATTTATTGTTTGTTTGATAATTTTTACAATAATAAAATTTATTTTATTTATTTCTATATTTATCATACTATAGTTAATTAAAATGATTGCCCCTGTATAATGACCGTGCTGTGCACCCACGCTAAGACGGTTCCAGGATGCCAAGTGTTACGCCGACGAGTTGGAGCGAATGTTTCGCTCTTTATTGGACATTAGATCTGTAAGTGTCACTCTATAAACACCACCGCATCATTGTTATAGCATTGTGGAGTGTGATGCAGATGCTTACTGTTGCTGTTTTGTATTTGTTTAGAAAATGAATGCTTCAATGAAGGCTATTTACAAGATTCATTCCAACTATGGACGAGTCTTTAGGTTAGTACCATGTAGTACCCATTCTAGTAGTAGTAGTAGTAGAAGTACTGGTGATGGTAGTATTGGTAGTAGTGGTGGTAGTGGTAGTAGTAGTAGAGTAGTAGTAGTGGTGGTAGTAGTAGTAGGAGTGGTAGTAGTAGTAATAGCAGCAGCAGTAGTAGTTTATGAGGGAAGCAAGCCCTCAGTTGGGAGTTAATGGAAAGCTTGGTATTGCCGCACATGGCATAAGTCATGTGGGGCGTGTACTTCCTCCTGTAGAAGTACTATGAATGGTTCACCGCCTTTAAATATAGCAGGCTTAGGCAACTGGGAATGGTTGTCATAGTGAAAAGGAAGATTTAAAAAATGGCAGCAGATTCTAAGCTCGAGGAAAGAAACTGGCTGCATGGGCAGGTGAGAACAGCTGCGTGGTTAATAGGAAGGATACTGGAGTTTCATTCTGACACAGCCACTCATGATATTATAGCCATGGAGATGGGAGTCATCATTTTTATCATGATAATGCATAAACTATTATTAGCCTTTGGTAAGGTAAATACACGTACTGCCTCTCTCTATGGACAGAGAGAACTGGCCACAGAGTTGGCGTATGCAGGAATGATAACTGATGCATCTAGTCAATAGAGGAGAGATGTGCTAGTGATGGAGAACAGAGTGGAACACACTAAACAGTGTCAAGAGTGTGCAAACTATCCCTTATCAAGTTCTGCTTCTCCATATCTACCCTTTGGTACACTGAGAATTCCTGCAGTCAACACTTCCTGATGACCTCGCTCATAGTAGTCTTCAAGGGGACCTGATTCCAAGTAGTCGTACAGAACTCCCCCACATGCATTTCCTTTCAGAAGTAGCCGTCCCCTTGTGTTGCATGATGTAGGATGTAGGAACTTTGCACCAGTTCAGAATCAGTAAGGAATGTATAAATTCACACAGTTCTTGGCTGCTTATCCTCATCACAAGGCAAGCAATACAATACCATTGACATCAACAATGTACAGATCAGTATATATGTGATAGGCCTTCAGCTATGCTATAGGGCTAATGCTATGGCTAGAGTATAATGCAATCTGACAATACTATGCAGGATTTCAAATGTGAAATGATTGATGTCTCTCTCTCTCTCTTCCCATCACACCTTTGCTCGCTCCTCGATACCTTTATTCCTTACCACATGTACATGTACATGTAGTATAGTAGTAGGATAATGCTAATAGTAGAGCAGTAGCCATACCTACAGTAGATTGGTAGGGTGGGGATGGAGGTTATTCCCAGGCCTTCCTCCTTGTCTCTGTTTGAAACACTGGTGCCTATTGAGGCCAGCCATCTGTAGGTCTGGCAGCACCAACTTATGACCTGGAGTGCTTCCTCAGGAATAAGCTTCAGTGCTGCGCTTCATCTGAGTGTTAAACAGCTTCAGTGGTGGGCCTCATCTGATGGTTAAACAGCTTCAGTGCTGGGCCTCATCTGATGGTTAAACAGCTTCAGTGGTGGGCTTCATCTGATGGTTAAACAGCTTCAGTACTGGGCTTCATCTGATGGTTAAACAGCTTCAGTGGTGGGCTTCATCTGATGGTTAAACAGCTTCAGTGCTGGGCCTCATCTGATGGTTAAACAGCTTCAGTGCTGGGCCTCATCTGATGGTTAAACAGCTTCAGTGCTGGGCCTCATCTGATGGTTAAACAGCTTCAGTGCTGGGCCTCATCTGATGGTTAAACAGCTTCAGTGCTGGGCTTCATCTGATGGTTAAACAGCTTCAGTGCTGGGCCTCATCTGATGGTTAAACAGCTTCAGTGGTGGGCCTCATCTGATGGTTAAACAGCTTCAGTGCTGGGCCTCATCTGATGCTTAAACAGCTTCAGTGCTGGGCCTCATCTGATGGTTAAACAGCTTCAGTGCTGGGCCTCATCTGATGGTTAAACAGCTTCATTGCTGGGCTTCATCTGATGGTTAAACAGCTTCAGTGCTGGGCTTCATCTGATGGTTAAACAGCTTCAGTGCTGGGCCTCATCTGATGGTTAAACAGCTTCATTGCTGGGCTTCATCTGATGGTTAAACAGCTTCAGTGCTGGGCCTCATCTGATGGTTAAACAGCTTCAGTGGTGGACTTCATCTGATGGTTAAACAGCTTCAGTGCTGGGCCTCATCTGATGGTTAAACAGCTTCATTGCTGGGCTTCATCTGATGGTTAAACAGCTTCAGTGCTGGGCCTCATCTGATGGTTAAACAGCTTCATTGCTGGGCTTCATCTGATGGTTAAACAGCTTCAGTGTGGGCCTCATCTGATGGTTAAACAGCTTCAGTGGTGGACTTCATCTGATGGTTAAACAGCTTCAGTGCTGGGCCTCATCTGATGGTTAAACAGCTTCATTGCTGGGCTTCATCTGATGGTTAAACAGCTTCAGTGCTGGGCTTCATCTGATGGTTAAACAGCTTCAGTGCTGGGCCTCATCTGATGGTTAAACAGCTTCATTGCTGGGCTTCATCTGATGGTTAAACAGCTTCAGTGCTGGGCCTCATCTGATGGTTAAACAGCTTCATTGCTGGGCTTCATCTGATGGTTAAACAGCTTCAGTGCTGGGCTTCATCTGATGGTTAAACAGCTTCAGTGCTGGGCCTCATCTGATGGTTAAACAGCTTCATTGCTGGGCTTCATCTGATGGTTAAACAGCTTCAGTGCTGGGCCTCATCTGATGGTTAAACAGCTTCAGTGCTAGGCCTCATCTGATGGTTAAACAGCTTCAGTGCTGGGCCTCATCTGATGGTTAAACAGCTTCAGTGCTGGGCCTCATCTGATGGTTAAACAGCTTCAGTGCTGGGCCTCATCTGATGGTTAAACAGCTTCAGTGGTGGGCCTCATCTGATGGTTAAACAGCTTCAGTGCTGGGCCTCATCTGATGGTTAAACAGCTTCATTGCTGGGCTTCATCTGATGGTTAAACAGCTTCAGTGCTGGGCCTCATCTGATGGTTAAACAGCTTCATTGCTGGGCTTCATCTGATGGTTAAACAGCTTCAGTGCTAGGCCTCATCTGATGGTTAAACAGCTTCAGTGGTGGGCCTCATCTGATGGTTAAACAGCTTCAGTGCTGGGCCTCATCTGATGGTTAAACAGCTTCAGTGGTGGGCTTCATCTGATGGTTAAACAGCTTCATTGCTGGGCTTCATCTGATGGTTAAACAGCTTCAGTGCTGGGCTTCATCTGATGGTTAAACAGCTTCAGTGCTGGGCCTCATCTGATGGTTAAACAGCTTCAGTGCTGGGCCTCATCTGATGGTTAAACAGCTTCAGTGGTGGGCCTCATCTGATGGTTAAACAGCTTCAGTGGTGGGCTTCATCTGATGTTTAAACAGCTTCAGTGGTGGGCTTCATCTGATGGTTAAACAGCTTCAGTGGTGGGCTTCATCTGATGGTTAAACAGCTTCAGTGCTGGGCTTCATCTGATGGTTAAACAGCTTCAGTGCTGGGCCTCATCTGATGGTTAAACAGCTTCAGTGGTGGGCCTCATCTGATGGTTAAACAGCTTCAGTGGTGGGCTTCATCTGTTGGTTAAACAGCTTCAGTGCTGGGCCTCATCTGATGGTTAAACAGCTTCATTGCTGGGCTTCATCTGATGGTTAAACATCTTCAGTGCTGGGCCTCATCTGATGGTTAAACAGCTTCATTGCTGGGCTTCATCTGATGGTTAAACAGCTTCAGTGGTGGGCCTCATCTGATGGTTAAACAGCTTCAGTGGTGGGATTCATCTGATGGTTAAACAGCTTCAGTGGTGGGCTTCATCTGATGGTTAAACAGCTTCAGTGGTGGGATTCATCTGATGGTTAAACAGCTTCAGTGCTGGGCCTCATCTGATGGTTAAACAGCTTCAGTGGTGGGCTTCATCTGATGGTTAAACAGCTTCAGTGCTGGGCTTCATCTGATGGTTAAACAGCTTCAGTGCTGGGCCTCATCTGATGGTTAAACAGCTTCATTGCTGGGCTTCATCTGATGGTTAAACAGCTTCAGTGCTGGGCTTCATCTGATGGTTAAACAGCTTCATTGCTGGGCTTCATCTGATGGTTAAACAGCTTCAGTGCTGGGCCTCATCTGATGGTTAAACAGCTTCATTGCTGGGCTTCATCTGATGGTTAAACAGCTTCAGTGCTGGGCTTCATCTGATGGTTAAACAGCTTCAGTGCTGGGCCTCATCTGATGGTTAAACAGCTTCAGTGCTGGGCCTCATCTGATGGTTAAACAGCTTCAGTGCTGGGCCTCATCTGATGGTTAAACAGCTTCATTGCTGGGCTTCATCTGATGGTTAAACAGCTTCAGTGCTGGGCTTCATCTGATGGTTAAACAGCTTCAGTGGTGGGCTTCATCTGATGGTTAAACAGCTTCAGTGCTGGGCCTCATCTGATGGTTAAACAGCTTCAGTGGTGGGCTTCATCTGATGGTTAAACAGCTTCAGTGCTGGGCCTCATCTGATGGTTAAACAGCTTCAGTGCTGGGCTTCATCTGATGGTTAAACAGCTTCAGTGGTGGGCTTCATCTGATGGTTAAACAGCTTCAGTGCTGGGCCTCATCTGATGGTTAAACAGCTTCAGTGCTGGTCTTCATCTGATGGTTAAACAGCTTCAGTGGTGGGCTTCATCTGATGGTTAAACAGCTTCAGTGCTGGGCCTCATCTGATGGTTAAACAGCTTCAGTGGTGGGCTTCATCTGATGGTTAAACAGCTTCAGTGGTGGGCTTCATCTGATGGTTAAACAGCTTCATTGCTGGGCTTCATCTGATGGTTAAACAGCTTCAGTGCTGGGCCTCATCTGATGGTTAAACAGCTTCAGTGGTGGGCTTCATCTGATGGTTAAACAGCTTCATTGCTGGGCCTCATCTGATGGTTAAACAGCTTCAGTGTGGGCTTCATCTGATGGTTAAACAGCTTCAGTGGTGGGCTTCATCTGATGGTTAAACAGCTTCAGTGGTGGGCTTCATCTGATGGTTAAACAGCTTCAGTGCTGGGCTTCATCTGTTGGTTAAACAGCTTCAGTGCTGGGCCTCATCTGATGGTTAAACAGCTTCAGTGGTGGGCTTCATCTGATGGTTAAACAGCTTCAGTGGTGGACTTCATCTGATGGTTAAACAGCTTCAGTGGTGGGCCTCATCTGATGGTTAAACAGCTTCATTGCTGGGCTTCATCTGATGGTTAAACACCTTCAGTGCTGGGCTTCATCTGATGGTTAAACAGCTTCAGTGGTGGGCTTCATCTGATGGTTAAACAGCTTCAGTGCTGGGCCTCATCTGATGGTTAAACAGCTTCATTGCTGGGCTTCATCTGATGGTTAAACAGCTTCAGTGCTGGGCCTCATCTGATGGTTAAACAGCTTCATTGCTGGTCTTCATCTGATGGTTAAATAGCTTCAGTGGTGGGATGTTTAACCGTTTCACCGCCGTATCCGCCATATGGCGGAGTTGTAAATGACCGCGACAAAAACAAATATATAAAATCGTTAGTTTTAGCTACGCATGTGCTAAATATACCTGGGGATGTCCCTTGCTTTGCTAGAGCTGGAATTAAAATAGCTGACATATGGTGCCTAGGTAACCAAGGTATTCGTGACGTCAAACTCAGCTGATCGATTAAAAAATGGCTTCTAGACTAAATTGGACGATGTTTTGGCAATGCTGGATGACGACGAATTCGGTCTGTCTGAGGTTGACAGCAGTGATGAGGAAGGAGAAGGACCTACCACGGAGAACAGACTAGAGATCCTGAAGAGCTAGCAACTCTGAATGACATCGTAGATTCAGAACCTTTTTTTGCCAGTCCAGAGATAGTAGCGCTGATTTGCGTAGGGATCCAGGTCTTGAGACTGACGATGGTGAAGAACAGGAACAAGATGTCCCAGGAAAATAAATAGCCATACACATGTAAGATCCTTTAGGCATTACTGCTTTTTTTCTGACTTGTATAAAAAATAGCATTTACCTGGGTACTTCGCGGGTACTAGCTATCCATCTATATAGCTATAATAATATAAAGCTAGTAGGTAGTTTGTTAGCTATGGTTTCTAATTATCTGCCCTAGTAAAATATGACACTGTCATTTTATTATATTTTTCATCATGATGTAATCTCTGTCCATATTCTGCCTAAAAATACAATCAAAACAAACAATCAAATGTTATAATGATATTCATCGTATGTGGTCAGTTGCTAGGCAACCTACAGTTGACCACAATGTTTGTCAACACCAATGCTATAACATCAACCATGGTTGCTAGGGACATTTGTGCACTCCTGGTTGAATATAAAATATTATGTAAAATAACGTCACTATTTTAAAAAAAGTGCTGTGTAAATCCAGCGGTGGAAGGGTTAAACAGCTTCAGTGGTGGGCCTCATCTGATGGTTAAACAGCTTCAGTGGTGGGATTCATCTGATGGTTAAACAGCTTCAGTGCTGGGCCTCATCTGATGGTTAAACAGCTTCAGTGGTGGGCTTCATCTGATGGTTAAACAGCTTCAGTGCTGGGCCTCATCTGATGGTTAAACAGCTTCAGTGGTGGGCTTCATCTGATGGTTAAACAGCTTCAGTGCTGGGCTTCATCTGTTGGTTAAACAGCTTCAGTGCTGGGCCTCATCTGATGGTTAAACAGCTTCAGTGGTGGGCTTCATCTGATGGTTAAACAGCTTCAGTGGTGGGCTTCATCTGATGGTTAAACAGCTTCAGTGGTGGGCTTCATCTGATGGTTAAACAGTCAGTGCTGGGCCTCATCTGATGGTTAAACAGCTTCATTGCTGGGCTTCATCTGTTGGTTAAACAGCTTCAGTGCTGGGCCTCATCTGATGGTTAAACAGCTTCAGTGGTGGGCTTCATCTGATGGTTAAACAGCTTCAGTGGTGGGCTTCATCTGATGGTTAAACAGCTTCAGTGGTGGGCTTCATCTGATGGTTAAACAGTCAGTGCTGGGCCTCATCTGATGGTTAAACAGCTTCATTGCTGGGCTTCATCTGATGGTTAAACAGCTTCAGTGCTGGGCTTCATCTGCAGACCTCTCAACTTATATTGATTGCTACTTAGTGTGAGATTACATCTAAAGTGGAGTGAGAAATGCTCTGGTTGGTGTGAGACATGGGAGTTGCACATTTGTATTGATCATTCAGAGCTGATACTGCAGCTTCAATAACCATTACATGGCCTACTGAATTCACCAATTCTAATTGATATGTAATGTCTATCATTTATCAGCAGCTGTGTGGACCAGAGAGCAAGCATCTGCAAATAACCTTCCATAATCAAATTTTTATTTCTCTCAGTCATAACTCTACTAATATGTTTGTTCTTTTCTGCTCCATCATTTCCACTTTTGTCAATCATAATCCCCTGGGTATATAGCACACACTAGATTAGCAGTTATATATTATAAGGAATTATGTATCCTCTGCTATATATATATAAGAAAGAGGTATAAAAAAGCAATACATTCATTTTGTCACTATCAACCCCCTGGGAGTGTTGGTATTATATTACATCGACTTGTCATTGAACTACTTATATTATACTGTAAGGTAAAGAAAAAAGTTTTTAATATAGTTACATTCATATATTGCATGCAAGATGCACAGTTTATTGTCTATTAGCGGTTTTTATGCTGCTAGTTATAAAAAGTTGTAGCCTTCTTAGCTTCTTTAAGAACTTTTTCTGGTGGAATCCAGCTACATAAGTGGGTTCTCGATATGCGTCTTCACTGTAATAAGGGATGAAAGTGTACCATCCAGACTCAGGGAACTTCTACTTGGTGTCTTGTTCTTGTTGATAGGGAAAAAATTCGTTCTTCCCCTGCATTGCATTTGAATGCTGTATGGTCAATACAACATTTGCAACTAAACAAAAGATCATATTCAAAACAGCTCAAACCAGGTTTCTTCATTTCTCTCAGATGCCCCCAAAACATGTCCACACGATACGGTTCTTCAGCATTGAAGCCAACTGTGTCTTTTAGAGTTTGAGGAAGATCTTCTTCTGTCATTGTTTGGTAGGTTAAAAATTGCTCATTGAGTTTATCCATGTCAAACCCTTGAAACATTAGAGGGTACCTATAAACAAAGTATTCCACTGAAGAAAATGTCCTATCTAATCTCTGTTTAAAGTCTATCCAAGCAGCATTTGTCAGCAAGTCATCCTGTAGAGGACACCACTTTAAGAGATAAGATGTAGCACGCTCAAGAAAATTCCTGGCCTCACCATAGAAGGATGAATAACATCTTTCAGATATTGAGCCATCATCAAGTAGTTGACTAAGCTTATGCTTTGTTATAAATCCTATGACCATGTCAGAATTACAAACTTGGTTATCAAGTTCATCATACTTTAGAGAGAACAAGGCATCCTGCTCCTTCAGAGTGTCAACCAGTATCGAATGAGGTAGAGTCTCAGAATGTTCAGTTTCAGTGTCTTCAAAATTATCCACGATAACTTGAGAAGTACTACAGCTTTCCACATCCATACTGCTACTTTCCACACCGCTATCATTAGTCTCGCGTAGCCAGACCCTTTACCCACTAAGCAGCAGGTAAAGGGTCTGGCTACGCACGACGTCAACGGTCTTGACACAAATCTGGTTGGGCGCGGCGTGAGAAATAGGTAGGCGGTCGTGAGAGCGTGAGAAAAGTCCTGAAATCGTGTGACACACGACCAAATCGTGTGACTTGAGAGGTCTGCATCTGATGGTTAAACAGCTTCAGTGGTGGGCTTCATCTGATGGTTAAACAGCTTCAGTGCTGGGCCTCATCTGATGGTTAAACAGCTTCATTGCTGGGCTTCATCTGATGGTTAAACAGCTTCAGTGCTGGGCCTCATCTGATGGTTAAACAGCTTCAGTGCTGGGCCTCATCTGATGGTTAACAGCTTCAGTGCTGGGCCTCATCTGATGGTTAAACAGCTTCAGTGCTGGGCCTCATCTGATGGTTAAACAGCTTCATTGCTGGGCTTCATCTGATGGTTAAACAGCTTCAGTGGTGGGCCTCATCTGATGGTTAAACAGCTTCAGTGCTGGGCCTCATCTGATGGTTAAACAGCTTCAGTGCTGGGCCTCATCTGATGGTTAAACAGCTTCATTGCTGGGCTTCATCTGATGGTTAAACAGCTTCAGTGGTGGGCTTCATCTGATGGTTAAACAGCTTCAGTGCTGGGCTTCATCTGATGGTTAAACAGCTTCAGTGCTGGGCCTCATCTGATGGTTAAACAGCTTCAGTGCTGGGCCTCATCTGATGGTTAAACAGCTTCAGTGCTGGGCCTCATCTGATGGTTAAACAGCTTCAGTGCTGGGCCTCATCTGATGGTTAAACAGCTTCAGTGCTGGGCTTCATCTGATGGTTAAACAGCTTCAGTGCTGGGCCTCATCTGATGGTTAAACAGCTTCAGTGGTGGGCTTCATCTGATGGTTAACCAGCTTCAGTGGTGGGCTTCATCTGATGGTTAAACAGCTTCAGTGCTGGGCCTCATCTGATGGTTAAACAGCTTCAGTGCTGGGCTTCATCTGATGGTTAAACAGCTTCAGTGGTGGGCTTCATCTGATGGTTAAACAGCTTCAGTGGTGGGCCTCATCTGATGGTTAAACAGCTTCATTGCTGGGCCTCATCTGATGGTTAAACAGCTTCAGTGCTGGGCTTCATCTGATGGTTAAACAGCTTCAGTGGTGGGCTTCATCTGTTGGTTAAATAGCTTCAGTGCTGGGCCTCATCTGATGGTTAAACAGCTTCAGTGGTGGGATTCATCTGATGGTTAAACAGCTTCAGTGCTGGGCCTCATCTGATGGTTAAACAGCTTCAGTGGTGGGCTTCATCTGATGGTTAACAGCTTCAGTGTGGGCCTCATCTGATGGTTAAACAGCTTCAGTGGTGGGCTTCATCTGATGGTTAAACAGCTTCATTGCTGGGCTTCATCTGATGGTTAAACAGCTTCAGTGCTGGGCTTCATCTGATGGTTAAACAGCTTCAGTGCTGGGCCTCATCTGATGGTTAAACAGCTTCATTGCTGGGCTTCATCTGATGGTTAAACAGCTTCAGTGCTGGGCCTCATCTGATGGTTAAACAGCTTCAGTGCTGGGCCTCATCTGATGGTTAAACAGCTTCAGTGGTGGGCTTCATCTGATGGTTAAACAGCTTCAGTGCTGGGCCTCATCTGATGGTTAAACAGCTTCAGTGCTGGGCTTCATCTGATGGTTAAACAGCTTCAGTGGTGGGATTCATCTGATGGTTAAACAGCTTCAGTGCTGGGCCTCATCTGATGGTTAAACAGCTTCAGTGGTGGGCTTCATCTGATGGTTAAACAGCTTCAGTGCTGGGCTTCATCTGATGGTTAAACAGCTTCAGTGCTGGGCCTCATCTGATGGTTAAACAGCTTCATTGCTGGGCTTCATCTGATGGTTAAACAGCTTCAGTGGTGGGCTTCATCTGATGGTTAAACAGCTTCATTGCTGGGCTTCATCTGATGGTTAAACAGCTTCAGTGCTGGGCCTCATCTGATGGTTAAACAGCTTCAGTGGTGGGCTTCATCTGATGGTTAAACAGCTTCATTGCTGGGCCTCATCTGATGGTTAAACAGCTTCAGTGTGGGCTTCATCTGATGGTTAAACAGCTTCAGTGGTGGGCTTCATCTGATGGTTAAACAGCTTCAGTGGTGGGCTTCATCTGATGGTTAAACAGCTTCAGTGCTGGGCTTCATCTGTTGGTTAAACAGCTTCAGTGCTGGGCCTCATCTGATGGTTAAACAGCTTCAGTGGTGGGCTTCATCTGATGGTTAAACAGCTTCAGTGGTGGACTTCATCTGATGGTTAAACAGCTTCAGTGGTGGGCCTCATCTGATGGTTAAACAGCTTCATTGCTGGGCTTCATCTGATGGTTAAACACCTTCAGTGCTGGGCTTCATCTGATGGTTAAACAGCTTCAGTGGTGGGCTTCATCTGATGGTTAAACAGCTTCAGTGCTGGGCCTCATCTGATGGTTAAACAGCTTCATTGCTGGGCTTCATCTGATGGTTAAACAGCTTCAGTGCTGGGCCTCATCTGATGGTTAAACAGCTTCATTGCTGGTCTTCATCTGATGGTTAAACAGCTTCAGTGGTGGGATGTTTAACCGTTTCACCGCCGTATCCGCCATATGGCGGAGTTGTAAATGACCGCGACAAAAACAAATATATAAAATCGTTAGTTTTAGCTACGCATGTGCTAAATATACCTGGGGATGTCCCTTGCTTTGCTAGAGCTGGAATTAAAATAGCTGACATATGGTGCCTAGGTAACCAAGGTATTCGTGACGTCAAACTCAGCTGATCGATTAAAAAATGGCTTCTAGACTAAATTGGACGATGTTTTGGCAATGCTGGATGACGACGAATTCGGTCTGTCTGAGGTTGACAGCAGTGATGAGGAAGGAGAAGGACCTACCACGGAGAACAGACTAGAGATCCTGAAGAGCTAGCAACTCTGAATGACATCGTAGATTCAGAACCTTTTTTTGCCAGTCCAGAGATAGTAGCGCTGATTTGCGTAGGGATCCAGGTCTTGAGACTGACGATGGTGAAGAACAGGAACAAGATGTCCCAGGAAAATAAATAGCCATACACATGTAAGATCCTTTAGGCATTACTGCTTTTTTTCTGACTTGTATAAAAAATAGCATTTACCTGGGTACTTCGCGGGTACTAGCTATCCATCTATATAGCTATAATAATATAAAGCTAGTAGGTAGTTTGTTAGCTATGGTTTCTAATTATCTGCCCTAGTAAAATATGACACTGTCATTTTATTATATTTTTCATCATGATGTAATCTCTGTCCATATTCTGCCTAAAAATACAATCAAAACAAACAATCAAATGTTATAATGATATTCATCGTATGTGGTCAGTTGCTAGGCAACCTACAGTTGACCACAATGTTTGTCAACACCAATGCTATAACATCAACCATGGTTGCTAGGGACATTTGTGCACTCCTGGTTGAATATAAAATATTATGTAAAATAACGTCACTATTTTAAAAAAAGTGCTGTGTAAATCCAGCGGTGGAAGGGTTAAACAGCTTCAGTGGTGGGCCTCATCTGATGGTTAAACAGCTTCAGTGGTGGGATTCATCTGATGGTTAAACAGCTTCAGTGCTGGGCCTCATCTGATGGTTAAACAGCTTCAGTGGTGGGCTTCATCTGATGGTTAAACAGCTTCAGTGCTGGGCCTCATCTGATGGTTAAACAGCTTCAGTGGTGGGCTTCATCTGATGGTTAAACAGCTTCAGTGCTGGGCTTCATCTGTTGGTTAAACAGCTTCAGTGCTGGGCCTCATCTGATGGTTAAACAGCTTCAGTGGTGGGCTTCATCTGATGGTTAAACAGCTTCAGTGGTGGGCTTCATCTGATGGTTAAACAGCTTCAGTGGTGGGCTTCATCTGATGGTTAAACAGTCAGTGCTGGGCCTCATCTGATGGTTAAACAGCTTCATTGCTGGGCTTCATCTGTTGGTTAAACAGCTTCAGTGCTGGGCCTCATCTGATGGTTAAACAGCTTCAGTGGTGGGCTTCATCTGATGGTTAAACAGCTTCAGTGGTGGGCTTCATCTGATGGTTAAACAGCTTCAGTGGTGGGCTTCATCTGATGGTTAAACAGTCAGTGCTGGGCCTCATCTGATGGTTAAACAGCTTCATTGCTGGGCTTCATCTGATGGTTAAACAGCTTCAGTGCTGGGCTTCATCTGCAGACCTCTCAACTTATATTGATTGCTACTTAGTGTGAGATTACATCTAAAGTGGAGTGAGAAATGCTCTGGTTGGTGTGAGACATGGGAGTTGCACATTTGTATTGATCATTCAGAGCTGATACTGCAGCTTCAATAACCATTACATGGCCTACTGAATTCACCAATTCTAATTGATATGTAATGTCTATCATTTATCAGCAGCTGTGTGGACCAGAGAGCAAGCATCTGCAAATAACCTTCCATAATCAAATTTTTATTTCTCTCAGTCATAACTCTACTAATATGTTTGTTCTTTTCTGCTCCATCATTTCCACTTTTGTCAATCATAATCCCCTGGGTATATAGCACACACTAGATTAGCAGTTATATATTATAAGGAATTATGTATCCTCTGCTATATATATATAAGAAAGAGGTATAAAAAAGCAATACATTCATTTTGTCACTATCAACCCCCTGGGAGTGTTGGTATTATATTACATCGACTTGTCATTGAACTACTTATATTATACTGTAAGGTAAAGAAAAAAGTTTTTAATATAGTTACATTCATATATTGCATGCAAGATGCACAGTTTATTGTCTATTAGCGGTTTTTATGCTGCTAGTTATAAAAAGTTGTAGCCTTCTTAGCTTCTTTAAGAACTTTTTCTGGTGGAATCCAGCTACATAAGTGGGTTCTCGATATGCGTCTTCACTGTAATAAGGGATGAAAGTGTACCATCCAGACTCAGGGAACTTCTACTTGGTGTCTTGTTCTTGTTGATAGGGAAAAAATTCGTTCTTCCCCTGCATTGCATTTGAATGCTGTATGGTCAATACAACATTTGCAACTAAACAAAAGATCATATTCAAAACAGCTCAAACCAGGTTTCTTCATTTCTCTCAGATGCCCCCAAAACATGTCCACACGATACGGTTCTTCAGCATTGAAGCCAACTGTGTCTTTTAGAGTTTGAGGAAGATCTTCTTCTGTCATTGTTTGGTAGGTTAAAAATTGCTCATTGAGTTTATCCATGTCAAACCCTTGAAACATTAGAGGGTACCTATAAACAAAGTATTCCACTGAAGAAAATGTCCTATCTAATCTCTGTTTAAAGTCTATCCAAGCAGCATTTGTCAGCAAGTCATCCTGTAGAGGACACCACTTTAAGAGATAAGATGTAGCACGCTCAAGAAAATTCCTGGCCTCACCATAGAAGGATGAATAACATCTTTCAGATATTGAGCCATCATCAAGTAGTTGACTAAGCTTATGCTTTGTTATAAATCCTATGACCATGTCAGAATTACAAACTTGGTTATCAAGTTCATCATACTTTAGAGAGAACAAGGCATCCTGCTCCTTCAGAGTGTCAACCAGTATCGAATGAGGTAGAGTCTCAGAATGTTCAGTTTCAGTGTCTTCAAAATTATCCACGATAACTTGAGAAGTACTACAGCTTTCCACATCCATACTGCTACTTTCCACACCGCTATCATTAGTCTCGCGTAGCCAGACCCTTTACCCACTAAGCAGCAGGTAAAGGGTCTGGCTACGCACGACGTCAACGGTCTTGACACAAATCTGGTTGGGCGCGGCGTGAGAAATAGGTAGGCGGTCGTGAGAGCGTGAGAAAAGTCCTGAAATCGTGTGACACACGACCAAATCGTGTGACTTGAGAGGTCTGCATCTGATGGTTAAACAGCTTCAGTGGTGGGCTTCATCTGATGGTTAAACAGCTTCAGTGCTGGGCCTCATCTGATGGTTAAACAGCTTCAGTGGTGGGCTTCATCTGATGGTTAAACAGCTTCAGTGCTGGGCCTCATCTGATGGTTAAACAGCTTCATTGCTGGGCTTCATCTGATGGTTAAACAGCTTCAGTGGTGGGCCTCATCTGATGGTTAAACAGCTTCAGTGCTGGGCCTCATCTGATGGTTAAACAGCTTCAGTGCTGGGCCTCATCTGATGGTTAACAGCTTCAGTGCTGGGCCTCATCTGATGGTTAAACAGCTTCAGTGCTGGGCCTCATCTGATGGTTAAACAGCTTCATTGCTGGGCTTCATCTGATGGTTAAACAGCTTCAGTGGTGGGCCTCATCTGATGGTTAAACAGCTTCAGTGCTGGGCCTCATCTGATGGTTAAACAGCTTCAGTGCTGGGCCTCATCTGATGGTTAAACAGCTTCATTGCTGGGCTTCATCTGATGGTTAAACAGCTTCAGTGGTGGGCTTCATCTGATGGTTAAACAGCTTCAGTGCTGGGCCTCATCTGATGGTTAAACAGCTTCAGTGCTGGGCTTCATCTGATGGTTAAACAGCTTCAGTGCTGGGCCTCATCTGATGGTTAAACAGCTTCATTGCTGGGCTTCATCTGATGGTTAAACAGCTTCAGTGCTGGGCTTCATCTGATGGTTAAACAGCTTCAGTGCTGGGCCTCATCTGATGGTTAAACAGCTTCAGTGGTGGGCTTCATCTGATGGTTAAACAGCTTCAGTGGTGGGCTTCATCTGATGGTTAAACAGCTTCAGTGCTGGGCTTCATCTGATGGTTAACCAGCTTCAGTGGTGGGCTTCATCTGATGGTTAAACAGCTTCAGTGCTGGGCCTCATCTGATGGTTAAACAGCTTCAGTGCTGGGCTTCATCTGATGGTTAAACAGCTTCAGTGGTGGGCTTCATCTGATGGTTAAACAGCTTCAGTGGTGGGCCTCATCTGATGGTTAAACAGCTTCATTGCTGGGCCTCATCTGATGGTTAAACAGCTTCAGTGCTGGGCTTCATCTGATGGTTAAACAGCTTCAGTGGTGGGCTTCATCTGTTGGTTAAATAGCTTCAGTGCTGGGCCTCATCTGATGGTTAAACAGCTTCAGTGGTGGGATTCATCTGATGGTTAAACAGCTTCAGTGCTGGGCCTCATCTGATGGTTAAACAGCTTCAGTGGTGGGCTTCATCTGATGGTTAACAGCTTCAGTGTGGGCCTCATCTGATGGTTAAACAGCTTCAGTGGTGGGCTTCATCTGATGGTTAAACAGCTTCAGTGGTGGGCTTCATCTGATGGTTAAACAGCTTCAGTGCTGGGCCTCATCTGATGGTTAAACAGCTTCAGTGGTGGGCTTCATCTGATGGTTAAACAGCTTCAGTGGTGGGCTTCATCTGATGGTTAAACAGCTTCAGTGCTGGGCTTCATCTGATGGTTAAACAGCTTCAGTGCTGGGCCTCATCTGATGGTTAAACAGCTTCATTGCTGGGCTTCATCTGATGGTTAAACAGCTTCAGTGCTGGGCCTCATCTGATGGTTAAACAGCTTCAGTGCTGGGCCTCATCTGATGGTTAAACAGCTTCAGTGGTGGGCTTCATCTGATGGTTAAACAGCTTCAGTGCTGGGCCTCATCTGATGGTTAAACAGCTTCAGTGCTGGGCTTCATCTGATGGTTAAACAGCTTCAGTGGTGGGCTTCATCTGATGGTTAAACAGCTTCAGTGCTGGGCCTCATCTGATGGTTAAACAGCTTCAGTGGTGGGCTTCATCTGATGGTTAAACAGCTTCAGTGCTGGGCCTCATCTGATGGTTAAACAGCTTCAGTGCTGGGCTTCATCTGATGGTTAAACAGCTTCAGTGGTGGACTTCATCTGATGGTTAAACAGCTTCATTGCTGGGCTTCATCTGATGGTTAAACAGCTTCAGTGCTGGGCCTCATCTGATGGTTAAACAGCTTCAGTGCTGGGCTTCATCCGATGGTTAAACAGCTTCAGTGCTGGGCTTCATCTGATGGTTAAACAGCTTCAGTGGTGGACTTCATCTGATGGTTAAACAGCTTCATTGCTGGGCTTCATCTGATGGTTAAACAGCTTCAGTGCTGGGCCTCATCTGATGGTTAAACAGCTTCAGTGCTGGGCTTCATCCGATGGTTAAACAGCTTCAGTGCTAGGCCTCATCTGATGGTTAAACAGCTTCAGTGGTGGGCTTCATCTGATAGTTAAACAGCTTCAGTGCTGGGCCTCATCTGATGGTTAAACAGCTTCAGTGGTGGGATTCATCTGATGGTTAAACAGCTTCAGTGCTGGGCCTCATCTGATGGTTAAACAGCTTCAGTGCTGGGCTTCATCTGATGGTTAAACAGCTTCAGTGCTGGGCTTCATCTGATGGTTAAACAGCTTCAGTAGTGGGCTTCATCTGATGGTTAAACAGCTTCAGTGCTGGGCTTCATCTGATGGTTAAACAGCTTCAGTGGTGGGCCTCATCTGATGGTTAAACATAGTCATATCGTTTCAGTTTCCAACTCTGTATTTATTGCTGTGGAACAATGCAGTGTGCAATCCAGCTTCTCCCAGATTACATCAGAATGCACCTCAGAAGGCTTAAAACCTCAAACTTTCCATGCGACATTCCCTTGGACCCTACCCCTGAAGGGCTCTGACTTCACTCATGCATGTGTAGTCATTTGCGTCCTTCATTTCAAAGTCGAGTCTAAGACACGGTATCTTGTCCATTCAAGGTGGCTGCATTGTCATCTGAGAGGGCATGAGAAGTGAAAAGTTATCAATAACTTAAAAAAATTCTGAGGAAGCCTCCCTCTGCCCTCACTAGCCAGACTCTCTGATACACACACACCTGTGGAAGAAGAGTTGGATCAGAATGTCCACTCTCTGATACACACACATCCGTGGAAGAAGGGTTGGGTCAGAATGTCCACTCTCTGATACACACACACCTGTGGAAGAAGAGTTGGGTCAGAATGTCCACTCTGATGAACACACATCCGTGGAAGAAGAGTTGGGTCAGAATGTCCACTCTCTGATACACACACACCTGTGGAAGAAGAGTTGGGTCAGAATGTCCACTCTCTGATACACATGCACCCGTGGAAGAAGAGTTGGGTCAGAATGTCCTCTCTCTGATACACACGCACCCGTGGAAGAAGAGTTGGGTCAGAATGTCAACTCTCTGATACACATGCACCTGTGGAAGAAGAGTTGGGTCAGAATGTCCACTCTCTGATACACACACACCTGTGGAAGAAGAGTTGGGTCAGAATGTCCACTCTCTGATACACACACACCCGTGGAAGAAGAGTTGGGTCAGAATGTCCACTCTCTGATGCACACACCCCCGTGGAAGAAGAGTTGGGTCAGAATGTCAACTCTCTGATACACACGCATCCGTGGAAGAAGAGTTGGGTCAGAATGTCCTCTCTCTGATGTACACACACACCCGTGGAAGAAGAGTTGGGTCAGAATGTCCACTCTCTGATACACACACACCTGTGGAAGAAGAGTTGGGTCAGAATGTCCACTCTCTGATAAACACGCATCCGTGGAAGAAGAGTTGGGTCAGAATGTTCTCTCTCTGATACACACATCCCCGTGGAAGAAGAGTTGGGTCAGAATGTCCACTCTCTGATACACACGCACCCGTGGAAGAAGAGTTGGGTCAGAATGTCCACTCTGATACACACGCATCCGTGGAAGAAGAGTTGGGTCAGAATGTCAACTCTCTGATACACACGCATCCGTGGAAGAAGAGTTGGGTCAGAATGTCCTCTCTCTGATGCACACACACCCGTGGAAGAAGAGTTGCGTCAGAATGTCCACTCTCTGATACACACGCACCTGTGGAAGAAGAGTTGGGTCAGAATGTCAACTCTCTGATACACACACACCTGTGGAAGAAGAGTTGGGTCAGAGGTCAGAATGTCCACTCTCTGATACACACACACCCGTGGAAGAAGAGTTGGGTCAGAATGTCCACTCTCTGATACACACACACCTGTGGAAGAAGAGTTGGGTCAAATTTCCACAATTTTGTGGCATTTCATTGCATTGCTATGAAGTGTGAAATTTTATGTGAGGCGGTGTGTATGCAGCTGCACAAGTTTGAATACTCTGTACTAACTAGTCTAGAAGAAAAAACCCATTGCTTTCTGTAAGAGGATGTGCCTAGCGAGACTATTTCCCCCCCCCCTCCCTCCCCCCATGTGTAGGTTCACACCGAACACCATTTTCCCCTCCCTCTCCCGCTTCTTGTGAATTTTGTAGCAGTAGTTTTTGTCTTTGTTGTGCCCAGTGAATGGAGTGAAATGGAAGGCTCATTGGGAACCGCCCTACAGATTCACGGAGGCTGCATGGACAGGTATGTGTGTATTGTATATGTATACGGTATGTGTGTACTATGTATGTATGTGTGTGCATATATGTGTATGTACATATCATATGCATGTGTGTAGTATGTATGTGTATAAGATGTGTGTTACTGTATGATGCATCTAGTGTGTGTTTATGTAATTGCATATGTGCATATGATGTGTGTGACTGTGTGTATGTTGTGTATATGTGCATCTAGTGTGTGTGTGTGTGTGTGTATGTTGTATGTCACAGTTTTGAATACTGATGCATGCTTTTGCTGGCCGTCAGTCTTTGTGTCAGCCAGCAATCTGTTTGTCTGTGTGTGGTAAGTCTGTGTGTGGTAATCAAGATAACTCAAACTTGCTGTGCAGATTAAGGCTGGTCACACGTTGACTCTCGGCCATTGTGTGGTATTGGCATATTGTGAATCAGCAGCGATATGATGATGGGTTTTGATGGGAGGATACGGAATAGGATCTGATTCTAATCCAGCGTCGAGCGTCGGACCAATCAGAACACTAGAATTTAGCACATGATGATGAACTGCAGAGTCAGCTCTATAGATTAGTAAAAATGATGGTGTGAGAACAAGCTCATTGAAGCCATGAAGCCTCTTGCAGCGTGTGACAGGTATCTGCTGAACGTACCCAGCGAAGAACAATTGATGCCTGCCAACAGGTGGTAAGCCAGGTTGAGAGTGTTACATATCTAGCCGGCTAGCCAGCTCGTGGCTTTGCAACCAGACCTGAGGATAGAACTTGAGTAGCCAATAGTTTGTGAGCATATGTACGTAGCGTGTAGTGCTGTAGCTATCTCTAGCTAGTTATTAGCAGTGGACATGTAACTAGTTTAGTAATGCTAAGCTCGCTAGCTATAGCAATAACTTCTCACCCTCCACCTCCGTAATGTGTGCTCCAACTGGATCTGTAGTCTGCTGTCCTTGACAGGGAAGTCGAGGTCGATGTTCACAATTTGCTTCACAGTCGTTATACCATTATATGGTGAACCTTGCACCATAGGACAATACGACATACGACACAATGGCCGAGCGTCATAGTAACCAGCCTTAACACATGTGCATACATACATACATACATATATACATACATGTACATGCCCAATCATTTGTGCGGTGAAGATGTACCATTAATTATTAAGCAAGGTTGAGTGGGGTACGGATTCGACGAGTCTCGTGCAAGGTGAGCTGTGCATGCGCCAAGCCGTGGTTGAGCTCCAAGCTCAGGGATATCCATATCCCTCCCTAAACCACATCCAATAATGAATCTATCGTACCAAGGATACATGGAACACATTGACCACTATACAAATATATATATTTCAATTGTGCCGGGCTGTGGCAAAAGTGGCCAGAGAAAGTGACGTCATAATGTTTACATGACAACCGGAAGACTCGCGCATGCGTATTACCTGATACAGATCAGGGGTTAGGACGGGATATACATGTATCTACCCGGTGCAAGTCATCAGAAAATGATATATATATATCCCCAGGCGGCTCCGAACAAATTGGTGAGTTTTGGTCTGTGCTCTCTCTCTTGCTCCATGGGCATAAGATTAGACCAACAGCAATTGCTATAGCTACAGCTGCTCCTAGTGGCCAGCTTTCGCACAGAACTCGAGCGCTATTGAAGAAGTGCTGCACTGAATGCCATTAGTAAAAATAGACTTTGGAGCTAGTTCTAACTACAACCAGGAAACTCGAACTAAGTTGAGCTAACTATATTCCAGAAATAGCTAGTGCTACTGTACATACAGTAGCACTAGCTATGAACCAGAGGCATGTAAGTGTACCTACAGTACATGTATGTATGTAATATCCTAACTTTGTTGGCTAGCTACATATTTATTTTTGTAGCTAGAGTAGGTGGTTACGCTTGTGCTTATCATCATCCTTTCTTTGATCAAGTAGAGGTAGATGTCCTTCCCTCTTCAGAAACACAGGCATCACCACCCTGGGTGTCAATGTCATCTTTCTTGCCACACCCGAAATTATTGGTCGAGTAATTTGCAAGTCTCCCTGTGCGGGGGAATAACAGCGCTCGCATTCTAAGAGTTCAGCGTGTGGTGTTCCAAGAACCATTTCATTGCATGTGAAAGGTTAAGGAAAGTGGGTGTGGTCTGTGTCCTACTACACCGGTTGTTGTTGTCGCTGCTGTTGATGTTAGCGCTGACCTCATGCCCTCACTCAGTCTATTATTGCTGCTAGTTATGCTGACTCTGTGGATGTGTACATGGATGAGGATGAGATCAGATTCCTCTTGCCACTGAAGGAGTACATTGCTTACTGTGATTCTCTGAGGTTGGTGGGATGTGGGTATGTGAATATGTGATGGGTGTGTGTGAGGTGTGTTGTGATTATGTGTGGAGTATGTGATGTGTGGTGTGTGGTGAGTACAGTGTTAGTTATGATATATGGTTTGGTATTGTTTGTATGTGGTGTGGACTAATTGGAGAGCAAGCCGAGTCCCCACTGGAGATTGTGTAGGTGGGGGGGGGGCTGTAATATCTCTCCCCCCAGACCTTGCATTCATCCAGTTATATAAATATACGTGTAGGTGGGGGGGCTGTAATATCTCTCCCCCCAGACCTTGCATTCATCCAGTTATATAATATACATGTAGCTAAGACCAAGTGTGGGTAGGCACAGTTGACTAAGACCAAGTGTGGGTAGGCACAGTTGACTAAGACCAAGTGTGGTAGGCACAGTTGACTAAGACCAAGTGTGGTAGGCACAGTTGACTAAGACCAAGTGTGGTAGTCACAGTTGACTAAGACCAAGTGTGGTAGGCACAGTTGACTAAGACCAAGTGTGGCAGGCACAGTTGACTAAGACCAAGTGTGGTAGGCACAGTTGACTAAGACCAAGTGTGGTAGTCACAGTTGACTAAGACCAAGTGTGGTAGGCACAGTTGACTAAGACCAAGTGTGGTAGGCCCAGTTGACTAAGACCAAGTGTGGTAGGCACAGTTGACTAAGACCAAGTGTGGTAGGCCCAGTTGACTAAGACCAAGTGTGGTAGGCACAGTTGACTAAGACCAAGTGTGGTAGGCCCAGTTGACTAAGACCAAGTGTGGCAGGCACAGTTGACTAAGACCAAGTGTGGTAGGCCCAGTTGACTAAGACCAAGTGTGGCAGGCACAGTTGACTAAGACCAAGTGTGGTAGGCCCAGTTGACTAAGACCAAGTGTGGTAGGCACAGTTGACTAAGACCAAGTGTGGTAGGCCCAGTTGACCAAGACCAAGTGTGGCAGGCACAATTGACTAAGACCAAGTGTGGCAGGCACAGTTGACTAAGACCAAGTGTGGTAGGCACAGTTGACTAAGACCAAGTGTGGTAGGCACAGTTGACTAAGACCAAGTGTGGTAGGCACAGTTGACTAAGACCAAGTGTGGTAGGCACAGTTGACTAAGACCAAGTGTGGTAGGCACAGTTGACTAAGACCAAGTGTGGCAGGCACAGTTGACTAAGACCAAGTGTGGTAGGCACAGTTGACTAGTGGTAGGCATGTATTCACTTTTTTGCTCTTTGTTTTGTCAAAGCTGTGACTGTAAATGGTTTGTGGGTGGAGTTTGGCATTGCTAGTCATGTGATGTGGTGTGTGCATAGCCCATGACCACCAACTTTATTTGTGTGTTTTTTTTAGTTGTAACTTCTTTTTTTTAAGAATAAACTGCTCAGAATGCAAATTTAATAAGCTGCTGTTTAGTCCAGTGAAAGCAAACAAAAGCTATGCAGCACTACAGTATGTCGCTCTGTGTCTACAGTAAAACTTACAGCAACACTTGCAGCAAGGAAATCTCTCTCTCAGGGAGTGAAGGAGTTCAGAGTGATTCCATGTAAGCATACATGTAGGTGCCTGTGCAGCTTTATGAAGAAGAAGTGGCAGCAGAAAGGGGAAAAGGCCAGGTCGTCATCCAATCTATAAAAAATTCATTTTACTCGCTCCCTCTCAAGCTGGAAGTAACAGTCTAATGAGCATGTGCAGGTAATGAATCACTAGTGAGCATGTGCAGGTAAAGAATCACTAGTGAGCATGTGCAGGTAAAGAATCACTAGTGAGCATGTGCAGGTAAAGAATCACTAGTGAGCATGTGCAGGTAAAGAATCACTAGTGAGCATGTGCAGGTAAAGAATCACTAGTGAGCATGTGCAGGTAATGAATCACTAGTGAGCATGTGCAGGTAAAGAATCACTAGTGAGCATGTGCAGGTAATGAATCACTAGTGAGCATGTGCAGGTAAAGAATCACTAGTGAGCATGTGCAGGTAAAGAATCACTAGTGAGCATGTGCAGGTAATGAATCACTAGTGAGCATGTGCAGGTAAAGAATCACTAGTGAGCATGTGCAGGTAAAGAATCACTAGTGAGCATGTGCAGGTAATGAATCACTAGTGAGCATGTGCAGGTAAAGAATCACTAGTGAGCATGTGCAGGTAATGAATCACTAGTGAGCATGTGCAGGTAAAGAATCACTAGTGAGCATGTGCAGGTAATGAATCACTAGTGAGCATGTGCAGGTAAAGAATCGCTAGTGAGCATGTGCAGGTAATGAATCACTAGTGAGCATGTGCAGGTAATGAATCACTAGTGAGCATGTGCAGGTATAGAATCACTAGTGAGCATGTGCAGGTAATGAATCACTAGTGAGCATGTGCAGGTAAAGAATCACTAGTGAGCATGTGCAGGTAAAGAATCACTAGTGAGCATGTGCAGGTAGTGAATCACTAGTGAGCATGTGCAGGTAATGAATCACTAGTGAGCATGTGCAGGTAATGAATCACTAGTGAGCATGTGCAGGTAATGAATCACTAGTGAGCATGTGCAGGTAATGAATCACTAGTGAGCATGTGCAAGTAAAGAATCACTAGTGAGCATGTGCAGGTAAAGAATCACTAGTGAGCATGTGCAGGTAAAGAATCACTAGTGAGCATGTGCAGGTAATGAATCACTAGTGAGCATGTGCAGGTAATGAATCACTAGTGAGCATGTGCAGGTAGAGAATCACTAGTGAGCATGTGCAGGTAATGAATCACTAGTGAGCATGTGCAGGTAAAGAATCACTAGTGAGCATGTGCAGGTAATGAATCACTAGTGAGCATGTGCAGGTAAAGAATCACTAGTGAGCATGTGCAGGTAAAGAATCACAGTGAGCATGTGCAGGTAATGAATCACTAGTGAGCATGTGCAGGTAATGAATCACTAGTGAGCATGTGCAGGTAATGAATCACTAGTGAGCATGTGCAGGTAATGAATCACTAGTGAGCATGTGCAGGTAAAGAATCACTAGTGAGCATGTGCAGGTATAGAATCACTAGTGAGCATGTGCAGGTAAAGAATCACTAGTGAGCATGTGCAGGTAAAGAATCACTAGTGAGCATGTGCAGGTAATGAATCACTAGTGAGCATGTGCAGGTAAAGAATCACTAGTGAGCATGTGCAGGTAATGAATCACTAGTGAGCATGTGCAGGTAATGAATCACTAGTGAGCATGTGCAGGTAAAGAATCACTAGTGAGCATGTGCAGGTAAAGAATCACTAGTGAGCATGTGCAGGTAAAGAATCACTAGTGAGCATGTGCAGGTAATGAATCACTAGTGAGCATGTGCAGGTAATGAATCACTAGTGAGCATGTGCAGGTAATGAATCACTAGTGAGCATGTGCAGGTAAAGAATCACTAGTGAGCATGTGCAGGTAATGAATCACTAGTGAGCATGTGCAGGTAAAGAATCACTAGTGAGCATGTGCAGGTAAAGAATCACTAGTGAGTATGTGCAGGTAATGAATCACTAGTGAGCATGTGCAGGTAAAGAATCACTAGTGAGCATGTGCAGGTAAAGAATCACTAGTGAGCATGTGCAGGTAAAGAATCACTAGTGAGCATGTGCAGGTAAAGAATCACTAGTGAGCATGTGCAGGTAATGAATCACTAGTGAGCATGTGCAGGTAAAGAATCACTAGTGAGCATGTGCAGGTAAAGAATCACAGTGAGCATGTGCAGGTAATGAATCACTAGTGAGCATGTGCAGGTAATGAATCACTAGTGAGCATGTGCAGGTAATGAATCACTAGTGAGCATGTGCAGGTAATGAATCACTAGTGAGCATGTGCAGGTAAAGAATCACTAGTGAGCATGTGCAGGTATAGAATCACTAGTGAGCATGTGCAGGTAAAGAATCACTAGTGAGCATGTGCAGGTAAAGAATCACTAGTGAGCATGTGCAGGTAATGAATCACTAGTGAGCATGTGCAGGTAATGAATCACTAGTGAGCATGTGCAGGTAAAGAATCACTAGTGAGCATGTGCAGGTAATGAATCACTAGTGAGCATGTGCAGGTAATGAATCACTAGTGAGCATGTGCAGGTAAAGAATCACTAGTGAGCATGTGCAGGTAAAGAATCACTAGTGAGCATGTGCAGGTAATGAATCACTAGTGAGCATGTGCAGGTAATGAATCACTAGTGAGCATGTGCAGGTAAAGAATCACTAGTGAGCATGTGCAGGTAATGAATCACTAGTGAGCATGTGCAGGTAAAGAATCACTAGTGAGCATGTGCAGGTAAAGAATCGGGTGTTTAATGTGATCGGTTCATTTTTTATGATTTTTGGTGGAATGATGTCCTCCGAGTTTGTTCCCGCATGCACGTGTGCCAGTTAATCTCGTGATTGTCTGGTGATGTGATTGTGTGTAGTGGTACTTTTGGTGTGAGTGTAATCTCTGACTGTGCTTCGTGTGTGGTTGTGGTGTGTGATTTCTGATGATGTTTGGTGTGTGTGTGTGTGTGTGTGTGTGATTTTTGATGGCACTTAGTAAGTGTGCATACATACATACAGTATGTGTGACCTGTGATGGTGTTTGGTTGGTCCTCCCAGAACTATGGTGCGGAGGCAGGAGATGCTGCAGAAGTACGTGGAGCGATGCGAGGAGACCCTGTCCTCCAAGGCTGGCTCTAAAGAAGGCCTGGCCAAGATGGTACATGTGTGTGTGTATGTGTGCGACTGTGTGCATGTATTGTGTTGTGCGTGTGTGACTGTGTGTGTGCGACTGTGTGCATGTATTGTGTTGTGCATGTGTGACTGTGTGTGTGGTGTGTGTGTGTGTGTGTGTATTATGTCCATCCATATTCATCCCAATAACAAAAATGTTTTTATTTGAAGACAAACAGTCAGAGGGAAGGAAACAAGACTACCCATGTAGAGCACAATACGTTTGGAAATCCTTTACCATAAATAATTATTAATCTGCTTTATAATAATAATTATTGTTATGTACACACACACACACAAATGTACATGGTAAAGGGTCGTCAATATATGCCCTCCCCTTGCTTTGTTTTTGACATGTGATACGCCCGATGAAACTTCTTCAACTCAGAAATTCTAGCACCTTTGGCACCATTGGCATTTTGCTACAGCTAAATAAAAATTACATTCACCTGTACAAGAAAAATGTTCAACACCGCTTATTGGTTTTCCCCAAAGGAAACTAGACCATACCCGTGTAGACCACAAACAGGTAAACGATCGTTTACCACAAAATAAAAATAACAGTATAAAATTGTTGTATATGATATTAAATGGTAAAGGATCATCTAACTGGTAACTATCAGCATGGGTGCAGTCTAGTCTTATTTCTTTTCAGAATATAAACAACTTTTCCACTCATTTCAAGTTGATTTCTCTTGTGTTGTTTCTGTTGGCCCTAGTTGAGTGTTGGAGGATTACACATCCACCGAGCCCAACTCAGAGCTGCTGTGTATTATACATAGCAACACATGGCACGTCTTGAGGCTATTGGTGTCTATCCACGTAGCATCATTAGCTATAGCCTTCTTCTGGGACTTGGTGACAGTTGCACAAGGAGAACACCAACCACATCTTTCTTACCCAATTGAGAAACAAGATTAGCTGTGGATGTGCTTTGGAAAATTTGTAGTCTTCTGATAGCAAAGTAGTTATGATTGGACCTATTTACAGTGCATGGGCCTTCAAGGTTTCTAGGTTAGAGAACAAGTCATGGCACACTGGAAGCGACAGCAGATGAGACCACTGTCTTGGAAGCTGACAGCAGCTGAGACCACTGTCTTGGAAGCAGCTGAGACCACTGTCTTGGAAGCTGACAGCAGCTGAGACCACTGTCTGGGAAGCTGACAGCAGCTGAGAGCTGAGACCACTGTCTTGGAAGCTGACAGCAGCTGAGACCACTGTCTTGGAAGCTGACAGCAGCTGAGCCCACTGTCTGGGAAGCTGCCAGCAGCTGAGACCACTGTCTTGGAGGCTGACAGCAGCCATCAGCTGAGCCCACTGTCTGGGAAGCTGCCAGTGTGAGGTTTGGCTGATATAATAGTGTTTTATTTATTATTATTATTTTATTTTTTAATATTATTTTTAGCCTTCAACCATTTCAAAAGTGGAAGGAACCAATACTGTGGGTGCAGTAGTGCACTCCCTAAGAGCCACATGCACTGTAGAACATTGTAACTACACCACACACACTCACCAGAACACACACTCTCCTTCACCGCCACCTCCATTAATCCTCACCTGTTAGAATCCTGACACTGGTGGTAGTGGAGGTAGCCGGTTCTCCCTCAGGACTCTCTCTGTGCGCTTGAAAGGCGGAGACACGTCGTACTTTGCCCGCATGTCCCAAGCCACCCAGGAGTTGCAGGAAGCTGAGGAGACCTCCAAGAGGGCTCAAAAAGACCTCGAGTAAGTGCAACCTTTAGAAGGAAAAAACTGTTAAAATTAACGGTATTTTCTTGAAGACCTCAACAGGTAAGGTGACCCCTTAACCATTCATAATTACTTTAGTTTTCTATAAACTTTGTAATCCACACACGCACAAGGTTATTTTAAAAACATTAAAATATATATATATGTGTCTGTGTTGATAAAGACTAGAAAAGGATTTACCAATGTTGGTCACAAACATTTATACGACCTCTTTAAATATCTCTCTCTCAGAGTTTAGAGAGGAATAGTGATGAGGGCTAGAGCAGCTAGTCGAAAGAGATGGTCATTGTAATGACATTGGTCTCATTGTTTTAGAAGGTAAAAAGAACTGTACATGTTTGTTATATATATACGTTGGTTAGTTAATAGATCACGGGTAAGGGTATGCTCCTCAACTGATCATTCAGTTCCTTGCAACGAGCAGCTGATCTCGCCTATGCACAGGAGCATGGTAATTCATTGATGACCTTTACCAGTTTTCATGTTTCTTTTCGTTTTGCTTTGAATGGAGAAACAATTGGAACTACATACAGTGTTCTGGTGGGAACAGAAACAATGGGAACTACATGCAGTGTTCTGGTAGGAACAGAAACAATGGGAACTACATACAGTGTTCTGGTGGGAACAGAAACAATGGGAACTACATACAGTGTTCTGGTAGGAACAGAAACAATGGGAACTACATGCAGTGTTCTGGTAGGAACAGAAATAATGGGAACTACATGCAGTGTTCTGGTAGGAACAGAAACAATGGGAACTACATACAGTGTTCTGGTAGGAACAGAAACAATGGGAACTACATGCAGTGTTCTGGTAGGAACAGAAACAATGGGAACTACATACAGTGTTCTACCAGAACAGAAACAATGGGAACTACATGCAGTGTTCTGGTAGGAACAGAAACAATGGGAACTACATGCAGTAGGAACAGAAACAATGGGAACTATGTACATGCAGTGTTCTGGTAGGAACAGAAACAATGGGAACTACATGCAGTGTTCTGGTAGGAACAGAAACAATGGGAACTACATGCAGTGTTCTGGTAGGAACAGAAACAATGGGAACTACATGCAGTGTTCTGGTAGGAACAGAAACAATGGGAACTACATGCAGTGTTCTGGTAGGAACAGAAACAATGGGAACTACATACAGTGTTCTGGTAGGAACAGAAACAATGGGAACTACATGCAGTGTTCTGGTAGGAACAGAAACAATGGGAACTACATGCAGTGTTCTGGTAGGAACAGAAACAATGGGAACTACATGCAGTGTTCTGGTAGGAACAGAAACAATGGGAACTACATGCAGTGTTCTGGTAGGAACAGAAACAATGGGAACTACATGCAGTGTTCTGGTAGGAACAGAAACAATGGGAACTACATGCAGTGTTCTGGTAGGAACAGAAACAATGGGAACTACATGCAGTGTTCTGGTAGGAACAGAAACAATGGGAACTACATGCAGTGTTCTGGTAGGAACAGAAACAATGGGAACTACATGCAGTGTTCTGGTAGGAACAGAAACAATGGGAACTACATGCAGTGTTCTGGTAGGAACAGAAACAATGGGAACTACATGCAGTAGGAACAGAAACAATGGGAACTACATACAGTGTTCTACCAGAACAGAAACAATGGGAACTACATACAGTGTTCTGGTAGGAACAGAAACAATGGGAACTACATGCAGTGTTCTGGTAGGAACAGAAACAATGGGAACTACATACAGTGTTCTGGTAGGAACAGAAACAATGGGAACTACATGCAGGAACAGAAACAATGGGAACTACATACAGTGTTCTGAGGAACAGAAATAGTGGGGATTACACAATGGGACGTGTTCTGGTAGGAACATTTTATTGGGGGGAGGGGGGGTATTGGGGGGAGGGTGTGGTATTGGAGGGAGGGGGTGGTATTGGGGGGAGGGGGTGGTATTGGGGGGAGTGGGGTGGGCATGGCATGCTGGAAGTGTTTTTCAGCTAAAAATAACCGAAGCTAAAGCCAGTTAGCTGAGATATGTTCTTGTGAGTTTTTGTGTGTGTGTCCACCATTCTGAAATGGTGACTAATCCAATGCAGGAGAGTTGCCACACTCCCTGCCATATATAGAAGGGAACAAATTACTGTTCCAATGTTGAGCACAGTTAGATGACCCTTTACCATTTAAAACCCCATTATATACACCACTCATAGAGATTTTTTTAAAGCAGCGGTTGACTATGCATTGTACTCAAACCTACATTCCCTCTTACGTATATTATTAGCATCATTGTTGTTGTTGTTATTATTATTATTATCAAACTTTACGATTACTCTCAGCTGACATCAAATGCTCTAACATTTATCTTTTGGGTTTTTTTGAAGCCAACACTTCGACCTAAAGTACGAACTGTCTTCATCAGGGAAAATGATTAATTTATTATTATTATTATTATTATTATTATTATTATTATTATTATTATTATTATTATTATTATTATTATTATTATTATTATTATTATTATTATTATTATTATTATTATTATTATTATTATTATTATTATTATTATTATTATTATTATTATTATTATTATTATTATTATTATTAGTAGTAGTAGTAGTAGTAGTAGTAGTATTAGTATTAGTATTACTACTATTATTATTATTATTATTATTATTGTTATTATTATTATTATTATTATTATTATTATTATTAGTATTATTATTTATTATTATTTCTACTACTAAACTACTACTACTACTATTATTATTATTATTATTATTATTATTATTATTATTTTTATTTTATTTATTATTATTATTATTATTATTATTATTATTATTATTAATTGATTAATAATTATTATTAATTGATTTATTATTATTATTATTATTATTATTATTATTATTATTATTATTATTATTATTAATTGATTAATAATTATTATTAATTGATTTATTATTATTATTATTATTATTATTATTATTATTATTATTATTATTATTATTATTATTATTATTTGATCGATTAATTATTATTATTATTATTATTATTATTATTATTATTATTATTATTATTATTATTATTATTATTATTATTTGATCGATTAATTATTATTATTATTATTATTATTATTATTATTATTATTATTATTATTATTATTATTATTATTATTATTATTATTACTACTATTATTAATTGATTAATTATTATTATTATTTTAATTTATTATTATTATTATTATTATTATTATTATTATTATTATTATTGTTGTTGTTATTGTTATTATTTATTTTTTATTTTTTATTATTATTATTTATATTATTATTATAAGGGACATTTCCTCCCATTTGGTTTGTGTAAGTTGTTGGTTTGTGTAAGTTGACCACTCTGTGTGCTTTAGAATTTGAGGGGTTAGATCAATTTAGATGAGTAATTTTTAATTTAGATGAGTATGTGCCGAGCCCAAAATGTGAGGACGCTACACCAAATTCCCTGCCAGTTGCTGTGGGATGCAACTGGGATGTGATTAAAATGCTATAAAATGCTAGAAATAATGGTTGATTTTTCTCCTTTAAAAAAAGGAGATTATTTGACCAATGTTTGTCGAGCATGCTCTGGTCTTCAGTCCCGTTAATTTTGAAGTGACCTCCTAGGTGAGAAAAAATATACAAAAACTAACAAGTTGTCCTAAAAGTCACATGACAGGTGATAGTGGGCTTGGTTTCATCTGCATGGTCTTGTGAGTTGAGATGAGGCAACCAGGTAGTTCCAGAATTTTAACTGGCTCTCAACTGAAACCACACCCACCTTCACCTGTCATGTGACTTCTGTTGGGACCGCGTTAGCTAAGTCTATCTAAGCACCTCGCCTAATGTGCCATTCCTCCATCATCATGAATATGGTGCATGTTGGCTGGTGGAAAGAGAAGGGAACTGTTTATACGCAAATGTCATCATCTTATAGCGATGGCTTGTTGTTGTTGTTGTTTACATTTCACATGCCCTTGAATGGCAACTCATCAACTAGAATGGAATGGAGCCGCAATGAAGTCAGGCTCCAGAACACCTCTTGAAATTGTTGCCATGGCGTTGCCCGTGACGACCTCTGCAGGACATATTTTGTGTTCTTGTACCCGACAGTCTATGTCTAGCTTGATCTCACCTCCATTCCAACGTTTCTCGGAGTAATCCAACCTTTGCTTTGATTCCTTGCATTCCTGTAATGGAAACTTAGTGCATTTGTATCCCATTACAATCAATTAACCCTCGTCTACAATCCTAGGAAATGCTAGGGCTATGTGGGGGTGGAGGGAAGGAGTGGCAGCTAAATATGTGGTCATGTTTACTTTTTAGCTACAGGCAGTGTACACAGCAGCTGCTGGGCTCAGATAGTGTGCACTATTGAGAGGTACACAATAGCTACATATACCAATGGAGCAATTAGAATGCCTGGTTATTTAGACAGCTGGGCTGAGACATGGAGAAGCTTGTGGTGTAACACGTTTAGACTCCGTGATCAACACGAGTGTGGTGTAACATGTTTAGACTCTGTGGTCAACACGAGTGTGGTGTAACATGTTTAGACTCTGTGATCAACACGAGTGTGGTGTAACATGTTTAGACTCTGTGGTCAACACGAGTTTAGTGTAGATGTTTAGACTCCATGATGAACGAGTGTGGTGTAACATGTTTAGACTCTGTGATCAACACGAGTGTGGTGTAACATGTTTAGACTCTGTGGTCAACACGAGTTTAGTGTAGATGTTTAGACTCCATGATGAACACGAGTGTGGTGTAACATGTTTAGACTCTGTGATCAACCCGAGTGTGGTGTAACACGTTTAGACTCTGTGGTCAACACGAGTTTAGTGTAGATGTTTAGACTCCATGATGAACACGAGTGCGGTGTAACATGTTTAGACTCTGTGATCAACACGAGTGTGGTGTAACATGTTTAGACTCCATGATCAAAAGTGTGTAACATGTTTAGACTCTGTGATCAACATGAGTGTGGTGTAACATGTTTATTAACTCGAGTGTGGTGTAGACTCTGTGATCAACACGAGTGTGGTGTAACATGTTTAGACTCTCTGATCAACACAAGTGTGGTGTAACATGTTTAGACTCTGTGATCAACATGAGTGTGGTGTAACATGTTTAGATTCCTTCATCAACAGGATCTAGGCTGTTTACAAACCCTCCATATATTTGCACTGGCCTCACTGCCTGGCCACCTGGTGCCCTCACTGCCTGGCCACCTGGTGCCCTCACTGCGTGCCCTCACTGCCATAGCCACCTGGTGCCCTCACTGCCATAGCCACCTGGTGCCCTCACTGCCTGGCCACCTGGTGCCCTCACTGCCATAGCCACCTGGTGCCCTCACTGCCTGGCCACCTGGTGCCCTCACTGCCATAGCCACCTGGTGCCCTCACTGCCATAGCAACCTGGTGCCCTCACTGCCTGGCCACCTGGTGCCCTCACTGCCATAGCCACCTGGTGCCCTCACTGCCATAGCCACCTGGTGCCCTCACTGCCATAGCCACCTGGTACCCTCACTGCCATAGCCACCTGGTGCCCTCACTGCCTGGCAACCTGGTGCCTTCATTGCCATAGCCACCTGGTACCCTCACTTGGTGCCCTCACTGCCACACCCATCTTGTGCCCTCGCTGCCACACCTACCTGGTGCTCTCTTGGTGTCCAACTATTATATAGTGTGTGCAAGTGACAATTATGTGGCCACGCCCACTTTATGGTTTCTCGTGTGCATGTGATGTACGCATATAGACAGGCATGCCGTCGGTTGCATGAGAGGAAACGGGTCATAATAGAGCACTGGCACCTTAGGATCCAGTCTTCAGTTTTCAACTGCACACAGAGAACCGTGAAGCTTGTATGGTAGAGGAGCAACCTATCAAGATTATGTCCAATGATGGAGCTGTGGGCAAATCCTGGGATCATCTATGGACGTCCACAGTTCTTGCCCTCCTAATACTGCCTAGGGCTAGGATTAGGTGGGCAAATCCTGGGATCATCTTTGGATGTGCACAGTTCTTGACCTCCTAATACTGGCTAGGGCTAGGATTAGGTGGGCAAATCCTGGGATCATCTATGGACGTCCACAGTTCTTGCCCTCCTAATACTGGCTAGGGCTAGGATTAGGTGGGCAAATCCTGGGATCATCTATGGACGTCCACAGTTCTTGCCCTCCTAATACTGGCTAGGGCTAGGATTAGGTGGGCAAATCCTGGGATCACCTATGGATGTGCACAGTTCTTGCCCTCCTAATACTGGCTAGGGCTAGGATTAGGTGGGCAAATCCTGGGACATCTATGGATGTGCACAGTTCTTGCCCTCCTAATACTGGCTAGGATTAGGTGCTGGGACTTCTATGGATGTCCACGGTTTTTGCCCTCCTAATACTGGCTAGGGCTAGGATTAGGTGGGCAAATCCTGGCATCTATGGACGTCCACAGTTATTGCCCTCCTAATACTGACTAGGGCTATAGCTAGGATTAGGTGGGCAAATCCTGGGATCATCTATGGATGTCCACAGTTATTGCCCTCCTAATACTGGCTAGGGCTAGGGCTAGGATTAGGTGGGCAAATCCTGAGATCATCTATGGACATCCACAGTTATTGCCCTCCTAATACTGACTAGTATGGCTAGGATTAGGTGGGAAAATCCTGGGATCGTCTATGGATGTCCACAGTTATTGCCCTCCTAATACTGGCTAGGGCTAGGATTAGGTGGGCAAATCCTGGGATCATCTATGGATGTCCACAGTTCTTGCCCTCCTAATACTGGCTAGGGCTAGGATTAGGTGGGCAAATCCTGGGATCATCTATGGATGTGCACAGTTCTTGCCCTCCTAATACTGGCTAGGGCTAGGATTAGGTGGGAAAATCCTGGGATCATCTATGGACGTCCACAGTTCTTGCCTTCCTAATACTGGCTAGGGCTAGGATTAGGTGGGCAAATCCTAGGATCATCTATGGACATCCACAGTTCTTGCCCTCCTAATACTGGCTTGGGCTAAGGATAGGATTGGGAGGGCACCAAGTCCAACTCCGAGTATCCTAGATATCCCGGGACTGTCCCCAGTACCACTAGTATCCTAGATATCCCCCCGGTACCACTGGAACAGCCTGTAGAAAGCACCTCTCCAACTATAACTTTGTCTGCTATGACTATGATGGAGGTAGATGAGGAAGGGGGGGGGGGGCAATGTGTCCTCTGAACGAGAGTATGTAGAAAGAGGCATTGGAAAATACAAGGGGCTGTGGGAGCCCTAATTCTCAAATAGAATTAGCTTTTTTACTTTTTTTGTATCTTGAGTGCGACCAGCAGAATTATATACCAGGGTAAAGGTCAGAAATGCGAATGTCTTACTGTGTGGGGGACTAATTAGAAAGCACTATAACACGTTTCTTTGTTGAGGAAACTTGGCAGCAGTTCAAATTTGTCCAAATGACTAGCCCTTAAAACAGATGATGTCTAATGGCTTATTCACCCCGAAGCTTTGTGTTGAACTGTTGATGGAGAAGGGGTGTGGGGGGCACTGATTGAAATAGAAATCTGCAGTGTTTTTGAAGACGTCTGAAAGTCATCCCACAAGCTTCAATTATTTTTTCATCACTCTTCGAGTTATCAAGTTCCTAATATTTAACATGAAGAATATCTATAATGTGATTAACAATTAGAACATCTAACATAATAATTATAGGATAATGTGCTCGTGCTACTGAGCATGTACAGTGCAACACGTAGCAACAGGTATTAACTTGCAAAATGCCACAAGTGTGAGGTAGCGCCGCAGCAGCAGAGGGACAGAGGCGGAGAAATGGTGAAAATGATAAGGGCAAGCACTAGAATGTCTAACAGGGAGCAGGAAAGGGAGAGCACATGAGGAAAGAGACGTCCAGAGCGATCTAAACAGAAAAACAGAGACTAGTCGGAGTTAGCATTGGATGAGGCAAGAAATGTGAGGAGAGAGCTGAACAGAGAAAGGCAGAAACTAGCGAGAGCAGTATAAGCAGATGAGGCAAGAAACGTCAGGAGAGAGCTGAACAGAGAAAGGCAGAGACTAGCGAGAGCAGATGAGGCAAGAAACGTCAGGAAAGAGCTGACCAGAGAAAGGCAGAGACTAGTGAGAGGAAGTGAAGGTGCTGGCATTGCAATCTTCTATACAGGCCAATGTCCACACTGTGCCGGCACTGTCATGCTTTAAGGGTTAATATGGTAACCCTGAACTGCTGCCCACGATGACAAGGTTAGTCGACCACCACTTTCTGAGAATCCACAAATACTGCAAGAACTATTTGTAAAGAAACAGCAAAGCAAACCATCTTCAATGGAACATAAGGAAGAGCCTTCTCCTTGGCATCTAACATAGGTACATTATTTGAAGCTTTAATTTAATCACTCGACATTTCAGCTGGATGCTCTAGCCTCCATCAAGAATACTGGTGCATGTGTGTGGCACTCCTGTGGTTTGGAGCATTGGCTGTTAGAGAAAATAAGTGCAGAGCCTCTGTGGGTGTCGAGTTGTGAATAATAATTATTAAATAAACATGAATAATAATTAGTAAATAAACACGAATAAATAAACACGAATAATAATTATTAAATAATAATTAGTGAATAAATAATAGTGAATAAATAAACGTGAATAATAATTAATAAATAAACACGAATAATAATTAGTAAATAAACACTAGTGAATAATAATTAGTAAATAAACATGAAGTAAATAAACACGAATAATAATTAGCAAATAAACATGAATAATAATTAGCAAATAAACATGTATTCAACATTATTTATCAAGGTTAGCAGTGATCCAGAATGAACTAAGCTGAATTTCCCCCTGCACTGCCATTAGTAAAAAGTAGGAGGACTTCACTTCTCCTGCGGACCTGTGAGCTCATGGATATATGGACATGTAGCACTAATAGTGTTGCTAATTCCTAGAAGAGGTCAATTTAATACCAATAGGTCCTAATTCAATAACAACAGCCTTTGAAGGAGATCCTAAAGGGTTTTAGACTGCCTAGGAATATTTCTTCTTTTTTAACTACGATTTCCTTTTCCCAAGCCTCCATCAAGCGCCAGAGATAGATCCCACTATAGGATATATTGGTTGCTACATAGGTAAGGTATTGGGTGAGTGGCAAGAGATATAGTCCTTTGTTGTTTATTATTATTATTATTATTATTATTATTATTATTATTATTATTATTATTATTATTATTATTATTATTATTATTATTATTATTATTATTATTATTATTACTACTACTACTACTACTACTACTACTATTATTATTATTATTATTATTACTACTATTACTATTATATTATTGTTGTTGTTTATACAATGACTTGCTTAATAATCAACTCGAAATTTACTCTCTCGACGTTTCAGTTCATCAAAAATAATTCTGGACATTACACTGATAAAGGCTAGAGCATCTACCCGATACCTTGAGAGAGAGAGTGAATTTCAAGTTGATTATTAGGGAAGTCATAATTTGGTATATCAACTGAAAATGTGTTGAGATTTTTTTCTTGGAATTGTGTGTATCTCCTTCAAATTCCTTGTGAATATAGATAGCTTAGATGGTGGTGTGGCATTGTGTGGGTGTGATGTTGCCCTGAAACCAATGATGTGTTCACCGCAGAATACATGAAAGTCAAGTCATCTGGTTATATGTAAATCCTGTCTGGATTACAGAAAAAATGCACGATGCTAATAATGTGTAAGTGAGTGGGCGGTGTGGCATTGTGGGGGTGTGCTGTTTCCTTACAGTGTTGACATACTTTTGCTAACAAGCTACTTGCCATGGTTTCAGAGCATGGCTACGGCAGAGGGTGCTATGCCCTCACTTGGACAAGTGCGTGACCCTCACAGTATCTGATGACACGATGTTGAGTTATTTGCATTTGTGTGTTACTTCAATGGAAATGGTTCCCAGCACTGCGGCCACAGCAGGCTATCTCTTGCCATGGTCCTGAGCCCTAGAATTCTCCTAGTCCTAGCCCTAGAAGACCCCCAGCCCTATCACTGGAGTGGTAGCCCTAGAATTCTCCTAACCCTAGTCCTAGAAGAACCCCAGCCCTAGAAATCGAGTGTAGCCTTAGAATTCTCCAAGTCCTAGGCATACCCCATCTCTGGCTCTGGTCTTAAGTCTAGTCCTAATATACCCATGCCCTAGTCCATTAGCCCTAGTGCTGAACCTTGTGCTTGACATATAGCCCCTCCCTTACCCTAGCAATGGGGACATCCTAGGGAAAGAGTCCAGCACTTAATTAATACGTAATGCTGACAGTTAATCATTTCAGTTAGTGGATACCTAATGCTGACAGTTAATCACCTGCACTTAGTGGATACCTAATGCTGGCAGTTAATCACTTCACTTAGTGGATCCTAATTCTTACAGTTAATCACTTTGCTTAGTGGATACATAATGCTGACAGTTAATCACTTCTCTTAGTGGATACCTAATGCTGACAGTTAATCACTTCACTTAGTGGATACATAATGCTGACAGTTAATCACTTCTCTTAGTGGATACCTAATGCTAACAGCTAATCACTTCACTTAGTGGATACCTAATGCTGACAGTTAATCACTTCGCTTAGTGGATACATAATGCTGACAGTTAATCACTTCCCTTAGTGGATACCTAATGCTAACAGCTAATCACTTCACTAAGTGGATACCTAATGCTGACAGTTAATCACTTCGCTTAGTGGATACATAATGCTGACAGTTAATCACTTCACTTAGTGGATACCTAATGCTGACAGTTAATCACTTCACTTAGTGGATACATAATGCTGACAGTTTATCACTTCACTTAGTGATACCTAATGCTGACAGTTAATCACTTCACTTAGTGGATACCTAATGCTGACAGTTAATCACTTCACTTAGTGATACCTAATGCTGACAGTTAATCACTTCACTTAGTGGATACCTAATGCTGACAGTTAATCAGTGGATACCTAATGCTGACAGTTAATCACTTCACTTAGTGGATACCTAATGCTGACAGTTAATCACTTCACTTAGTGGATACCTAATGCTGACAGTTAATTACTTCACTTAGTGGATACATAATGCTGACAGTTAATCACTTCACTTAGTGGATACCTAATGCTGACAGTTAATCAGTGGATACCTAATGCTGACAGTTAATCACTTCACTTAGTGGATACCTAATGCTGACAGTTAATCACTTCACTTAGTGGATACATAATGCTGACAGTTAATTACTTCACTTAGTGGATATCTAATGCTGACAGTTAATCACTTCACTTAGTGGATACCTAATGCTGACAGTTAATCACTTCACTTAGTGGATACATAATGCTGACAGTTAATTACTTCACTTGTGGATACCTAATGCTGACAGTTAATCACTTCACTTAGTGGATACCTAATGCTGATGGTCACTTCACTTAGTGGATACCTAATGCCATCACCTCAGTTAGTGGATATCTAATGCTGACAGTTAATCACTTCACGCTAGTGTCGGTTGTTGGACGACATTTTTCAGATTTAATGGCTCAAGCAACAAATTCATGTGATTTCGTGATGATCATGGTTGCACCAGCAAAGATGCTTTTTTGCATGCTTTTCTCTCTCCTCCATCTGAGTTTGGAATTAGTAACAGCCAGAGAACACTCTCGACAGTGGTGTTGAAAGCATCCAGTGCGAAGAAAACTGTGCGAAGAAAACTAAGTAGGAAAAAACCCACCAGTTGCTGTCTGAAAAAGTCTAGTGGCAATAACCCCTTCCCCCCAGCCTCTCTCCCAACTGCTATATTTATAACCCCTTCCCCCCAGCTTTCTCCCAACTGCTATATTTATAACCCCTTCCCCCCAGCCTCTCTCCCAACTGCTATATTTATAACCTGTTCCCCCCCAGCCTCTCTCCCAACTGCTATATTTATAACCCCTTCCCTCCAGCCTCTCTCCCAACTGCTATATTTATAACCCCTTCCCCCCAGCCTCTCTCCCAACTGCTATATTTATAACCTCTTCCCCCCCAGCCTCTCTCCCAACTGCTATATTTATAACCCCTTCCCTCCAGCCTCTCTCCCAACTGCTATATTTATAGCTTTAATTTTCCTTGTCAGAAAAGAAATGCATCTAGGAATGCCTCTTCTCTCAGGGGATGAGAGGATTCTGAGTGATGCCTGGTAAGCACAGGTGCCTGTGCAGCCTTCCTCAGCAGGTGGCTTTAGTCAAGGCATGGAAGAGATGGTCCTTATTATTATTATTATTATTAATTATTATTATTATTATTATTATTATTATTATTATTATTATTATTATTATTATTATTATTATTATTATTATTACTACTACTACTACTACTACTACTACTACTACTACTACTACTACTACTACTACTACTACTACTACTACTACTACTACTACTACTACAACAACTACTACTACTACTACTATTATTATTATTAGTAGTAGTAGTAGTATTAAATATATATATATTTATTTATTTATTGTTATTATTATTATTATTGTTATTATTATTATTATTGTTGTTATTATTATTATTTAAAAATATTACTATTATATTATTATTGTTGTTGTTTATACAATGACTTATGACTTGCTTAATAATCAACTTGAAATTTACCCTCTCGATGTTTCGATTCATCAAAAATAAATTCTGAACATTATACATTGATCCTGATAAAGGCTAGAGCATCTACCCGATACCTTGAGAGAGAGAGTGAATTTCAAGTTGATTATTAAGGAATTCGTAATTTGGTAATCAACTGAGAATGTGTTGAGATTTTTTCTTGGAATTGTGTGTATCTCCTTCAAATTCCTTGTGAATATAGATAGCTTAGATGGTGGTGTGGCATTGTGTGGGTGTGATGTTGCCCTGAAACCAATGATGTGTTCACCGCAGAATACATGAAAGTCAAGTCGTCTGGTTATATGTAAATCCTGTTTGGATTACAGAAAAAATGCATGATGCTAATAATGTGTAAGTGAGTGGGCGGTGTAGCATTGTGGGGGTGTGCTGTTTCCTTACAGGGTTGACATACTTTTGCTGACAAGCTACTTGCCATGGTTTCAGAGCCTGGCCAGGGCCGCAGAGGGTGCTATGCCCTCAATTGGACAAGTGCGTGACCCTCACAGTATCTGATGACATGATATTGAGTTGTGAGATATTTGCATTTATGTGTTACTTCAATGGAAATGGTTCCCAGCACTGCCGCTACAACTGTTCCTGGGACAACCTGCAGAGCCCTTCATTATTGTAGGCTCATGGTCCTAAGCCATAAAATTCTCTAGCCCTAGCCCTAGAAGCCCCCCAGCACTATCACTGGAGTGGTAGCCCTAGAATTCTCCTAGTCCTGGTCCTAGAAGACCCCCAACCCTGGCAATCAAGTGTAACTTTAGAATTCTCCCAGTCCATCTCTGGCCATAGTCTTAAGTCTAGTCCTAATATACCCATGCCCTAGTCCCTTAGCATTAGCCCTAGTGCTGAACCTTGTGCGTGACATATAGCCCCTCCCTTACCCTAGCAATGGGGACATCCTAGGGAAAGATTCCAGCACTTAATGGATACCTAATGCTGATAGTTAATTACTTCACTTGGTGGATACCTAATGCTGACAGTTAATCACTTCACTAAGTGTATACCTAATGCTGACAGTTAATCACTTTACTTAGTGGATACCTGTAATGCCATCACTTCACTTTAAATAGTGGATACCTAATGCTGACAGTTAATCACTTCACGCTAGTGTCATTTGTTGGACGACATTTTTCAGATTTAATGGCTCAAGCAACAAATTCATGTGATTTCGTGATGATCATGGTTGCACCAGCAAAGATACTTTTTTTTGCATACTTTTCTCTCTCCTCCATCTGAGTTTGGTTCTTCTTGGAATTAGTAACAGCCAGAGAACACTCTCGACAGTGGCGTTGAAAGCATCCAGTGCGAAGAAAACTAAGTAGGAAAAACACCCAGTCTGAAAAAGTATAGTGGCAATAACCCCTTCCCCCCAGCCTCTCTCCCAACTGCTATATTTATAACCCCTTCCCTCCAGCCTCTCTCCCAACTGCTATATTTATAACCCCTTCCCCCCAGCCTCTCTCCCAACTGCTATATTTATAACCCCTTCCCCCCAGCCTCTCTCCCAACTGCTATATTTATAACCCCTTCCCTCCAGCCTCTCTCCCAACTCCTATATTTATAACCCTTCCCCCCAGCCTCTCTCCCAACTGCTATATTTATAACCCCTTCCCTCCAGCCTCTCTCCCAACTGCTATATTTATAGCTTTAGCTTTCCTTGTCGCAAAGAAATGCATATCTAGGAATGCCTCTTCTCTCAGGGGATGAGAGGATTCAGAGTGGTGCCTGATAAGCACAAGTGCCCGTGCAGCCTTCCTCAGCAGGTGGCTTTAGTCAAGGCATGGAAGGCATGGAAGAGATGGTCCATCGTGGCAGTGACATCATCAGCCTTTGGAGGACAAAGGAACACAGATATAAGGGGCTGAGATTATTATTATTATTATTATTATTATTATTATTATTATTATTATTATTATTATTATTATTATTATTATTATTATTATTATTATTATTATTATTATTATTATTTGTATATTTATTGTTAGTTTATTATTATTATTATTATTATTATTATTGTTATTGTTATTGTTATTATTATTATTATTATTAAGTAATATTACTATTATATTATTATTGTTGTTATTTATACAATGACTAGCTTAATAATCAACTTGAAATTTACTCTTTTGACGTTTCAGTTTATCAAAAATAATTCTGGACATTACACTGATAAAGGCTAGAACATCTACCCGATACCTTGAGAGAGAGAGTGAATTTCAAGTTGATTATTAAGGAAGTCATTGTAATTTTTTATGTCAACTGAGAATGTGTTGAATTCTCATTGTTTTCATTTATTTTATTTTCTCAGAATTGTCTGTAACTCCTTCAACTTCCTTGTGAATATGGATCTTTAGATGGTGGCGTGGCGTTGTGTGTGCGTGATGTTGCCCTGAAACCAATAAAGTTTAAAATGCAGAATACATGAAAGTCGAGTCATCTGGTTATATTGCGTATATCCTGTCTGGATTACTGGAAAAATCGGTGCTAATAAGTGAGGTGGGCGGTGTGGCATTGTGTGGGTCTGATGTTGCCTTGCAGGGTTGGTATAATTTCGCTAACAAGCTACTTGCCATGGTTTCAGAGCCTGGCCACGGCCGCAGAGATTGCTATGCCCTCACTTGGACAAGTGGATAACCCTTACAGTATCTGATGACATGGTGTTGAGTGGTGAGATGTTTGCATTTGTGTGTTACTTCAATGGAAAGGGGTTTTCCAGCACTGCCGCTAAAACTTTTCCTGGGACATCCTGCAGAGCTCTTCATTATTGTAGGCTATCTCTTTCCATGGTCTTAAGCCCTAGAATTCTCCTAGCCCTAGCCCTAAAAGTCACCCAGCCTTATCACTGGAGTGGTAGCCCTAGAATTCTCCTAGCCCCAGCCCTAGAAATCGAGTGTAGCCTTAGAATTCTTTCTGTCCTAGCCACGCCCCATCTCTGGCTCTAGTCTTAAGTCTAGTCCTAATATACCCATGCCCTTGTCCCTTAGCATTAGCCCTAGCGCTGAACCTTGTGCGTGACGTACAGCCCCTCTCTTACCCTAGCAATGGGGACATCCTAGGGAAAGATTCCAGCACTTAATGGATACCTAATGCTGACAGTTAATCACTTCACTAGTGGATACCTAATGCTGACAGTTAATCACTTCACTTAGTGGATACCTAATGCTGACAGTTAATCACTTCACTTAGTGGATACCTAATGCTGACAGTTAATCACTTCACTTAGTGGATACCTAATGCTGACAGTTAATCACTTCACTTAGTGGGTACCTAATGCTGACAGTTAATCACTTCACTTAGTGGATACCTAATGCTGACAGTTAATCACTTCACTTAGTGGATACCTAATGCTGACAGTTAATCACTTCACTTAGTGGATACCTAATGCTGACAGTTAATCACTTCACTTAGTGGATACCTAATGCTGGCAGTTAATCACTTCATTTAGTGGATACCTAATGCTGACAGTTAATCACTTCACTTAGTGGATACCTAATGCTGACAGTTAATCGGTGGATACCTAATGCTGACAGTTAATCACTTCACTTAGTGGATAACCTAATGCTGACAGTTAATCACTTCACTTAGTGGATACCTAATGCTGACAGTTAATCACTTCACTTAGTGGATACCTAATGCTTACAGTTAATCACTTCATTTAGTGGATACCTAATGCTGACAGTTAATCACTTCACTTAGTGGATACCTAATTCTGACAGTTAATCACTTCACGCTAGTGTCGTTTGTTGGACGACATTTTTCAGATTTAATGGCTCAAGTAACAAATTCATGTGATTTCGTGATGATCATGGTTGCACCAGCAAAGATTTTTTGGCAGACTTTTCTCTCTCCTCCATCTGAGTTTGGTTCTTCTTGGAATTAGTAACAGCTGGAGAACACTCTCGACAGTGGCGTTGAAAGCATCCAGTGCGAAGAAAACTAAGTAGGAAAAAACACCCACCAGTTGCTGTCTGAAAAAGTCTAGTGGCAATAACCCCTTCCCCCAGCCTCTCTCCCAACTGCTATATTTGCTTCCCTTGTCGGCAAAGAAATGCATCTAGGAATGCCTCTTCTCTCAGGGGATGAGAGGATTCAGAGTGATGCCTGGTAAGCACAGGTGCCTGTGCAGCCTTCCTCAGCAGGTGGCTTTAGTCAAGGCATGGAAGAGATGGTCCATCATGGCTGACATCATCAGCCTTTGGAGGACAGAGGAACACAGACATAAGGGGCTGAGATTATTATTATTATTGTTGTTGTTGTTATTGTTATTATTATTGTTGTTGTTATTGTTGTTATTGTTGTTATTATTATTATTATTATTATAAATATATTTTTTAGGCATGCTTACCCTTTGCAACCACAGTTTTTATTGTTGCTGTTTGGGGGAGGAGGGGGTTAAGCAGGTCTAAGATCAACTTTCAGTGCATATTATATCTATAGTACATTATTTGTGAATGATATCTAATATTGGTTTGTCGTGGACCATTATGTGCTGGTAGTTGTTGTTTGATGGTGGACATGCAGTTGTTGGCACATACTTCTCCACTTTTAAGTCCCTATTCCTGTTTCTTTGAGTGAGCAAAAGCAACATTGTCAATAATTGTTGTTTTATCCTCAGGGCGTTCACTAGGGACGGCATCTGTGAGTTAGAACGTTTCAACACCCAGAAAGTGGCGGACTTCAAAAGCATTCTCATCAACTATGTGCAGCTGCAAATGCACATTCATAAGAAGGTATGTATGTCTGGTGAGTTATGTCTGTGCAGTGCAGCTGCAAATGCACATTCATAAGAAGGTATGTCTGGTGAGTTATGTCTGTGCAGTGCAGATACAAATGCACATTCATAAAATGGTATGTCTGGTCAATTAGGTCTGTGCAGTGGCAATTCTCATTAGATGGGGGAAAAAATTGTTCTCTAAAATTGATCTAGCATGTGATTGGTCCAGTTAAGTAGCCTCCCCCCCCCCTCCCCTCTACAAGCCCTCCAAAACCATCTCCCTCACAGGCCCTCATACAAAACAGATGGCTGCACATGCTGGTGAGAACAGGCTGCATGGTTAATAGCTCAAAGGAAAGGATGATGGATATAGGCTCGGTTCATTAACATGCTCTAGCTCTTTCTTTTTCTTCGCTTGCTGCTCTATGCCTAGCATCCATTACCAGTGTTAGTATCCTACCATAGCAACAAATATTTGAGCATGCTCAGTTAATCTTTTAGCTAGCAACACATAGTTACTGTTTAGTAGAGAAATGGATGATATAAGGATGCCAGCCATTTTGAAGTGCCCTATACTGGTAGGTTTATTGCTGACTATGCCCTGGGCATGGGTGGTGTCAGCTCTTGTTAGGCAAATCTACCTTTTAAGTGAAAGGAATGAAAAGTCTGTTGAACTTGATTGTGGTAGAGGAATGTAGAAGGTGCCACCATTCGACATAGTATTGCAGCACTGCAACCTATCTACTTGTCTTCCCACACAGTACTTGTGCATAGTAGTAAGTCCTTTGGTCATAATTTTACTACCAGAAGACTCCTGTGTGCAATCATTTGTTAGGTACGGATTCTGAGGCACTGAAGTCTGCTATTATTGCATAGTGACGTTATTTTGACTGACATTTTTTAAAAACTTTTTTGAAGGCGTACATCTTGTCTTAGCTCCTCCCCCCATCGTGAGGTTTGTACATTTGTGAAAATGTTGATAATTGTGAAGGACCACTTATAATGCATGTGTATAAGTTGGTTTCCTCAGAAGTTAATTTTACTCTTGTGGCAATAGTCAACAGCACAGACCTTCAACATAACCCGATATCACTTATAATGCATGTGTCTGTGTGTATTACATGATACATAGGCACATGTGTCTACTTTAGTAATGATACTTATAATGCATGTGTCTGTGTGTATTACATGATACATAGGCACATGTGTCTACTTTAGTAATGATACTTATAATGCATGTGTCTGTGTGTATTACATGATACATAGGCACATGTGTCTACTTTAGTAATGATACTTATAATGCATGTGTCTGTGTGTATTACATGATACATAGGCACATGTGTCTACTTTAGTAATGATACTTATAATGCATGTGTCTGTGTGTATTACATGATACATAGGCACATGTGTCTACTTTAGTAATGATACTTATAATGCATGTGTCTGTGTGTATTACATGATACATAGGCACGTGTGTCTACTTTAGTAATGATACTTATAATGCATGTGTCTGAGTGTATTACATGATACATAGGCACATGTCTACTTTAGTAATAATACTTATAATGCATGTGTCTGTGTGTATTACATGATACATAGGCACATGTGTCTACTTTAGTAATGATACTTATAATGCATGTGTCTGTGTGTATTACATGATACATAGGCACGTGTGTCTACTTTAGTAATGATACTTATAATGCATGTGTCTGAGTGTATTACATGATACATAGGCACATGTCTACTTTAGTAATGATACTTATAATGCATGTGTCTGTGTGTATTACATGATACATAGGCACGTGTGTCTACTAATATTTATAATGCATGTGTCTGTGTGTATTACATGATACATGGGCACATGTGTCTACTTCAGTAATAATACTTATAAGCATGTGTCTGAGTGTATTACATGATACATAGTCTACTTTAGTGTTAAAAGCATGGTAATTAATAACATCTATGGTTGGTTAGGTCTGGTGTTACACTGAGTAACTTCATGTTTGTGGCTGCTTGACTATAACAATAACAAGTAGACATAACAATAATGTAAACACATAAACACTATATTAGAGAGATATTAGAGAGAAATTAAACAAGAATCTACCAATATAGACAACCACATATACACGAGACCCTTTACCTATCAAAATGATATCCTTATTAGTTCCAGGTAAAGGTCATGAATATGTTTGCTGTCCACATGCTGCAGGTAAATTCCAATAGGTATATATTTTTAAATAAAGTTTTGTATATGTAAGAAGGGTGGTTTTCAGTTGAACTTCATTAAAAAAATAACTAAGAACTATCTTTTAATCAGCTTCTCCCCCCCAAGTAGTTCTACCTAAACCCATTTGCATCACTGGTGACATGTGTCACATGACATGCACGTGCTTGAAGACTTGTCTGAATGCTAACAGTGTACAAGCGTTGTCGTCAAGAGCCTCTATGATCAGAGTCAGGAAAGTGACCGCCATGCCAAGGAGAACTGGACAGGGGGACTCACCACCTTTGCTGGGTATTTTAACAGTGGCTACCCACAACCCTTCATTGTTCACTTTCGAAGAAGTCTCCCGGGGGAGGGGCTTCCCGGGGGAGGGAAAATTGAAGGAAGTGGAAAGCAAACAAACAGAGGAAAAAAGCCTCAGCAGTATCCCTGACCACACCCCTGTAAGTGGCGGCACCAGGTGCGTGTGTGGAGGAGAATGTAATGATAGGGTCATTTCCATAACTTTAAGATCTCAGCTCGCAGGGGACAAGGATAAAATTACAGCCACCATGACATCATCAGTTACAGCCACCATGACATCATCAGTTACAGCCACCATGACATCATCAGTTGTGAGAGGAAGACTAGGAGGTCGGAGAAACCTGGATCAAGGTGTTTTAAGGGTGCAGCAGGAAGGTGGAACTTGATAAGTCTGCCACCATAGAGCATGCAGGGAACACTTGATTGTGTGGGAAGATGCCTCAGTTGATAGAGCCAGCCAATGACTTCAGCCAAGATTTAAGGGGGTGGAGCTACGTGGTTGCTGGCTCTCAACTCCCAGGACTATGCAGTGAGACCACACCCATCAGTATGTGTTTAATATGTTACTGTGCTTATGCACTAGCATTCAGACAATAGATCACATGCATGTCATGTGAAAGGCCAGCTGCCAGCGAGTATAAATGCTGTGTTCTTCCCCGATCACCCTGATGAAGACGATCACCCTGATGAAGACCAGAAAATTTGCATTGGCTAAGAAACCACACACTGATTAAATTAAAAATATAAAGTCTCAATGAACTCTCAGTTGACATAATAACATTACAATAACCTCATCAATAATCAACTTGAAGTTGCTGATTATTGAGAAGGTTATTGTTATATCATTTATTTTATTTATTATTATTATTATTAGTAGTAGTAGTAGTAGGTAACACACAGATTTAAGTCCAATTTGGGAATAATTATATGATTAACAGTCGGGGTAACTGCACGAGGCAAAGTCGAGTGCCACTCTGCCTGTTACAAGTACAAATTGGACGAGAGGAAGTGTAAGTGCCTATTAGTCATACAGTATAACAAATAAAATATAAATTAATTTTGTAAATGCAAAAAGAAAGCTGGTAGCTCTCTATTAAAACTAGCTATCCTGAGGTAGTGTTTAATCAACTAGAAAATTTTATTTTGCACAAAGTGGACCCTTTTCTATCACATGTGTGTGTGTGTGTGTCTGTGTTCTTTTTACCCCCTGCTGTGGCCTTCATACACCACGAAAAGCACCTGAGGCATATTTACAGCCGTGACAACAGATCAACATCCATTTGACCTCTCCATAGCAGGCTAGGTCTGTGGAAAGAAGTCGCTCTAATTACAAGTAATTGTAGCTCCGCCTTCTTCAGGTTATAAATACATCAATGCCATGTGGACTCATGTGCGCCAAAAATTGCAGCAGGAGTTATGTGCACCGAAACTGATGTGGAGGGTCTTGTGCGCCAAAACTGATGTGGAGGGTCTTGTGCGCCAAAACTGATGTGGAGGGTCTTGTGCGCCAAAACTGATGTGGAGGGTCTTGTGCACCAAAACTGATGTGGAGGGTCTTGTGCACCAAAACTGATGTGGAGGGTCTTGTGCACCAAAACTGATGTGGAGGACCAAAACTGATGTGGAGGGTCTTGTGCGCCAAAACTGATGTGGAGGGTCTTGTGCACCAAAACTGATGTGGAGGGTCTTGTGCACCAAAACTGATGTGGAGGATCTTGTGCACCAAAACTGATGTGGAGGGTCTTGTGCACCAAAACTGATGTGGAGGGTCTTGTGCAACAAAACTGATGTGGAGGATCTTGTGCACCAAAACTGATGTGGAGGGTCTTGTGCACCAAAACTGATGTGGAGGGTCTTGTGCACCAAAACTGATGTGGAGGGTCTTGTGCACCAAAACTGATGTGGAGGGTCTTGTGCACCAAAACTGATGTGGAGGACCAAAACTGATGTGGAGGGTCTTGTGCACCAAAACTGATGTGGAGGGTTGTGCACCAAAACTGATGTGGAGGGTCTTGTGCGCCAAAACTGATGTGGAGGGTCTTGTGCACCAAAACTGATGTGGAGGGTCTTGTGCACCAAAACTGATGTGGAGGGTCTTGTGCACCAAAACTGATGTGGAGGGTCTTGTGCACCAAAACTGATGTGGAGGGTCTTGTGCAACAAAACTGATGTGGAGGATCTTGTGCGCCAAAACTGATGTGGAGGGTCTTGTGCACCTAAACTGATGTGGAGGGTCTTGTGCACCAAAACTGATGTGGAGGGTCTTGTGCAACAAAACTGATGTGGAGGATCTTGTGCGCCAAAACTGATGTGGAGGGTCTTGTGCACCTAAACTGATGTGGAGGGTCTTGTGCACCAAAACTGATGTGGAGGGTCTTGTGCACCAAAACTGATGTGGAGGGTCTTGTGCACCAAAACTGATGTGGAGGGTCTTGTGCACCAAAACTGATGTGGAGGGTCTTGTGCAACAAAACTGATGTGGAGGGTCTTGTGCACCAAAACTGATGTGGAGGGGAGGGTCTTGTGCACCAAAACTGATGTGGAGGGTCTTGTGCAAAACTGATGTGGAGGGTCTTGTGCACCAAAACTGATGTGGAGGGTCTTGTGCAACAAAACTGATGTGGAGGATCCTGTGCACCAAAACTGATGTGGATGGGAGGGTCTTGTGCACCAAAACTGATGTGGAGGGGAGGGTCTTGTGCACCAAAACTGATGTGGAGGGTCTTGTGCACCAAAACTGATGTGGAAGGTCTTGTGCAAAACTGATGTGGAGGGTCTTGTGCACCAAAACTGATGTGGAGGGTCTTGTGCAAAACTGATGTGGAGGGTCTTGTGCACCAAAACTGATGTGGAGGGTCTTGTGCACCAAAACTGATGTGGAGGGTCTTGTGCACCAAAAATGCAGGCAGAGGTCATGTGCACTATTGCACTACAGGTCCTAGCAAGAGAAAAGCCTGCGAGTCACACATCATGCATCCAGGAACATGTGTTAGATCAAAGGAAGTGGGTAGTGCATTGCCAGAGATTCTCTTTGTTTTGTATGGGAGTCAGTGAGTATGCCTTCAAACAAGTCGGCACCTAGCCACCGTAAGACATCATAGTAGGAGGGAGAATAACAGCAACTTGGAAAGGTCTGCGGCTGGTCGGGAAGTGATTGACATTCAAGCAATGCCATAAGAAGGATCAACATTTAAGCAGATTATGTTCCATACATCGTAAGGGAGGGGCAATACCATAGAAGACAAATGCTGACAAAAACTTGTGGTTACGACTTTGGAGCTCCATAGATTCTGCACACTTCACTGTATGGACTTGATATGTAGCTCAGGAGATAGACCCTGTGTGCTATCTTTTGATACACTTTACATGAGTTCAAAGTTGGGACCCTCAAAGCCTGCATGCCTGAGTTCTCTGCAGTTGTGGTTCCTGAGGTCAAAGTTGGGGCCCTCAAAGCCTGCATGCCTGAGTTCTCTGCAGTTGTGGTTCCTGAGGTCAAAGTTGGGGCCCTCAAAGCCTGCATGCGCCTGAGTTCTCTGCAGTTGTGGTTCCTGAGGTCAAAGTTGGGGCCCTCAAAGCCTGCATGCCTGAGTTCTCTGCAGTTGTGGTTCCAAATGCCCTCGATTTTCCACCCGCCTGAGGTCAAAGTTTGGGACCTCTAAGCCTGCATGCCTGAGTTCTCTGCAGTTGTGGTTCCTGAGGTCAAAGTTTGGGCCCTCAAAGCCTGCATGCCTGAGTTCTGTGTAGTTGTGGTTCCTGAGGTCAAAGTTGGGGCCCTCAAAGCCTGCATGCCTGAGTTCTCTGCAGTTGTGGTTCCTGAGGTCAAAGTTGGGGCCCTCAAAGCCTGCATGCCTGAGTTCTCTGCAGTTGTGGCTACTGAGGTCAAAGTTGGGACCCTCAAAGCCTGCATGCCTGAGTTCTCTGCAGTTGTGGTTCCTGAGGTCAAAGTTGGGACCCTCAAAGCCTGCATGCCTGAGTTCTCTGCAGTTGTGGCCCCTGAGGTCAAAGTTGGGTACCTCAAAGCCTGCATGCCTGAGTTCTCTGCAGTTGTGGCCCCTGAGGTCAAAGTTGGGGACCTCAAAGCCTGCATGCCTGAGTTCTGTGTAGTTGTGGCTCCTGAGGTCAAAGTTTGGGCCTCAAAGCCTGCATGCCTGAGTTCTCTGCAGTTGTGGCTGATTGGAAAGTGCTGGACATTGAAATTGGCAAGAAGAAGCCCTCCTACAAAATTAGTGCTTTCATTAGGTGCTAAAATGAGACTATTGGGTATTTTTGAACTTTTGAAAATAGCCCCCCCCCTACCCTCACTTTAAGATTCCTCAGACATGACTGTGGGGGAAGATGATTGCAGTGCAGTTACGTACAACTCTGGCATGCTCAGCAACCATTAAAATGTCGGCAAACTTGATCCTTTTCTCCCTTCCCTCCTCCCATGAAACATTGGGGCACTAATTTCCAGCTATGAAGAATGGCAAGACAGACACGAGCAACTTGCCAGCACACCAGGGATGGTTGATAGGTAGAGCCTCCTCCATTTTGTCAAACAAATATATGGGAGTTGATAGATGGAATACTCACAAGACACTAAATATAAAACTTGTGCTGTGGGTGCACTGAAAATGTTTTTTCCCTTCCCGCTGTCAAAGTCAGCCATTGCTCAAGATTTGATGGAGCTAGCTCTCCTTCCAGACCTGCACATGTGTATAATACACCACCTGTACATGTGTAACACATGACCTGCACATGTGTATAACACACAACCTACACATGTGTACAAGACACAAGCTGCACATGTGTATAACACACGACCTGCACATGTGTATAACACACAACCTACACATGTGTACAAGACACAAGCTGCACATGTGTATAACACACGACCTGCACATGTGTATAACACACAACCTACACATGTGTACAAGACACAAGCTGCACATGTGTATAACACCACCTGCACATGTGTATAACACACAACCTGCACATGTGTATAACACACAACCTGCACATGTGTATAACACACAACCTGCACATGTGTATAACACGCCACCTGCACATGTGTATAACACGATAAAACCAACTTGATTGCTGAGTGTGTTCTGTATCTGCTGCAGACGCGGCTGCTTGTATATATTATTCCAATGGTCTTTGTAAGTAAGATTTTGCCCACAGACTTTATATGGAAAGAAGGAAGGCCATAAACTTTGTAGTTCATCTGAGTCTGGAGAGACCGCATGTTCTCTTGGGACACTCATGAGTGTCGTGCATCTGGTTGTATGGTTGTAGTCACGGCCAATCGCTTCTGCAATGGACAAAGTTTGTTGTTATTTTAATAATAATAAAATTAGTATTTTTTAAAGTCTTTTAGAATGGAAGTTTGAAAGACCGCTGAATCCTTCATGGTGTATCATTTAACTGGGTTCACGGCTGTCGTATAGTTCATTGACTGTTGAAGAGAGTGCGATGATGAAGGGAAGTCCAGCATTGAAGATGGGCAACCACAACAATGTGCATGGCCGAGCACCTTTAAGTGGTCATAATGATATCCCCACCCACCCCTCATGAATATGGTTGTGGTGTCAAAATCACCCTCTCTCTCTCCTTTAAGATGGTATGAATTAGCAATCCAAGCTGTCAAGCCTGGTGAAGAAGTATGAATAATCAACTTGAATTTTTACTCTCTCGATGTTTCGACTCGATGCTCTAGCATTCATTATGAATAGTGAGATGCTTAGACTCGCGTGAGCTTTGTTCCGCAGCTAGTTAGCTATTCACCACGTGATACATGTTGGTCGCTATAGCAACTGTGAATCAGGAGTAGATGACAAGGTTGTGATTGACCTCTGAGGCAATTAGCTGCAGCATGCCACGCTCGCTGCACTGAAGTGAGAGAGTGGATGATTGTGTCTGGAGAAATGTTTTAACCCATCCAGCTTGACTGACAACAATCATGTGATTTGCAGTACAGATAGATGACACTGCAGCTCTGGGGGATTCTATGCAGCCTTTCTCTCCTGTTTGAGTTGAGCCCATTGGCCACTGACATGTGTGCAGGTTAATATTTATAGCCGTGCATACTTTTTTTCAAGAATAAAAGTTTTCAAAATGTTTATACCATTAGAATGCTAATACATTAATCTGCAGTTTAGTGTAAGAGTGAGCGCCATTGAGGCAAGCAAGCAAAAGCTATGCGACGCTATGTCACTGTGTCTACAACAAAAATTAACAGCAAAGAATTCCATCAGGGGCTACTCCTTTCCCAAGATTCAGAGTCCTGTGCAGCTTTTGTTGGAAGATGGGCTTCCAGAAACATCACGAAGAGCCCTTCATGGCTGCAGTTGTGATTGTTCCATTTTGCTTGCCCTCCCCATCACACTGGAAGTAAAAGTCTATGACTATTTTATAATACAACAGTCTACTGTGCATGTGCAGGTTAAAAAAAATTGCGTGTGTTTCATTTAATTATTTGATTGTCCGAGTTTGTATCGACAGAATTTGTGGTGGGCCATCGGCTAGCGCTGCAAGAGCAAGAGCTGTCGAGGTTTGACCAGTGGGAGTGGCATCCCCTCATACCAAAAGTGTGAGACACACCCACATATGTGGTGCGAGAAGGAGAAGAAAGGGAGAAATCTGTTTTTTCCCCTCCTGCAAACTTCTTTGGCCCGTCTGTCTCGGAGGCAAAGCGAGCACGATGCTCATGAGTCTTCTCTAGAGCTGCTTGTAAGACCTCCTTGCAGCTGACAGTAGGAGCAATAAGCTGTTTGTGTAAGCATTGACAAACATGACTCTTCTGTGGTATGTAGAACTCTCCGTTTAGCTACAGAGTCGTTCATGGTTGGACCTCATCAAGTAAAATGTGCGCCTCAAAGTACACACATATGGTCCGTGTGCCTCATAGTTAACACACACACACACACACACATAATGTGGTCAGCATTATTGTATAATGAAAATGATCAGCAGAGCCTGGGAGTGTCTCGGGGGTGGGAGTGTCTCGGGGGCGTGACACTCACTCTGAAGTTGCAGTAGTGTGATCTCTCCACTGGAATGACTATATAAGGGATTGGCTGGCTGAGTATTCTTGATAGTGTGTGGAGGAATGCAAGGTCATTGGTCAAGTGATTTCAAAGAACCCTCGCAGCAAGCACACCTCACCCACCCCTGAGGATGTGCATGACTAAAATGCTAAGGTTAATATAGAGCTGTAGGTGATTAGTTTTCTTGGAGTTGGCCTGCTCTGCAGTGTTAGCGCCGCTGGGGCACAGGGCTAGGCCGGGCATGGGGCCAGGCTGCTTCCTTTCCCAGAATTCGCTTTGTTTTGGCTTTCTATGGTATCCCTAATTGTGGCTGGTTGTGGGTGTGAGATCAGAATGTGCATTCATGTGGGTGGCTTGTATATATTGCTAAGGAGCGGATGAGTTGATTGTTGACAGGATGTGATTCCAAAATGTAGCTAACTGGATGAGTGGTGGGTGACCGCCCCCACCCCCGAAGAATTGGATATTTCCACCGAAGATTATGATGACCCCAACAACTTAATATAATTGGGGTTAATTTTTCAATGGTCTACTAACATGAGGCGGTAGAGATTGTTATTGGACTAACACCTGGTGGCCATGTCTCCAGAGCAACCAAACAGGATGGCCTTAGCAGATGGTTCAGCTGGTGTTCTGGAATGATGTACAAGCCTCTTGGCTCTCTCTCTTGCAAGGGAACCAGGCCCATTTAACTTTGAATTCCAACCATCTTTTAACTTGTTGTCCATCTCTCTAAACTTCAAGCCAAGCAACTGATGTACTCTATGTTGTATGTGGGTGTGTGGTTTGTCAATGATGTGAATTTAAAAAATCTCTTTTGTACTTCATGAGAAACCCCCCCCCCCCAAAAAGGTCAATTAAGAGGATGTGATCAAGCATTTTCTGAATGTCTTTGATTCTGGAGCTGCTTGGCTTCCTTGAGCTTGACTTGGGCCTGGTACAAAACCTTCAGAGACAGTTGTATGTTGGGCCTCATACAAAACCTTAGAGTATGTTGAGCCTCATACAAAACCCTCATACAGTTGTATGTTGAGCCTCATACAAAACCCTCCGAGACAGTTGTATGTTGAGCCTCATACAGAATCCTCAGAGACAGTTGTATGTTGAGCCTCATACAAAATCCTCAGAGACAGTTGTATGTTGAGCCTCATACAAAACCTTCAGGGATAGTTGTATGTTGAGCCTCATACAAAACCCTCAGGGACAGTTGTATGTTGGGCCTCCTACAAAACCCTCACAGAGACAGTTGTATGTTGAGCGTCATACAAAACCCTCCGAGACAGTTGTATGTTGAGCCTCATACAAAACCCTCCGAGACAGTTGTATGTTGAGCCTCATACAAAATCCTCAGAGACAGTTGTATGTTGAGCCTCATACAAAACCCTCAGAGACAGTTGTATGTTGAGCCTCATACAAAATCCTCAGAGACAGTTGTATGTTGAGCCTCATACAAAACCTTCAGGGATAGTTGTATGTTGAGCCTCATACAAAACCCTCAGGGACAGTTGTATGTTGGGCCTCCTACAAAACCCTCAGAGACAGTTGTATGTTGAGCCTCATACAAAACCCTCCGAGACAGTTGTATGTTGAGCCTCATACAAAATCCTCAGAGACAGTTGTATGTTGAGCCTCATACAAAACCCTCCGAGACAGTTGTATGTTGATCCTCATACAAAACCCTCAGAGACAGTTGTATGTTGAGCCTCATACAAAACCCTCAGAGACAGTTGTATGTTGAGCCTCATACAAAATCCTCAGAGACAGTTGTATGTTGAGCCTCATACAAAACCTTCAGGGATAGTTGTATGTTGAGCCTCATACAAAACCCTCAGAGACAGTTGTATGTTGAGCCTCATACGAAATCCTCAGAGACAGTTGTATGTTGAGCCTCATACAAAACCCACAGAGACAGTTGTATGTTGAGCCTCATACAAAAAACCCAGAGACAGTTGTATGTTGAGCCTCATACAAAATCCTCAGAGACAGTTGTATGTTGAGCAACATTATTCTGATTTTGATCACTAAGTATGTTCTTACTCGTCTTAATTTGACAAGATTAGTTTGGGTGCGTGTTGTAGTGGCACTTGATGGGATTATGGAGAACCACACACACACACACACACACATACATACACACCTAACAATTCCAAACAATGCCTCTTCGAAGCGAAGTTACCTTTGCAAGACTTCCTGCACCCACACCAATCTCCACAATGTCTCTTCCAAAGGTCACTTGCCTCCAGGTGTGAGTCAGAGCCACCACAGATTCCTGTTGCAGCACACCATCATGCACTTGACCTGAAAGAACAAAGTTACTGGCCAGACTTCCTCTCCAGAGGATGCCTCCTCAGACACTTCAAAGGTTCTACTCCCCACTCCCAGATCTTGAGGTAGATACCAGTATCCTTGTCTTCCTCAGCAGTGTGGGTGTGGCACATGCCACTTGTGTCCAATTAGGTTATCTGCTGTGGTTTGTTGCTTATCTGAGCAACAGTTAGTGAGTTAACCCTTCCTGTTAACCCTTCCTTCCCCTTCCTGGCTGGGGTAATTACTAACCGCTTCACCGACATAGTGACTTTTTTATACGTGCCTACGAGAAGAAAAAATTATATGGAATCCTCCATTCAAGCTATGCACACGCTAAAGGTAGTCCATACCAAAGATCTGCTTGAGCTCTATTTAACATATCTAACCTATAGCAGCTAGGTAACTAAGGTATCGTGATGTCAAACTCACCTGTACGAACAAGAAAAATGGCTCCTGGGATAAATGTGGACGATGTTTTGGTGATGCTGGATGAGGACGATTTTAGACTCTGTGAAGTTGAAAGCAGGAAGAGGAAGGAGAGGGGAAAGTTTCCCCACCATGGACAACACGTTAGATACCTGGAAGAGCTAGCAGTTCTGAGTGAAATGGTGGATTCATAGCCTTTTTTTTTCCAGGCCAGATATAGTTGTGCTAACTTGCTTAGGGATGTAGATATGGTCTGTGATGGTGAAGAACAGGAAAGTCAATAGCTATGCTTATAAGTTAGCCTACGATACTTTTATTTACACTCACAAGTACCAACTGAGCAAAATGGAATTTACCCGGGTACTTGGTGGGTGCTATCTTCTAGCTATTTAGTTGGCTAGCTGTGCAGCTTGCACTAGCCATGACCTTCACTTTGTGTGAGTTGCCATGTTTGGCATTGCTTGTGTTCTCTGGCTAAATGGCTGGAAATTTTTATAAATTATTCAGCAAACACAACAACATTTTCATCACAAAATAACAAGATGTAGCCTCATGTTATGCAGTGTGTGATAACAAGATGTAGCCTCATGTTATGAGTGTAACAAGATGTAGCCTCATGTTATGCAGTGTGTGATAAGAAGATGTAGCCTCATGTTATGCAGTGTGTGATAAGAAGATGTAGCCTCATGTTATGCAGTGTGTGATAACAAGATGTAGCCTCATGTTATGCAGTGTGTGATAACAAGATGTAGCCTCATGTTATGTGTGATAAGAAGATGTAGCCTCATGTTATGCAGTGTGTGATAACAAGATGTAGCCTCATGTTATGCAGTGTGTGATAACAAGATGTAGCCTCATGTTATGCAGTGTGTGATAAGAAGATGTAGCCTCATGTTATGCAGTGTGTGATAACAAGATGTAACCTCATGTTATGCAGTGTATGGTGTGTATTTCAATAGTGTTGCGTGGAGCATAGTGTGTGCTTGTATATTCCCATTGCCTTGTGTAATCTCCAGTAATCTATCCATATTCTGCAAAAGGTGACACTGGCTCTAATCATTGCTTGTGGTCAGTTGCTAGACCTATAGTTGACCATAGTGTTTGTCAACACCAATGCTGCAACATCAACCATGGTTGCTAGGGACATTTGTGCACTCGTGAATTAAAAACATTATCTAAAATAGAGTCACGATTTTAAAAGAAATGTGTGTAGATCCAGCAGTGGAAGGGTTAAATTAACAATGGTCTCTAGATAGTGAATTGGGCATGTATCACTTTTAAGCTTATATATAACCCTTATACATTTATGATGTAACCCTTTCCTAACAGAGCTATCACACACTGATGTATACTTAGTTGTGTAACTTGAACAGTGGCCTCAGTCTGCCACTTCAAGTTGGCAATCAATTTGTTACAGAGGAAGATCAGAGGTAGTCAGACGTCCTTGCAGAACTGGAGATGGAGTCCTGCCTGGCTCCTCTCTAGACATGCAGTAAAAGCGGTTGCTTGCAGCTGCACTCTACTATCACCAGCATGCTCCGTGCTGGCTCATCTCAGTAGCAATGGGCAAGCTGCAAACTTTTGCCATATACTAATAAGGATCTAGTTTGTGAGATTACTACTTTATGACTCTCATTACAGCACTTCCTGCAGTAGACTAGACTTGTATCGTAGCTCCTTGAAGTGTAAATCACGAAGAGTTCTCAGACGCCATGCTGTGTTCTTCGTGAGGGGGGCAATAATTAGAATTAGGGATTCCAATGTGCTGGCTGACCTGTCCAAGTGTGTGAATATGTGCATGTGCATGTGGATTTCATATCTCAACATAACTCCATTACATCGAGGCTCCCATTTATAAAACTGCCTCAAGGCAGGCTCTGTATACGATACACACCCAGCTTTCCTTTGCGTAGCAGAGACGTTTGTTCCTTGATCTTGGATACTCTGGTGGACAAGGTCGTGGACGATGCATGGCTGAGGACGTGGTGAGTGCTATGGTCGAAGTCAAAAGCACTCTCCGGGCACATGCTTGTGTTGCATTGGAGAACCTTCACTCCAGCATCAGTAGTGATGATGAGATCCCACCTTTCCTGTGAGGGTGGCCGGATGTTGCCATCGTCATGGCATCCATTGATGGGGATTTCAATGGATCGCAAGAATGACCAAGTTATTAGGGATGTCCATAGTTCACCCGCAGATGTCCGCCTAATGCCCCACCTGTAGTGTCCGGGGGTGACCAAGTTACTAGGAATATCCACAGTCTATCCGTAAATACTCTGACAAAGGCCTCATGGGGGTACATGTAGACATTCACAGTTCAACCACGGATATTCCTAGCCACTTGGCCGTCTGCAGCTAAACAGCGGATATCCTTACTACTACCTTGTATTTGTGAATACTCTGAGAGAGGGTCGTGCACATCTGTGGAGGAACAGTGGATATCCTTACTACTACCTTGCATTTGTGGATACTCTGACAGAGGGCCATGCACACCTGCGGAGGAACAGTGGATATCCTTACTACTACCTTGCATTTGTGGATACTCTGAGAGAGGGTTGTGCACATCTGTGGAGGAACAGTGGATATCCTTAAGTACTACTACCTTGCATTTGTAGATACTCTGACAGAGGGTCATGCACATCTGCGGAGGATATACCTACTACTTGGTTATCCATACTCTGACAGGACATGAGGTTCATCTATGTGGTCATGTGCAGATGAACTTTGAACATCCCTGGTAGCTTGGGATGGCCAGGAAAGACAATGACACTACCGGATATACATGTTTGTAGTGTAGCGGCTGACGAGCGTATTCGCACTGTATGTTAACATAGAGAAGTGCTGCAGTGAGCTCCACACAGCGATGTCCGTCTCCCCACACGGTGGAAGAAATAGAGCCTTCCAGACCTCTGCAGTGTGTCTTGAGGATGCAATGGCCACCCAGTTCAGATCTAAATGAACCGTTGTGTGTCAGCACTGGTCGTTGTTGCACGAGTCAAACTTGTTTATAGAACACATTTACAGGACGCAATACACCCCTGCCCTCGGTGGCATAAATCCTACTGGGCCTAAATCGTGCCGGCCATCTCACCAATATGTCCCATGTATATACGTGTTCACTGGTGGACAACATGATTATATAATTATTCTGCTCCACACTTGCACGGAACAGGCTGAATAATGAGGTGCATAACTTCATGAGATTTTCACACCAAAAAATGCTCTAAAATGTATTTATTAGCCAGCTAATGTGCGCTTTGAACTCGTGCCCTATGAATAGCACATTGGAAGACCCATTTTGGAGAGTGCGTAGTTTGACCCCTATTTTAGGATCGCAAGCCCCTTCCTTCCATAACTGAAGCTCATATTGTAGCTAACACTCACGGCTGCAGCTTCTTAGCTTTCTAGATGTGGTTGTGGCCAATGTTAGCCTTAAATAGACTTCCAGCATGCCTTGAATCCTTCACTTCAACCTGCACACACACAAGCACATGGAAAGGTTGCATGCATGCATCTCTTGTCTTTGTCATGCATAACTTGCATGCAATCATAATAATTTAGTGCTTGCCAGAAGAATGCAAATGTTCTAATGCACACAGCAGCTCATCTGTTTCTTGTTTGTGGTAAATAGATACGGAAAGTGTTGTTGTCGATGATGTAATAAAGCTAGGCCGTGTGGATTTTGTTAAGTCAGCACTATATTATAAGCAGAACCAATGACCTGCACTCAGTTATGCCATTTGGTTTGTGGAGTTCCCACTTCCAGGAAATTGTTACCAAAGTTCAAAGCATGCTATAGCTGACCCTCTAAAAGCATCTGTTGTTCATTGGTGAGCTCTCCTATGCAACTTCTACCAAGTGCTTCAAGGAGGCTGTAGCTGGCCCTACATGGGTATATTCAGCAGTAGCAACAAGACATGGCATGTGGTGATATGTGTGGAGTGTACAACAATAACTAATTTACCTGGAGACGAAAGCTCACACTCAACTTGACCAGAACAAAACAAACAGGAATAAAGTAAAGGGTGGGGAGAAAACTTGGAACTACAGGAACTACAGCAACCATGTTAGACTGACCTGTTAAAAAAATAGAGGAAAAGGAATGTCCCCATGTAGACCACTAGTAAAGATGACCTTTTACCCATTTTAATACGATATTGGTGTACATGGTTTTAATGGTAAAGGGTCATCAATTGACAACATGGGTACTTTTCAGACTTGTGTCTTCTTATTTTAACGGGTAGATCCAATATATTTGTTAAATAAAACATTTTTGTTCTTGAGTGTAACTGGATGGCAGACTATCTTCCACAAGTGTATATAGGAATCATGGCTCAAGGGAAGGCAAACCACTTCCACTATGAAGGTGTTCGCTTAAGATTTTTCTCCCCCTCCTCACTTATTTACAGATGACAAGTAAATATCAGATGCCAGTCTGGGCATTTGCTATGCATCTATGCCATAGCTAGCTTACGAATGTGCTCAATTTTTCAGGTGGAGGTATATACGGGTGAGGAGACTATCGAGTATAGTTATGGCCATAAGCATTTAACACCCCCTGTGTGTGTGCGTGTATATATATGATGCATAATAGGTTAGGTCAGTTCTCAGATGTAATGATAGCAGTTGCACTGATGGTTCACAGTATGTTTTATGCACTGGTTTTTGTGCCTTGTCTTCTGCTACAGGGTGTGAACACCTGGAAGAGGGTCAAGCAGGCGTATGAAGAGTAACTGACAGATTGCATAATAAACTTTGTGTTTTTTTCTGGATTGTTATTATTTTCCTAACATTATATTTCTCTGCCACCTACCGTCCTACCGTACATTTGAGTTGTATCAATCATTAAAAAATCCATACATATCTCTTTGTTATTGCAGAACTTTCTGACTGAATTGACAAAATGCAATGATTCCCCCCCCCCCTGCAAGCCATTGTACTTTGTCTCTTCAGCCAGTAAATATAACCTGACAGCTTCTTCTGCATGTGTATATAGCACAAGTGCCATGCAGGTGGCTCTAAACCAGCCATGATGTGCACAATTAATTCTCTCTCTTGGATCACTTTACACAGGAAGTCCAAAAATGTGTGTCTATTGACTTGAGCCCGTTCTATCCCATAGAGATCACAGCTCAGTGGGTTAGTATATACTTGACCCTTGCGACGGGCAGCAAAACTTTCTACGTTGACTTGTTAATTATTCATGAGTGAAATCAGTTATGTAGTACTAGTGATAGACATAAGTGGAGAATATAAACAGCATGAGCAATGGGACTCATCTTGTCGTTCTTGGAGCCAATGTTGCAAGATGATACGTAACCATCTTGGCAATGTGGTTACACCAGGGAGAAGTTTCTTAGGAAGATAAAGCTGATATGATATGAGAGCACAACTCTTGCTACAGCTCATCTCCACCAAAACGTCTATCATTTTCCTGGTAACTGTATTTCTACAGGACTAGGTGACCCAGGACCACCAATCATCACTTTCAATCCCAATATGCTACCAGTGATGAATGATATACTAAAACCTGTTTCTCTAATAAGTATCACAGTTACCAGTCATAATAGGGGCAGCAATGGCCGATGTTCACAACCACTGATCTCAACTGCCATCTTCAAAGGTCTCTTTCTGGCCATTTCTACTGTTTCTGTATGTCCTCTGCTGAGCAGAGCTGCACAAGCACCCATTTGAGAAAGAAGGCACTCCTGGAGTTCTTTGCTGCAAGTTTTGCTGTGATTCTAGCCAATGTTGTCGATTCCACCAAACTGCAGCTTATGTTTTTGCATTTGAAGTTTTAGCTAGATAGTTACAGCAAAGATACTACGACAAGAGTATAGCTCGTTAGAGCTGCAGGTACAGTTACAAATGTTATTCTTGTAACCTAGCTCTATCATTACAGAATTTCAGGGGCAGTCACAACTTACAAGTAATTACTTACTCTAGAGGTGGTATATAAAAATATTATTACATTCATGAGACGTGCCTTACGGCCTAATGATGCACACATTATTTTCATATAGAAAGAAGTGTATCTATTGCATGTCAGCTGTAAGTGATTACCATAATGAATTGATCTGCCTCCTGTTAATGCTCATGTGATATATATTCACATCCATCTAACTTGGTGTGGATACTTCACACTTACATATTACACTGCTTATTTACACAAGTCTTGAACCGTGTGTGTACATCAGACACCACCTGTGTATACTAGACACATGGCCCACATGTGTACACTGGATACCACATGTGTACACAGGATACTGAAATGTGAAGGTTCGACCTGAAGAAAGTGGCAAGCAGATGTCTGAGCTGCATAAGTCCAAGATAGCGGAAGGCAACGTTATGACCAAATATCCAAGTTACCTCTGTCCAAGCACGTTTGAATTACTGATCCCATATATGGAACTCTTGGTAATTTGGAGGGGGTTACGTCATTGTAGGAAGTAAATGAGGAACAGTTAGTAAAGTCAATTGGTACACATTTGTGGTCTGTGGAAGTGGGTGTGGCCATTATGACCTGCTCCACACCATTCCAATTCACATGGAGTAGTGGAATTGGATGGAGCCTTCATAATTTAGTTTCCCTCTGATCGGGAGGAATCCTGTATTTCCATAGAGAGGGGGCAACTAGAGCAGTGAATTTGCTTGATAAGAAAACCTTTTCTTTCTAGAGTTATTTCTGTTTCAAAATCTTATTTAGTCTATCAGGTGGATTCACTAGCAACATGGATGGCAGAGTTTATAACACTGTATATCAGACAATCAGCCATGCCGTGTGAAGGAGGGACCGGTGTGGGGGTTAAATGATGGGTCCTTGAACAGGCGTGAGAGCAGGCTATATTTGTCTGGCTTTGCCCTGGAATCAAGCTCTAAGAGTAAACATTTCGGATAGCTTGGTTAATCGCACTTGGACAACTGATTCCATGCAATTACTGCCCCCAGCCCCTCCACCCCCACACATTCTCCTTCCCAGGAGCTACATGGCCTGTCCCACACTCCCCACACTCCCCACACACCCCACACACCCCACGCTCCCCACGCTCCCCACACTCTCCACACACCCCACACACCCCACACTCCCCACACACCCACACTTCCCACTAATATCAGTTCCTTCTGTGGCTGGCACTTCCTTTCCATTTAGAACGTCCTGTAGAACAAGGAAGGGAAGGATTATCAACGTCCGTTTATTCTTCAGCATATCAACATTACTCTGTCAGATAATGGCCCACAGTTCTCTCAGCTGAGTTGAAGTCCTTCTGCAGGCATGTTCATTGCTGGTCATAGTGTTTTCCAAGCTCCTTCTTGATCTGAACATATCGAGTCTGTGCTGACATCAGGGCACATGATGCAGGTTACTGGCTGACCATCCTGTAGACGATACTTCATCAAGTGTATGTGCCAGAAGCCACTGTGCACATCCAGGATCACGAAGACTTTCACGTGCAGTCTGGTAACAATGTCCCCAATCATAGGTAGAAGGTATACTAGTGCTGATGCTGCACTACCCCATTCAGGTCCAAGCAGATTCGGAGCTTGCTGTTCTGCTTGTGTAACACAACCACAGATGAGATCATCCATGGTGTGGGATCTGTGAAAGGTGCCAGCATGTCCAATTGCACCATATCCTCCAGAGTGTCCTTACGTTGTCCCATAGTGTAACTTGTATACATCTCGGAGCTGCATGACAGCAGAATGCAATCTGAGAAATACTCACCATCCAGTCTGCCAGCAGTACCAGTGAACACAAATGGATGATCTGTGCCTTAGTGAGTGCACTCGTATTTCTCTTTACCACACACACACACACAATAGCACCAGCAGTGTCCGGCTTCTGTTGTGCATTGGAAGTTCTGGATGCAAATGAAGTCCCACTCCTAGGCATGCTTTGCAACCAAACAGTAGACGAGTGATAGGAGCATCGATGATGTTGTAGTTCAGTGTGCATCTGACATCACCTCGTTACACAGGAATTAGCACACATCCAATTGTAGGGGTCTTTGCATCACCTTAAAGCAATGATGGATGAACCACCAGGGCAACACGGTCCAATGACATGTAGACCAGTATCTCCACTTCTTTCTCAACATTGTACAAGTTAGTTATGTGGCCATTAGTATTCTCTTATTGTGCTGACAGTTTAAAGTAATATGTTAGCAGCACCAAAATTAGCTCTCCATGAGCGTTTTGATTTGATGCCATTCCTGACTTTCCACATACAAAACCAATTGCTTTAACACACACAAGGTTTATCTAGCTTCACAGCTATTTGGCAAGATTTCTCTGGTTTAGCACAACTTCTGAAAAAATTTCACCTCTCTATTTCAGGATCTTGCCAATGGTAGAAAGGGAGCATATGCTTAGAATGTCCAGCCCGAGAGACCTTCTCGTAAAAAAAATTGTTAAAAATTGTGCACACTTAATGTCATATGTTTTCCTTATAAGGAAGAATTAGCTGAATGTCCAATTGCCTGCTTGCTATATAAACCACACTACATGCATGAGAAAATCCAGTTGCAGCCAAAAGGCAAGCATAGCTACCGATGCATCCTTTGCTCAAAGCTGGGCATTATCAATCTTGCTTCAGCGACATTAAACGGGAATATGCTAATTAAAAGTATGACAATAACTAGGCTCTTTTTACATGTGTAGCGGAAGTGATCTTCAAAATCTATGATAGTAAAAGGGATTGAACAGGTGTGATATTAAGTGGGACACACTATTATATTTGTCGGGACAAAATTATTGCAGAATTTATTCTCTTCACTCAAATACTTTTTTATTCTGATGGGAGATGGCTACAAGTCAAAATATCATGATCAGAAATATATAGAAAAAGGATGTTTCTAATTAGAGCTTGGTAGTTTTCCACAAGTTCCATATATTTATATTAATGTGCTTTCTTTTGGTCCTAGGTAAAGGTAAAGGTATAACTAATTTAAATCAAAGTTAACATGCAGCCAAAGTTGGGGATTTCAATCTCACATATTTGTGAGGTCATCATCTAGAAATGGAGCTATGAAGCTCCAAAGTTCCCCCCCCTCCCCCCCCCCCCCACACACACACACCCTTACGTCTCAAAACAACAACAACAAACTAATAAAATGCAGTCCTTTTGGTGTTTTGGTGCCATCAAAATACGTCACATCATTTAGCTGACTCAATGCAACAGGCTAGATTCGTAAAACTCATTATTCTACAGCACATCATTATTTCTTGGAAGAAATGCAGTCCGTTGTTGTCTTAAATCCAAATAAATCTTGACCTGGATGGGTTGAGTTGAGGTAAGGCTGGAAATTAATTTTTGTATACTGCAATAATCTATCAATATAGAGCTGATATCCACCCGTTAAAAATATATATTCATAAACAATTATTTTACATCCAGTACCATTGGAAATTATAGGGCGCACCCAATAGCATTTCCTCTCGCCCTTCTCCCTCCCTCCCTCCAGCTTTTGTAACTAGACTCCACAAGCCTAGAAAGAGGGCAGCATGTAGACGTGTTTTTTCTTCTTCCCAGAAATGTGGTATGATGTGCCTCAGTATTGATATGCAGGAGTTGTATCTCTCTGGTAAGTAATTCTGCAAGGTGGCATGCATTAGGATAGTTAAATCCCAACACAGCCCCCCCAAACACACACACTCGAGCATAAACGTATGCTTGCAAGTCTTATTCTTAATAACTAGGAGAGTCACTTAGTATTGAATGTAGAATATTCTATGCACTTTTCTCCTCAGTGTGGCATCAAAGATCAAGTCCCAGAATGAGCAATATGATGCCGAGTCGAAACAGTGCTATAGATCCAGAAATGATGCCGGACAGGACAGATTCTAAATATGTGGTTTATGGTCATTGTACTTCATACTAGGGAAGTTGGTTGGCAGATATTATCTGCATTGCATTGCTTCTCTCAGTAAGCATTAGGAAATTCCCACACCCATAACTAGTTAGAATGCAATATCTGTACCCTCAACAAATCCAATTTGTAGAGCTTTTAGCTTTACATGAACATCATTTTTGGATAAGCTAAAGCTCGAGGCCAGTTGCATGGGAAAGCTTTCCATGGCCATGCTCTGTTGTGCATCTATCTAAAAGTCACATGCGTGATGAAGGTATCTAGGTAAAACCAGAGTGATGTTGCTGCAGTAAGGGCTATGCAAACAGTGTGAGGGTGTAATAATGTAGATCCTGTTAGTTTAAACGCCTCTAATCACGGCAACTCTAGATTGTGTTTATAACTGACCAGCCGCCTAGCAACCTCTTTGAGATATAAGTGAGTGTTGTGGTTCAGTGACATGGCTGTGGCCGGGGTTAGACTTCCTTTATTGATACCAAGCATAGAACTCGAGTCCTTTTGAGCAGCTCTTGAGGAAGGGCCAAGCTATTCCCAGGGAGTCTTTAGCTCAGGGTAGCTCTAACTGATTTTTCAATCAATCTACTTATTCCCAACATCCATACCAAATGTTAATTATAGCGATTTCACATTAATGTCTAGTGGATGTTGAGCTAGCTAGGGTCAGGGGCAAGGCTGGGGCTAGGACAATTGCTACAGCAATGCAGTATAACAATATTCATGTTGTCACCATTCATCATGGTGATGTAATGCTAGGACATTTACCTATGCTATGTGTAACCAGACTATAAATACATGATGATATTTTAAGTGGTCGTTATCTGAGGAGACCAATACAAACACCACAAGTCATGAATAAGTTATTAGTGAGTACCCCACCCCACCCACCATTTCTGTAGCTCAAGTGAGGTATTTATTTTGTAGTGTCTGAAGTTTTATTCTAGCTGGCACTTCTTATGATGTAATATCCATAACTAGAAACACCACTTTATCTCATTACATACTATAATTAGAAACACTCTGGTGAGCTAGAGGCTCGATGTGTACTGTGTTGTAGTTGATTTTGATTATTTTAAGCATTATATTGCGCTACCTGAAGACCCTTGGCAGTTGCGGTTAATTTAACTTAATGAGAACTGCTCCAAAAAATAGTAAATTTCTGTGACTTTCTACATGGATTAAAAAAAACACATGAATAATCTCTCAATGAACTCTCAGTTTACATAACCTTCTCAATAATCAACTTCAAATTGTATTCTCTCTAAGTTTCGACTGGATGCTCTAGCCTCCATCAGGTATTTACACCAGTTTTAATTCTGCAGTTAATAGGTACGCTCCCAATCCAGAGAAGAGTTAGTGGTGTTGGATTACTTCACTCACCAAGAAGCAAAGCTTGGTGAAGAATCTTCGAGTAGGAAATTGATGTCTGGCTCTATTCATGTACTTCCTAAAACAAATTGTAAAAAAAAGAAATTCCAAGAATATTTCACCCTTAATTAATTAAAGATATGCTGTCAATTCCAGAAATATGTGCAAAGGGAAAAACTAGTTAACGTGCCAGAGAGATTATTAGGACTGACTTATTGTGGGGAGAAGCCTTCAACTAAAAATGCCCCATTGACCAACAAGCATTAAGTAATTTATGCACCAGATAGAGTGAAATAGTATATGCACTCACCTGACACTGACAACCTTTCTTCACACATTCTGCTATCCAAGCAACTTAATTGTCTTGCAAAGTTCAGTGTAGAGAACTTTTATAATTTCTGGAGCATGAAGACTGCAAATATGATATAGTGACAGGAAAAAATTACTTTAAGACAAACTGTATTTTTTTAAATCTTTCCAGAGTTTATCATTCAGCAGGAAATATTTGAAGGGTGCTATTTTCAATTTATGTGAAACCAAAAATTAAGTGTATTTTCTATTTATAAGTGTCTTTCGTATCTAGCTGAAGAGAGTGCTGCAGTTAGTACAAACCTGCTTCTTCAGAATGTCCCGTAACTTTTTTCCCGAGCATTGGCAAAGACCTTCCTAGAACCAATGGACCACTCTCTGGGGCTCCTATCAAACAGCAGACAAGAGCTAATGAAATCGAAGCCCAGAGGTTAGTAATGTCTGGGGCAGAAATTGCCCAGTGTGCCTTAATGTCTGTAATAATAAATACTAAGCCTGCCATACCATTACTTGAAGGAACAAGGAACTCGATGATTTTATAGCAGAAATAAGAGTGCAGATTGAAAAGCCATCTGACTACTCCTTTGTGAAACAAAAATGTAAGATATTAAATCCAAAATGTAATTCTGCTACATATTCCTACATCATACTCCTCATGCCAAAGTTATTGCATTCTGCTATCCTTATGTATAGAAACTATGTGCTCTAACTGTGCAATTAACCCTCCCAAGGTTTGAATATGATTCCATTCAACAGGTATTGACTCTTAGCTTGTTCACAATCAAGACATTCAAGCATGAGAGCGACTTGCACCCACAGTCCACTTTCCAAGATTATGCATGATCCACCCACACATACCTTGAAGTTACTATGGAAGCCAATTACAGCATATAAATCCAATGTGTCTGTTGACATTCCAAGTGGTTGTGCGGCAAGAAGCATGCAAGATTTAATGCACGCTTATATAATTACTTATGTACTTCGATATTTCTGGCTGAAGACAAGGATATTTTGTGATTCACACCTGCTATATACCCCAAATCCCTTCCTTTTGCAATTAATTACTGCTCTGAATATCAATAGCAACTCCTGTTGTTAAAACCACTAGTTATTTGTGGCATGACATAGGACAGTATTCAATGCTATTCAGGACTGCCTAGTGGCCATTTTTGTTTTCACAATCACTACCTATCATGACTCAGTGGTGTTGTTATATTCAACCTGGGCTTTGGGAACTTGAGCTTAGGTGGAAGGAGGAAAAAAATGGAAAAAAATAAATAAAAACATTCAAAAGGTGCCGGCAAAGGCCGTGAGCAAGAAGTTCCCATGAGAAATCTCCCTTACACAATCATTGATGAGTTGGTACAGGAGATGCTATGTTCTGGTTCCTGATTGCTATGCCTATTGGAATTCCAAACTGGCACTCAGAGAAATGGCTGAGAAAACACAAAGAACTTTTTCTCTTTCGCCCCTGAAAGTTTGATCTAAACCCAACAGTAGGCCTATATGTACTACACAAAAAATTCAAGTGGGTTACTCAAATAGAACATTGAATGTGCAATGTTATTCCACTCGGATTGCATTTGCGCATGCATAGTAGTCTAACTGGTCCATTGACATGAGATAGCAAAGCAGCAGGGCCTAGACACTCACCAGCAATATTGCTACTTCGCTATGGTTAGAGTCAGGGCAGGATATGAGAACAAGTATATGAGTTTGGTATGAAATGTGATTAATGAAAGTGACACACCTACTTTGTATATTTAAACCTTTCCCCCCAACAACTGACAGTTCTTTTGTGCTTAAAAAACATACCCTGCATCTGTTGAATAAGTCTGTCTAGGCATATGCAGATAAGTCACAAGCATGATTGTATTGACAATTCTTACCAATTTTCATGTTTATAGCATCTGAAACAGATTTGTCTTTGCAAGGTAGTTTGGAGATTCCTGGTATATAGTAAAACTGTTACAAATGACTTATGATACTCAAATTATTGGGTTGGGAGAAAGAGATAAATACACACGAACAAAAAATATTCTTACGAGCTACTAGCCATATTGGATTTCTTAGCCAAACAAGAAGGTACTCTTGTAGACCCCAATAGCAAGCTAGGGAGATGTACATGAGCATTTTTAAACAACATAATATAAACAACTCTATTGAATTTGACTAGTCAAAAAAGGAAATAACAGTGCAATCGAGCACAGTGGTTAGATGACCCTTTCCTATTTAATATATTTAATATCATGTGATTGGTGACCAAAGTGAGCCCTCACTGAAGAGTTGGTTTGTGGCTGTTGTATCTAAATATGTATATATCTATGTATATATTTATCTATGTATTCATCATAGATAAAAGATATGAACAGGTCACCACCTTAAATAAGACAGTGTTGGAGGGAGTAAATTCCAGCCAGTTAGTAATCATTTGTGAGTAATGTCCCTCCTACCGGACAGACTTGACTTGCATATTAGACCTAACTAGTTTTCATCTTAGCATAGCAATCCATTCACAGCTGCGCTAGAGTAGGTAAGGTTTTTAATGTTAGAATATTTGCTAGATCATCCAAGTAGAGAAAAGTCTCCTGCTCAATTTCAAGCTGAAATGGAGTTGAAGGTTTTGAAAGTGGAAACAAGTTCAGAAACTGGAGAGGGAAAGACTAAGATTGTTGAATTCCTGATGATAATGAGGTTATGTCCAAAAAATTAGATTATTTTATATATCATGATTTTAGTTATAAACATCTTACTTACTCTGCTAGTAAAGGCATTCTTCTTGGTGAGATATATAAAACTGATGATCCTGATGATCGAATGGGAATGACTACTTAACCCACGCAAATCTTATGTTAATGCATTAATGTTTTTGGAGATGATAGTTGCAAATGTGACCATGCCCACTGGTATTCGCAAGGTCAAGCACCATGCAGTTCGATAGTGGCTCCCGGTCTGGATCTCCTGACCAAACTTTACAATAATTGATTCGGGCATTCATCCCACAAATTTTCCCTGGATCTGATCTTCTGTCAGCCATGCAGTGGACATACATACATACATACATATGTACATATACATATATGAACATGTACAAGTGTATATACCGACGTACACATATACGACATGTACAAGTGCAGAGAGTCAGACAGATGCTATCTACCTACACAAATTTGTGCTAACTTGTACACACAAATATGGCTGTATAGTTGTTTGTATTTACTCCTGAAGAAGATTCCTCTCAGTAAATTATTTCAAGCATCTTCAGTTGTACTTTACACAGCTTAACCAATGAACTTACTGACTTACTGACTGAAGAAATTTACTCATGGATTTTTTGCACTATATAGTAAGAAATAGATTATGCGGTCATGGACATGCTTTGTAGAATTTGAGTTGTTATGAATGGACCTATTCTATGTAAGTTATGCATGGGAAACAACAACAGCACAACAACATTGGACAGTATGTAGATATAAAATGATCCAGGTAGATAGATTTTTTCCACAGGTTTTATGGTTTTTAGCACCGCTTATTTATTGCATTAGTAAATGATTGAAGGCACACTGGATGTATTTTCAGAGCTAGTAGTAGATACAGCCGCCATTTAGGCTGCTGAAAGCCTGCCAAAGTGAGCCTAAGCAAGTTTGAAACTGCTAAAGTGACACCTCAAGAACACAAATTAATTTTGGGTGAGATTCACGTATTATATAAACTCTGAATTGCGGGTGTTTATTACTTATTCTCCCTCTCCTGCCCAGAGCCTGGCCCTAGCCAAGAGGCACTCTGCTGATGGTTGCATAGCGTCCACTTTGTAGGGATCCCATGCACACATGAAGTAATCTCCCATGATCTGAACAGATTTCCACAACACTCATGCATATGCCTCATATTATGTTGACAAGTTCCGTGAACTCTAACAAGTTCTGTATCTCAACTCCATATTCTTCATCTCCATCCCAAGTTATATGTAATCTCAACCCATTCCATAAACCTAACCTCTCTCTGATTTTTTTTTGTGTGCCAGGGAGTGTGTTCTAGCTTAATTTTAAGTCCATGTAATAACTGAAACCAGTTTTATCTGGAGTGCCACACTCCCTGATACTTTATTTCATGTGGTTTAAAATTTATATTTTGGTCTGCCAGTTCACTACATTAGCAAGGCACACTGGAAGTGTTTTGTAGTTGATAATGTTGAAACCACCATTTAGGATGCAAAGGAATTGCAGGTTAATGTATTCATTTAAATTTTTATTCAAATAGGAATCCAACCTCATAAAGAATGTTACCTCATTCTGAGGTAGCTAATTATTACTTAGTATTTTGTGTGCTTTTTTTCCATTTTTTTCATTTATAAATGTATTTAAAATATATATACCCTAAACACTGTTTGGCACTACTTGCTCTTTACACACACACACAAAAAAACAACTCCCAATTGTATTGACAAGAATGAAAACAATACTGCCCCCATGCACAAGTTAAATGACACTTTAAGATTTAATCTGCACTATTATTTATTTTAATAATGTATGCATGTTAGTTTGAGGGTCGCTGAAGCAGCAGAGGAACGGGAGCTTCCGCCAGGCCACGTGTTCTCGCCCATAGCCATTGAGACCTTGGGGGCAATTGGCCCGAAGTCACTGGCCTTTTTGAAGGAGCTCGGATACCGCATTAGAACAGAGTCGGGCGAGCCCAAATCGACAGAGTACCTGCTCAAGAGACTATCCGTGGCAGTCCAGCGGGGGAACTGCACATCTATACTGGGCAGCACGGGCATCTGACACTTTCCCATTAAAAAATATATATATATATATATATTTAATGTTTTTGTCTTGTTTCTCTACCTTTGTATCTTATGATATACAGTGTATAAATTAAAAAAATAGTATGTGTCTCGTTTAATTTTGTTGTTGTTTTTGTATGTTCCAGCTACTATTAAAAATGTATATCCAATCATTAAGGGGAAAAAGGGGTGGGGAACAATAAACCCCCAACCCCCCTAAAAAAACACCAAAAGACTTATCTTTCAATCAGCTGAAAATCCCCATAGAGTATAAGTTGAGATAATTTTAAATGGTCTAACTTGTGGTCTACATTGGTACAGACTTGCCTTTTTTGACAAATCAATCTTATACATATATATATATACCATTATGTGTTCTTGTATCTTGGCCATATGTTGTTTTAGTCGGTCATCCAGGTTCTGCAAAGTCCAAGTTCGAGTTCCCACCTCCCTGCTCCTCTTTTTTCAAACTTGCTTCTTCTTTACACCACACACACCACATACCATACCTTACTGTTGTTATGTTAGTATGCTACTACAGTTAGTCCCTTAGTCAGAGAATCAGCTATTAGCCTTCTTCAAGTAACCAAACATTGTGGATGTTATTCTACACAACTATAGTGTCCCGGCAAAAACCTATGTAGAACTTATTATACTCCCAATCTAAAAATTATCTTTGACTCAATATACTCAATGGTCTTGTACACAACCTGAAGGAAGGAAAAAAACAAGGAAAAACACACAGACCAAATTGCCATCCACACTTTCTTTATGGAACAAGTTAGAATGAACATGATCTTCCTACACCCTATAATGGCCATACATTTATGCCTTTCTCCACCTAGAATGCAGGAGAAAAACACACACACACACACAAAAAGGAATTCCAGAGGTGTTTCCATAATTAAATTCGAGTCAACTTTCTAAATTGCAAATTTACCTATGAAGGCAAAAGCACCTCTCTCTACATTTCTACCTCTAGTCCATACATTATTTTCCTAGGTCCTCCAGTAATGAAATGCATGTAATAATGCCCACACCGGATCATGGTTGGTCCTGTAGAATGGTGGGCAGATCATGCTCCATGCAAGAATTACCATATTTTGACAACATCTATTGGGATGCCTTTGTTCTGAGCAAGGTCCTAGCTTCCAGCGTCTTAGCTGTGTTGTGAGTAGGAAATTAGTTGGTGGCTACCTCTTCCATTCTCTCATTTGAGAATTATAACTTCATTTGAGGCTAGTCATGTGGCATCAATCTGTGGTCACTTTGTTGCTACATGCACCATTATTTGTCTAATTAACCCGTTTGGGCTGCAAGCTATAATTGTAGCCACAGGCTACCTTTTGTAACTCAAGCCAACCAACAGATCAAATGGATAAGTGCTGGGCCACATTACATCTGTTCAGAAGATTCACCATCATTAATTACTGTCAATTAACTTTCACAACTGTGATTGATTTTGGGGGGAAAGGTCAAGCTAGAGAGGCATAAGCAAGGGTTGGAATATATTAGGGAGCTTGCACTTTTGAACCACAATTTCATATTATTATGAAATCATACATCTAGGAAGAGTTTACATATATCTGCATGCAGATTCCTATTAAGTCTCAGCCAGGCAGAGTCAGCCACATCCTCCCTAGTCTCAATTTATTTTTAAATTACATGCTTGGATGAAACACCTAATGACAACAATAACAGCAATAACAACAACAGTATTTACAAAGGAAAACAAAGGACAGAACAAGCAGGAACACTTACATACCAAAAGAATTTGACCCAGAATGTATAACAATAATAATAGAAATTATAAACAGCAACACCAATTAATACTAAAAACAACACCAATAATAATAACAACAATAGTAGCAACAACAACAACAATAATAGTAACTGCAGCTATATATGCAACAAATAAATACTGACATATAAGTTAGTACCTTTAATGACTATCCTCAACAGCTACCTAGGCTCTTAATAAAAAAAAAAATAGTCTGAACTTTCAATTGCTACAGACAGACATCAAAACATAGACAAGTTTGAGTCAGTGCACTCAAGACCTTTCACCTGCTCTAGAAACTGTTGATAGACTGGAAATAATGTTTCAACCACACAATGTTAGCAGTCCCTATCCAGTATTGTTACTGCTGTTGTCAGGATCTTGTTGTCAAACAAAGGCTTGAACATTCCCATATTTCATCATGGAAAAGCTATCTATAAACTGTGCATGTGCTAATGTCTGAGAAACTTACCCACCTTTGTCAATACCGGAATGCTGAAGTGCTGTACATTCCATATTTACCTGAAGAGTGAGTTCAGCAAGTACTAGTTTGTGCATAGAGAAAACAAGACACTTGAGCTAAAAACGAACAAGAAAAGCTGGTTTAAGAATAACGCTGTGCTCACAGATTGATGTCATCAATATTCATGGGTGATCCACTTTGTATAATGTATCTTGCTACTGCTAGTCATATATTATTGCTGGGGGCATTCTCAACAGCTTAAAACAACTGACCATACTAACATGCTTGTGCAAGTGGGTACATGATACGGGTATTTTCAAGGGATTACGATTTTTATTGTTTGTAAATAGACAATGATGGGCAGGAGAGCATGTGCCATATGCTGCACAATCTGGAAATATTTCTCCTGCAAATCCAAGTCATTACCAGCAAATATTTAACCCTTCAAAAATATCCTGTTACATGGTAACTGAGCATCATAGGAGTGGGTAAGCCACTGATATGACTATAACTATGATTTTATAGAAACTCAGATAAAACCATGTATGTGTATTGATACCTCTGCCTTACAGTCTTAGGCCTAGTCGATGAAGATCATGGGCACATGAGTGTGGACACGCGAATGAGTACATGATGATAAGATAACCAAGCCGAAGTTCAATGGAAAGAAACGTAAGGAAAGGTGCACTTGGAGGAGCAGAAATGGGTCGTCCTCTCCTAACACAAAGCCTTAATCTTCTAGCTAACGCCTCCAGCAGTTGTCAGACCTAACTGCCGACCACGACCACCAAAGCGACCTTAGTCTTAATCTGCGCTTAGGTTAATGTGCCTGAACCCGCAATGTAACTGAAAGTTGACTAGGCACCATATAAGGTATTTCCTTCTCTCTTCTAAGCTAGTCCCAGAGCAAAATGAATAGAGACGAATAAGGAGAGATCTTGCGGACGCGCATTCGCAGCTGTGGACTTTTAGGTCACAAACGCATCCTGTGGGTGTCGCGACATACGATATATAAAGAATCTGACGGTTAGTTTTCGTAAGTTATTTGCGATCGTATCACAATGGAAGCTTATTATAACTCAGTGCAACTGCAAAGCAATAACACGGTGAGTTTTCCCAGCAACCTTCCTTACAGCTGAGCTAATAAAGCTATTTTAGAAGTGCTATCCATCTTACATTAGATATTCAAAAAAGCTCATACAATTTGCGATCATATTTGTGTACAGGAATATTCAGGTGCAATACAGACTTCATACCCTCTGCCACCAACATTTCAAAAATCAGGTAAATCCAGTACTCATAACAAAATCCATGATCGATATTGTTTATCATGTGTTTGTTGTCATACAGAGAACATCAGAGAGATGGAAGCAAGCAACTTGTTGGCTAGCTCAATTCTCATGGCAAATGGTATTGACGGTTCGATTCCCACTGATGAATTATTACTGAACCACACCACTTGGACAACTTCCAGTGCTCACTCGTTTCCAAGTGCATACCAGCACAATTTCCTCAGCACACCACCACCCGAGGGAAATGGATTCCCTCCACCTTATTCTTTACCTTCGTGGCAAACTTATGGCCTTGCATCCAACCAGCTAATGTCAACTTCTTGTATGACACAACCAATCACAAATGGGGTGCAATCATTCATGCACAGTGAGTCGTATGTGCTTGGCTCGTCCCTGGATGAAAGTCCACTCTCATCTCCCAGTTCTTGCGAGGAGGGAAGCCAGTCTGAAGAAGTACCATACGTGCAGAATCAGAACAGTATATATGGAATGCCACAAACTGCAGGATACGAGTACGTGATAGAACCAACCTACAGACATAATGCCATTCAACTGGAAGGCCAAGAACCACACATGGGGATACAGGTTCCAATGGGAGTGAAAATGCCACAAAGTAAGTCCTGGTCTAGTAGCTATATAACAACATTATTTCGTGTATTTGGGTATTACACAAATCATGGTGGTTGTATTTTATTAGGAAAAGGAGGTATACAGTTGTGGCAGTTTCTCTATTCTCTACTAACCAGCACAGAATCCAAGCATAGAGAGATCATAGAGTGGACTTCGAACATACACGAGAGAGAATTCCGCATGCTTGAGCCTGAATCGATTGCCGTCTGGTGGGGCCACCATAAGAACAAGCCCAACATGAGCTATGACAAATTCAGTCGTTCTCTGCGTTACTACTATGACAAAGGCATCTTGAAGAAGATTCCTGGGGAGAGGTATGTCTACAGGTTTTTGATCGATCCAGAGCACATGTACCACTATATAGGTACTTCCGATTGCCGACCTAAATTGAAGCCTATGCCCCAAGCAGCTAAACTTGCCATGTCCAAGAACCAACATGACTCAAATATTGACTTCAAGACAAACATCATGCCAATTATCACTCAAGACCCGGAGCCTCTGGAGAAGAAATTCAATATCAAGTCATCCAGTATAAAGACAGCAGAAAGCATAGAAAGTGCAAGCGTTTCGTCAGCCAAATCCGATTTCAAATCTAGCAACAACCTACTTCCCATAAATTCAAAGATACAGAATTCTTCTTCCATGGGAAACCTGTTGGAACTAGGTCACGAGACGGGATCTCTTTCCATGAAGAGAAGTCGATCACTCGAGTATGCCAGTACCAATTGCTGCCAAAGAAGTCCTAAGCAAATTGCTTTATCCAAAGACTCAACCAGTTGTCCACCAACACTGAGGAGTAGTTATGAATCATTATTCCCAAATGACTCGAGGGATTACTCACATGCTCAACATGTTGCCAGTCAGAATGCCCTTGCCCCCAGCCAGAGCATCATGTCAGAGTCTCTCTATGTAAGAGCAGTGGGTCAGAGTAAAGAAGTCAATTTGCCACAAAAACATTATTATAGTCAACCCAAATCCGATGCAGAATTGACTAACTTTCCTATCTCCCTGCAACCATTTGTCACAATAAATTAAGCGATTGCCAATTTAAGAACATCAACATCATTATTCTTTTTAAATTATATATGTCAATTTGCAATATACCTATAAAGTGAAGTATATAAAACTCAAGTGCAGAGTAAAACAAGAACAAAGTTATATACAATATAATGTACAGCCAGTCGATGATCACATTTACACAAGTCAAAGATCCCCCATGGTCTCTTCCATTCCTAGCATTCCCGTAGTAACTCTTCCCAGAATTGTCCAATTTCCCATATATATGCTAATATGTGTATATAGGCATATATCATTGTATGGACTGCTTCCTGTAAACTGAAGCTAATAGTATAATGGTTTAACTAAGTGATTCTGGAGTGCAATTACCCTCCTTACTATGGTAAAGTATGAAATTTTAATATGCTGCTTTTTGTGTATAATTATATATATATCCATGTTGGAGACCAATATGGGTGACAATTCTGTTTTAGTAAAATAATTCTGGCCCCCCCTCATATGGATGGCTGAGACGAGGACACTGAATTAGTAGTTAATAACAAGCAACTCACATGTCCGGGGGAAAAAAAAAAGAAGAAAAAAAACGACAAAAAACTCCAATAGTGCAATGAGCCATGCAGTAAGGGCATTTTCATGTGCAATAACAATATGCTAGAATTAACGATAATTACTACATCATTTTAATTGCATCTACTTGAGGTTGTGGAAGAGTCAGTTTTTGAACTACCAGTGAAATTACTGTTGAGATTGCAACAGTCTTTGGTAACAGCCTTTGGTAGGTCCCGTAATTGTCTTCGAAGGGAATGGCCAGTATAAAGATTTACACCCACAAAACAAAGAGCAATGCATGGTATACCTGCTGCAATGTGATATTTACTAGCCAGTCATTCCTGCTTGTGGCTCAGTGGTGAGGGTTTTGAAAACTTGTCCCTACAAAGAAGCAAATGTTGACCTGGCTGTTCGCTGTTCAGGCAGAGCACGATCACAAATCGTATATAACTGAAGAAAAATGTCCTATAATTAGAGCAAACTTGTTCATACAGAGCTATATAGCCCTCTGGATGGAGAGGGCTAAATGACGTTCTAGTTATTGTGATGGCAGTAAAATGCCATGAAGACCCCCTGTGTATTATTTCACTGTCTAGACAAACACTCCATAGTTTGGATTAGGCCACTCGCTTCAATAACCAGTCATCCCCAGGTAGTCTTACCAAAAACTTACCAGAAAAACCACATACTTTTCTCAGAAACTTTCAAGCATGTTTTGAGGGTTCGGAGAAACCAATAACCATCCCCATCCTGACAACGTTCACAACTAGAAAAATATATTTTGTAATATAGCCTGACTGATCTCCTTCATTCAAACATAAACTTCCGGACATAGCTAATTAATCATGGTTCTTCAAATCACCACAATCACTCATTTGGAACCAGTTTTATTCTCTGTAGCTAGTTTTCAGTTATCCTGCACCAAGAAGAATTCAAGGAGTGATTCGTTTTGGGTCACGAGGAAACATGGACGTCTTCCTGATGTTATTCAGACCCAGGTAGAGCATCACAACACGTTCCATGCCTAGAGGAAATCATAGACATTACAGTAATCAATCAAGAAATAATATATTGATTATTGATCAAATAGGAGTAATAAAATAAGAACAGAAATAATGCACACCAGTTAATTAAGTCCTTCTAGATAAGTCCTTCTAGATAAGTCCTTCTAGATAATAATAATAATAATAATAATAATAATAATAATAATAATAATAGTAAGAGCAACAATATTTCAAAGCAGTTGCTACAGCTATGAACTGCTCCCAGAATCAAAGCAGCACAATATATCAACTCCATACACTCCCGAAGATTATTAGGTCAAGAATGATATTATCAACTGATGCATCCCATTGTACACAAGACACCACTGCAAACTGTACTTAACATATACCACAAACATGACTCTTCTCCTTGAAAATTCTACCACGAAGCAGAATCAATTAAAACCAACCATCTAGTAAACATTGCATGGGATAATGTTGCTGTGTTTAAGTACAGTTCTCTGCACAAACAACCTCATAGATCATGGCCATCACTATATTTCAAACCCAACATGGTCCATTGGCTACACCAGTCTTGCCACAACTAATAAGCATGAAAATACTGCTCAACTGGTAACATGCCATGAAAAATATGTGCGAAGTTATGTGGAATACTATTTTTACACACACATTCAAGTCTTTGTACAAACATAGCTAGCTAAGCTTCAATATTTCAGAAGAGCTATGTACTTGGATCTTTGCCTTCACCTCCAAAGTCCTGCTTTATTCAAACTACAGCAAAATCGATACTGAGCAGATCTACTTGCCTCATGAACCTAACCAGCTCACGATTCCAGTTGCTCATGGACCATTATTGGCGCACATGGCCAAGTTCACTTTCCTACCACTCAGAATCATCCATAAACAACATTAAGTCATCATGTTCCTCCACTGCCAGCATCTCAGAGAGAAACTGCCATTTCATCCAGAGGGAAACTACCTGCAAGCATTCGGCTGTTGTGTGGACTGACCACTTTGACTTTAAAATCTCGTTCTTTCAGTTACTATAGAGATACCGCTGTGAAGTTTTCATGCAATTGATGGAAGGTTACGGTTATTTAGACATTTGTCTTGCAAAAGAACTCAACCACCCACATTAAAAATATCCCTTTAAAATTCGTGATGCCATACAGCGCCTTCACCAAGGGTCAGTAGCGGGAGGAATTTGCAGAGAACAATAATTAAATTACACACCATACTTGTAACGACTATAGCAGGTGTGTGCCTATCAGGAGAGCAGCCACAAAAGCTACAATTCTCAGAAGTAGCTTTCCAGGAAATCACTATCATCTTTCCCCAGGATTGCATCCTGTCCCACACAAAGTTGTGGGTTGAACATTAACAACCAAAGTTGTGGGTTGAAGCTAGCATTACCAACCGCTGGCAGTTACAAGCCCACTATGCTTAAGCCCGAGATGCCACAAACTTAAAGGGGCAATGATCTGGAATCTAGAGTGACTCACTGGATACTAATCCATTGTACTCGAAGTGCTTAGAGTGTTGCAAGAATGGCTAATGAATAATGAATCTAAAAATAATATTGATGTCATCCTGAAATCACTGCCTGGCTCTTTCCCATATGACCTTCCCAGTGCCTTCTTCAGTAGTTGTCTAGGTTCCTGTGTGCATGAGGTCAGCATGCACACATAAACATATGTACACACTGTCTCACACATGTATTACCATTGGGCTGTAAACATTGTACAATCCATACTTTGTTCCAGGACACTGAACATTCAGCATTAATATTTTCAAAATTCCTGGGGGTGTGGGAATATCCAAGGGAAACCCCCCCTTCCTTCTTCTGTATGAAACACTGATATATGCTGCTTACACATTCAAACATACCTATGCCTCCTCCTCCATGGGGAGGTGCTCCGAAGCGGAAGGAATCGATGTAAGACTTGATCTTGTTCAAATCTGTAAACAGTGTCACCACATGTCAATAGTAGCAATTAGGTGGTGATTGCAGCAGTTCCACGCCCCCATCACAATCCCCACCCACATGCACATTATGTGCGAAGTAAATGTTTAATGCATGAGCAGGAATGTGCCATGGAAATGTGCTTCTACTGCATCCCCTCAAAAATAAAAACAGTACTCTAACATCATTTCACCCAGCTGGTGGTATTGGTACAGAGTGGAAACACAGGAACACAGGAAGCCAATTGAACTCAGGCTGTTACATCATGTGTGAATGTCTATAAAATGATCTGGTCTTCCTTCAACAAGAGGTGTTTGAAAACACTGAGGGAAATGGTGGTCTTTAGTTGATGACACTAATGAATAGCAGATACCTCTTCCATCTTGGTCTTCTTAATGTTTTCTTAATTAACTTGGGACTCGATGAAAGCAACTACTAACAATCATCATATAAACTTCGTAAGAAAATTAGTGTGCTGTAAGCATCTCGAATCCACTGTTCTCGAGCTAGTTTGGTCACACACCTACAACCAATTAAGATAGCCTGATTAAACAAACAAACAAAATATAGTCTTCGTAGGACAGCGAGATGAGTGCCAACACAGAGGCTCGGTGGCAACAGCAAGATGAGTGCCAACACAGAGGCTCGGTGGAACAGCGAGATGAGTGCCAACACAGAGGCTCGGTGGCAGCAGTGAGATGAGTGCCAACACAGAGGCTCGGTGGCAGCAGCGAGATGAGTGCCAACACAATGGCTCGGTGGCAGCAGCGAGATGAGTGTCAACACAGAGGCTCGGTGGCAACAGCGAGATGAGTGCTCAATAGCTACATAGAATGATGTTTAATAAAGTGGGCAGGGGAGAAACTCCTAAAAACAACAACAACACAAGCTTGATGCAAAGTGAAACTAATTTAGAGGCAAATGTAATTTTATGTAACGAAATACAATTTCATGACTTCCGGCTTCAGATTCCTCAAACAACAGCAGCAATAATGACAGTGAAATGATACATGTGTTGCTGCATATAGACGCTAATAGTGCCTGCAGATTGACAAACATCTTGAAAACTAACTAGTGTACCCAGATGGCATCTTTACTACAGACTATCATGTGGTACGTGGACCAGAAGCCCTCATATTGAATCTCTTTAGTTAATTCAATATTACTACTACAGCATACACGTCAGAATCTGTTCACTGAAAGCAGAAACTCAAAGTTCATGGCTTGCTACACACCATAGTGAAACTGCCCTTCAGAGAGCTACAAAAGAATGTGGTCCACATACAGACACTGTATTAAGTCCAACTATGCAATGGAACAATGCTCTATAGCAAAAACAAAACCTTGTGTGCCTCATGAGAGCTGACAAGGTTACAAAGAGGAGTTGTGAAAAGAGGTAGTTAGCACAATATAGCACACTTCCCTGTGGGCCCAACAGTATCAGGCCAACAAGTCTTACAATAATATACATCATAATGCAAGCATGAGTCAAAAGGGATAATTATTGCTCTAAAAGCAGTCCCACAAGCAGCCTATTAACATGCAGCTGTTTGACACAACAAGGGTTCCGCTGCCCCGAGATAATTTTTATAGCTGCTGCAGTGGCCACTGAATGAAACAGCCACTGAATGAAACAGTTGGGTAGTTCCAGTAATAGGAAGAAGTGGAAGAAGATGAAAAAGATTTGAACACCATTCTAAGAATGATAATGCCTGCATCTAACCACGCACTCCGGAGCCACCCACCACGCACACAATGGCCAGTGCATTGGTTCACTGTTCCATTACAACCACTTAGAATTCACCAGCACTGATCAAAAGGGCTGTTGGGAACGCTGCCGATTAAACATCTACACGAACAAAAAAGCTATTGCAGTACCTTTCCCAATTTTTTTAATCACCAAAAATAATTCAGCATGCTTGCAGTTTCGAGGGATTAATGGGGCCGGAATATATGAATGGAATTCAGAGGTGTGCATCAAAATATCTATATATTATATATAGCTACTCTCATTGCGCCAAGTATTGTTCATTGCGCCCAGTATTGTAGCCAGAATTATTGCAATAGCAGTAAGAAGAATTATTTCAAACATCACTTATGCATGGTACCCAGGTTGTGACGCAGGGCACTCTCCGTTAGCAGCTCAGGGTCGTGGATTCGCTGTGCACCAGACAAGATTTCCTCCCCTCGCATGAACATGTCGTAGGAATTCGAATATTTCTGCAGGAAAGCAAGCAGCCACATCAAACAATTTTATTTAAACTCTACAACCAATACACCATACCAAACAAAAACAAATATCAAAGCTCATTTTCTGTATTTCTATAGAAATGCCTCATGGCACTTTCTTATGGTTGCTTTAGTTCATTCCCTTCACCACACATCCCTAGTCATCACACAGGTGTCTGTCAGACACTGGTCATCACACAGGTGTCTGTCTGTCCCTGGTCATCACACAGGTGTCTGTCTATCCCTGGTCATCACACAGGTGTCTGTCTGTCCCTGGTCATCACACAGGTGTCTGTCTGTCCCTGGCCATCACACAGGTGTCTGTCTGTCCCTGGTCATCACACAGGTGTCTGTCTATCCCTGGTCATCACACAGGTGTCTGTCTGTCCCTGGCCATCACACAGGTGTCTGTCTGTCCCTAGTAATTACACAGGTGTCTGTCTGTCCCTGGTCATCACACAGGTGTCTGTCTGTCCCTGGCCATCACACAGGTGTCTGTCTGTCCCTGGTCATCACACAGGTGTCTGTCTGTCCCTGGCCATCACACAGGTGTCTGTCTGTCCCTGGTCATCACACAGGTGTCTGTCTGTCCCTGGTCATCACACAGGTGTCTGTCTGTCCCTGGTCATCACACAGGTGTCTGTCTGTCCCTGGTCATCACACAGGTGTCTGTCTGTCCCTGGTCATCACACAGGTGTCTGTCTGTCCCTGGTCATCACACAGGTGTCTGTCTGTCCCTGGTCATCACACAGGTGTCTGTCTGTCTGTTCCTGGTCATCACACAGGTGTCTGTCTGTCTGTTCCTGGTCATCACACAGGTGTCTGTCTGTCCCTGGTCACCACACAGGTGTCTGTCTGTCCCTGGTCATCACACGGGTGTCTGTCTGTCCCTGGTCATCACACAGGTGTCTGTCTGTCCCTGGTCATCACACGGGTGTCTGTCTGTCCCTGGTCATCACACAGGTGTCTGTCTGTCCCTGGTCATCACACAGGTGTCTGTCTGTCCCTGGCCATCACACAGGTGTTTGTCTGTCCCTGGCCATCACACAGGTGTTTGTCTGTCCCTGGTCATCACACAGGTGTCTGTCTGTCCCTGGTCATCACACAGGTGTCTGTCTGTCCCTGGTCATCACACAGGTGTCTGTCTGTCCCTGGCCATCACACAGGTGTCTGTCTGTCTGTCCCTGGTCATCACACAGGTGTCTGTCTGTCCCTGGTCATCACACAGGTGTCTGTCTGTCCCTGGTCATCACACAGGTGTCTGTCTGTCCCTGGTCATCACACAGGTGTCTGTCTGTCCCTGGTCATCACACAGGTGTCTGTCTGTCCCTGGTCATCACACAGGTGTCTGTCTGTCCCTGGCCATCACACAGGTGTCTGTCTGTCCCTGGTCATCACACAGGTGTCTGTCTGTCCCTGGTCATCACACAGGTGTCTGTCTGTCCCTGGTCATCACACAGGTATCTGTCTGTCCCTGGCCATCACACAGGTGTCTGTCTGTCCCTGGTCATCACACAGGTGTCTGTCTGTCCCTGGTCATCACACAGGTGTCTGTCTGTCCCTGGTCATCACACAGGTGTCTGTCTGTCCCTGGTCATCACACAGGTGTCTGTCTGTCCCTGGTCATCACACAGGTGTCTGTCTGTCCCTGGTCATCACACAGGTGTCTGTCTGTCCCTGGTCATCACACAGGTGTGTGTCAGTCCCTGGCCATCACACAGGTGTCCGTCTGTCCCTGGTTATCACACAGGTGTGTGTCAGTCCCTGGTCATCACACAGGTGCCAGTGCTGTGCCAGACTCCGATGCTCACTTTGAGGGCTTGGCATCCCTCGTCCTATATGCCCCCCCCCCCCCATCCCCACTTTTAGGACTTGGCATTCCACACCATCCGTACCCCCCCCCCCCACTCACATTGCGAGCATGACATTCCATCGGCCCATGCCGGCTCATGTTCACTTTAAGGGCATGGCACTCTATACCCTTTATGCTAATGTGATCCACAACAATGTTTGGGCGAGACAGCTGGGTGGCCACACCCACTGTTCCATGACACTTTAACCACAACATGGCTTCTTAATTAACACCGGTCACAATATCATGGACGGCAATTCATTCAGTTCAATCTGTTTCCACTGCATGTATTGCGCAATCTGTTCCATTCTGTTGCATGGTTCACAATATTTGCGTTGAATTCGTTGAGTCTGCTGCGTTGAATGCTGACCAATACAATGGACGTCAGTACTAGCAGTAAGGAAGAGTTGGATTTAATTTTGCTATTGGCTGGCAGGAGGAGGCGCAGAAAGGAATAACTAGCTGAAATATTTTTTATAGCTGGCAATAGCTAGCTAGTTACCTGGATAGCCACTTCTTTCCAGGCATTTTCCTTGGCCCCAAGATCTTTATAGCCTCTAGCTGAGCCTGGCAGAGGTTAGGAAAGCTCCTCACCACTTTAATAATCCTAGAGACATCATGGAAAGAGTGTAAGTTCAACAGTTGATATGTTCTAGGATTATGATTGGTCCGATGCAATGGATTGGATGCAAGAGTTGAATCAAATCATATTCATGCGTTTCATATCCGCTCCCGTCCGCTAGATACAGAACACACGCAATTGATTGACTTGCGTCATATTGTGAATTGGGCTTTACCATGCTGGGGGCATATAATATGTGCACTGAGTGGTGCTATGTATTCCTTGGTTATTCTTGGCACTTTCTTCTAATATTTGCTAGGGAATTGCGGGAGGCCACCTTCTATTGCGGTGTCCCTACTGAGCACATGTTGGCGGCATACTTCCCCAGGGCATATGTACATTCCAATGGATTAACACGTGCGTTAATTGGTGGCCTTCATTCACACTGGGTTGAGGCAGGTTGAAGTAGCTATACAATAGCTTCTTGGGGACACACACTGGACCAACATCAGACTCAGTTGTGGCAGGTTGAAGTGAGGTGACATTAACTCTATGGGTTTGATGTTGGTATAGCACGTGCCCACATCAACCTGCCTCCACCCAGTGTGATGTTGGTCCAGTGTGTGTCCCCATAGAAGCCAAAGATCGTCAACCAATCTCAACCCAGTGTGATGTTAACCCAATGTGTTCCCATAGAGCTATTGTCAACAAGGAGGGCATTTAGTACGGAGGTCAAGGGGACATGTTGCACCCCCCCCCCAAATACCAGAATTTTAATCAGTGAGTTGAAGACCTTTAACCATTCCACTGTGGAGTCAACAGTTCTCTCATGTTCCTCATCCCATTCTTATTCGGACTCCTCTTTTTTTGCTACAATGTACTGCTGAAATAACTATTTAAAAAACCTACATGGTAAAAAAAAACCCTGCATGGTGCAGTGATCCAACTCTTCGACATTGTTTCAGTACTAGGTTATTGTTGTTGTTTTTCAGAATGTGTCCGAGTCCACCAGCTGTCCTTGTATTGCTCTCGCCATGGCATCTACGGAGCTCACCATTGACTTAGGCACGTTGAAGAAGCCACTCACCTAAGGCAACAGACGGCATCTTGCTACTCGTCCACCTAGCCAGCGAAAGTGTTTTTTCCTACAAAGCATTTCTCAAGGATAATCGAGGGATGCTGATGCAGGTCGTGATGGGAAGCACATGTACTAAAAAAAGTGGAAAAATGTGTGAACAATTGGAAGTAAAAAAAGAGAGGATAAAACAAGGCAGCAGGAAGAGAGTGAGCCATGTTGAATTTGCAGTTATAGGTTTGAGTGCCCGTGAAGAAACAAAGGTCGTTGGCAGCCCAAAAATATAAATAGAGGAACTGGGAACCCCCCTCACGTTGCCTGGTAACCCACCCCCTTTAATGGCCACTGAGAGGATAGTGAAAGCCTCAACAGAGGAAATTACATTTGGCTTTTTCTCACTGCCACAAGAGCACCTCTGCTGGTGCTAGGAATGCCTAGCATGTCAGCAAGCCTACACAGAAACAACAACAACCTATAACAGTTTGTGTGAAAGACACTCGCGAATAGATTACTAGCCGAGCAAAGGAAAGCAAAATCCATGCAACTGATTTGTGATGAAAGGAAGTGTATCGCTTGTGTTGAACAGGCGAGTGAGGTTCTTTGATTTATCAGCAAACAAACAAGTGAACCAGTGCAGCTCTTTAAGGGGGACTCTTCATTAGCACACCTTTTCCACTGGGTGAAGTGCTATACAAGTAAGAGCATAGTTACGATGACTTCCTTGATAATCAACTTAAATTTACTTGTTGGACATTTCGGGTAGATGCTCTTAGCCTTCATCAGGGATAACTGATGAAGGCCAAAACATTGAAACATCGAGTGAATACATTTAAGTTGATGATCGAGAAAGTCATTGTATCTGCAATGTCAACTTTCGCTGAGAGGAGCCTAGCTCTCCAACTCCACTTGCAAAGCAACAGTCACTCTCAGAAACCCAATGGAACTCGAGATCCAGCGCTATTGAGCCTTTTCAGTACTTCAAACATGCACTTCTAGAAACTTGAGAACACTTTAGGTGTGGACCAAAAACTGTGTCAGATGCTAGTGCATTGCCCACAAACCTTCCTTGAATCTACGATCACTGTGGAAGTGGGAAAGACGATCCTGTCTAATCGCAGTGTTTTTCCAGCTTGTTACGATTCACGAGGCTCAACTTGACACGATTCAAGGCTGCAGGGAGTGTGTCTGAGTCTTTGCGCACACTCAGGTCCATGGAAGTGTCTACCTTAAGCAACTTGCAATTTCTCTGATAGAACTACATTCAGCATTAAGCAAGTCTAGGAGGGAAGATGAAAACCTCGAACTCCACATTGCTGTCGTGGATGAACTGATTCAGATGTTCTGCTGTTATTTACATGTAGTTACCGTTTCAGGTAAAAAAGCTCTGGGCTTCGGGGATGCTCATATCTAGAGGAGAGCTTTCCAGTTTTAGGGAAAACCCTGATACTCGTAGGGATCATTATCAGTCCCCCCAAACAGTTAGCGTAGCAAAAACTGACCAAGCAGAAAATTTATCATAATTGGACAACTCCTTAAAAGGAAACAAACCTAGTGCACATATCACAACTTGTACACTTTATTGGTATGATTCATCCCATACCCTGTATGTCTGTAAGTTATAAGGTTGGTATGACTCTGCCCATATCCTGTATGTCTGTAAGTTATAAGGTTGGTATGACTCTGTCCATACCCTGTATGTCTGTAAGTTATAAGGTTGGTATGACTCTTGCCCATATCCTGTATGTCTGTAAGTTATAAGGTTAGTATGACTCTTCCCATAACCTGTACATCAGTTATAAGGTTGGTATGACTCTCCACATAACCTGTATATCAATAAGTTATAAGGTTAGTATGACTCTCCACATAACCTGTATATCAATAAGTTATAAGATTAGTATGACTCTCCCCATAACTTGTATATTGGTAAGTTTGTTTAGTTTGTCAAGTGTACCAAACCTTTCCACGGAGTACACTGCTAGCAGCAATCAGAGACCTTAGCCACTGACTTTATTTGTGGCTGGTTGTACTTTAGATATTTTTTTCAAGAATAAATTTCTCAAACTCACAAGAATGGAAGACAATACGCAGCAGTTTGGTACTGGAATCAGCTCCTTTGAAGTAAGCAAACAAAAGCTATGCAGCTGCTGCGTCGCTCAATGTCCACCACAAAACTTACAGCGAAGAAAAGGAGCGTTTCCTTGCCCAATGGCGAAGGAATTCAGAATGGTTCCTGGTAAGCTCAGGTTCCTGTGCAACGAAGAAGAACTTCCACGAGCTGTAGTAAGAGTCAGAGCGACCGTTCACGAAGGCAGTTGCGATAATCAGCCATTAAAATACTACTGCTCGCTCACCTCGTCCAACAAGAAGTAAAGTATATTTAAAACCATCTCAATGAACTCTCGGTTGACATAATAACATCATAATCACCTTCTTAATAATCAACTTTAAATTGTATTCACTCGACGTTTCGACTAGATGCTCTAGCCTTCATCAATTATTCCTGATGAAGGCTAGAGCATCTAGTCAAAACATCGAGTGAATACGATGTGAAGTTGATCATTGTGAAGGTGATTATAATATTAAAAACCAGTCTATTGGGCATGTGCATACAGAGAACGGGTGCGCAATCCTCAATTTAATATATTCCCCCCCTACGATGTTCGAGTTTGCACCACATGGCACTTTTGGCGTTTAATGGGACCAACAACGTACAGAGTGTTGTTAGCAAGTTGCCAGAACAAGAAGGTTGCAATCGTTGCTGGCAATTGTCAGTTGATCTTGTTATTGTGCAGCAAAAGAAGAACCCTCAATGATAAATTTATTATTATTCTCAAGGGACTCTCGACCAACACAGTGTAGATACGACTTATTATTATTTTAAAACTCACTGGTCACTTCAGCTAGAACATCTAGCCTATGAGTAAATTGTATTATTATTATTTAAAGATATCACCTGAATATAAATGATCACTCATTAGTACATAGTACTATTGTATACAATGAAGATAGACAGGCTTGTTGTTTAAAAACAACAAAACACAATGGACGTTCATTAATTTTTTCCCCCATCTACAATGCGCAAAATAATAGCTGTGACATGCATTTTTTGTAAGCATTTTTGAATTTCCTAGAAATGCATGTGGTTATACATTCGCATTACCCAAACAAATTGATAATTGAGGATACTAGACTTACCTTCCAATTCTCTGAAAGGTTTTATGTCAACTATCTATGTTGAGTGTGTTGGAATGTACTTCCAAATGACTCAAAACGGGAGATGTTAAATTTCATGAGCCTCAAATTGCCCCCCTTACTTAGTTTTAGTAGCAGGGATGACTGCAAATCATGCTGAAGCGAAACTAGGCCTTCATCGCCACCTCATTTCTGCCGGTGCATCTTGAGAGGAGAGTTCAGGTAACAATCGTTTATTGCAGAGGTTAGAAGGAAAGGTGTCGCCTAACACATGCCGATGCAGAAATAGTGATCGCAAATGTCAGCAACGAAGCCACATGGAAATAGCCTCAGGGCGCAGAAATTCGTGAACTTCATCGCAAATAGAATGACATAGAATGACATATAAAATGGAGCTTTTATACGGTGTAGTGAAACCAAAAAGAATGACAACCATACTCTTATATACATACAAGGTGCTCGTCCCTCCACATACAGAGCACTAGCTGCATTGCTACGAAAAGTAACCACAGTGGTGGAAAATTCCCCTGCACCACGCATGATTGAAGCTCGACAAAGTAACCGATTTGTTCATTGGTATACATGTTAGTCCGATCAAAAGAATTGTGAAATCCTTGTTTTTTAAAAACTCTATGCAGCTCGCTGCGAAAAGAAGGCAGCTGGGTCTTAATGAATTTAGCAGCCATCACAATAACTGAAAAGTCATTTAGCCACATCTCAATCCAGCAGGTCAGTCTGTAGAAAGAGATCCCTCTAATTAAAGGCAATCACAGCCAGGTCCACTTCACGTATATATATATATATATATATATATGACTCTGCAATAATATGTCATCGATCTTACTTCTGAACTTGGCGATGATGCAGGAATGCCTTCTTTGTTTTATAGTACCTGAGCCCAACATTCACTGCCATAACACGAGTTCTTCAATTCCTTTCCCTTCATTCCCCCTCCTCTGAACAGCACAAGCTTTCAATGTCGGAGATAGGCAGGGAAACACCCTTATTAACAGAGCTTAGTAATAGCATGCCCATGAACATTGGAATATGATATGTGCATGAGCAATGCCATTAAACATTAATGCACCTGAAACACTCTGTCACAGTGACCCTTCATCTATATAGAATACATGCGATGTGTCAAGACGGAGAAACACTCCAGAAACAGTATGGAAATGTTTCATTTTTGTGAAAACATTTTCTTCGGATTCCCGAGTGGTGGCCAGAAGCCCATCGACAACAATCCACACACACTCAACGAACTCCCAGTTGACATACAGTAGCAGATACAATCACTTTCTCGATAATCACTCACTCACTCAATATTTCGGCTAGATGTTCTAGCATTCATCAAGAGTTTATCGAGAAAGTCATCGAATTAACACACAGTTGTCAGAAGTTGACATCTTCGCACAGTTGTCAGAAGTTGACATCTTCGAAGCAAAAATTTGGGGGGAAAAAAAAGAAAAAAAGAAAAAAAGAAGCTTATTATATCAACTCACAGGGTTCGTGGGGTCAGGCATGGTGTAGAAAGGCCGCACTGCCAGAGGGTACTTGTCCAGAATGTAGAAATCCGTGTCATACTGGAGAAATGAAACGACAAGAAGAAATGATAATATTTGCTGAGGCAGAGCCTTCCCATTGGTGTGAAGTGAATCTCTCCTTGGTACATGACAGCTGCCTACCAAGTTTGGCAACAGACCATTTTCAGATATTGCCCAATGTATGGCATTAAGTTACAAAATTTAATGAACTGTTCCATGGCATATATATACATATATAGACACAAACTTTATGCCTAGCAAGTGAAGTTTTCTATGAACTGGTTACTTGTTCGAGGAATATGGACAAAAGGTGATTTAGAAACATTTGTTTATCTGATCTTGACTTTTCACCTTGAACTTTCAAAATGTAATGTATCGTTCCTCGTTACATGCTGCATCTCCCATCAAGTTTGGTAAAGATCGGCCAAGCTGCTCTTAGAAAGTTATTTTTCTACTCACATAGACACGCAGGGTGCACCCCAGACATGTGTTGCATGTGCCATCTTAGTGTTGCATGTGGCATCTTAGTGTTGCATGTGGCATCTTAGTGTTGCATGTGGCATCTTAGTGTTGCATGTGGCATCGTAGTGTTGCATGTGGCACCTTAGTGTTGCATGTGGCATCTTAGTGTTGCATGTGGCACCATAGTGTTGCATGTGGCATCTTAGTGTTGCATGTGGCATCTTAGTGTTGCATGTGGCACCTTAGTGTTGCATGTGGCATCCTAGTGTTGCATGTGGCATCTTAGATCTTAGTGTTGCATGTGGCATCTTAGTGTTGCATGTGGCATCTTAGTGTTGCATGTGGAATCTTAGTGTTGCATGTGGCATCTTAGTGTTGCATGTGATGTCCTAGTGTTGCATGTGGCATCCTAGTGTTGCATGTGACATCCCATTATGCGTGCAGCATCCTAGTGTTGCATGTGGCATCCTAGTGTTGCATGTGACATCCCATTATGCGTGCAGCATCCTCGTGTTGCATGTGGCATCCTAGTTTGCATGTGACATCCCATTATGCGTGCAGCATCCTCGTGTTGTATGTGGCATCCTAGTGTTGCATGTGGCATCCTGGTGTTGCATGTGACATCCCATTATGCGTGCAGCATCCTCGTGTTGCATGTGGCATCCTATTATGCGTGCAGCATCCTAGTGTTGCATCAGCATCCTAGTGTTGCATTCAACAATGAAGCCTCAAGTAGCCAGACTGCTGAGAAAGATTGGGTTGCATATGCCAATGTTTATATATTCATACCCTAATTAAGACCACACAACTTCCCAACAACTTCTAAAAGAAGCGATCAAAAATTGTAGAACAATGAAGGAGCCACGCAACAGCCGAATGTCGTTTTCCTCCTTCCACTCTCCTCTTAGCCAGACCAAAATAAGCACAAAAAACCCCCTTCCCTTCTCCCTCCACCCTCAAATAATTGAACGCCATATATAGAAAATAAATACTAAGTGATCCTTCCAAGAAATTGGATGGTGATGTAGTAGACATCCTGTGTGCAGCTCACCACAGAGGACGTACAGAGAATGCAGCCTGCCCTAAGGCTACAGGGTCCATTTATTGCCCGACACAGCTCATCTTGTATACTCATTAGACCAATCAGTGCTTCATGTCAATATTACACCGTTCCTGGACCTCTTGTGGGCCATTACTAAGCAGTGCCAGTGATGAACAAAGAGCAGCAAAGCCAGCCAGGCACATCCGATTAGTAGGCTAACTAAGATCCTGAGAAACGGGACATAGTTAATGGAGAAAATAAAAAGAAATAGAGAGAGAGTTGGTACTTGTTCAAGTGAGACATTCTCCATCTTTACAATGAGGACCTGGAGATTGCCAAGGAACTCACACACTAATAGCTGCGCTCCTCTGTTGTGACTTTAAAACCTTCTCATCACCAGGCTTGGTGTGATTTATGTTGGGAGCTAATCGACTTTTAGCATGCCAAATTCTAGGAATGCCCAGAGAGAGAGAGAGAGAGAGAGTGAGGGAGAGGGAGGCAGAGCCTGGAAGCCTCACTATCACCACTAACACTTAGCCTCTGCCTTCAGCTTTCACTTCTTATTTGTCTGGGATGGATCCATGAGCTGCTTGAAGTCTCATCCTGTAGGTAATTTCGTACCATTTGACCAGATACCAATAAAGTCTGTCGAGTCTTCCTGTTTAACTCAGATACTGTTACTGCATTCTGTGATGCATACAATGTGTTTACACACAGATTACTTCCTGCAAGAAGGGATGTCTCAACATGTCTCAACATGCTGCCATGTGCATGCACTTGACAACTATTACCCACATCATGTGATTTGGGGGCGTGGCAAGTCATAGGAATTCACAGCATCCTGTGCACTTCTGACATGCAATACATTTGTTGGCGAGCCAGTGAGGTGAGAAATAATATATATATTTTTGTCTCAGCCGGAGAGACAACATTGCTGGTCGCTGCCACCTTTCCTTTGCTGCGACAAGGGAGCACTCTCAGGTTCAGCTGTACTTTTTTTGGGGGGGGGGGGGGGGGGGGGGGGGCACTCTGCTCTGTCCTCCTCATTTCTTATCCTCCGTCTTTCTTCCTTCTCTGTGAGGCACGCACCGTGATTTTTCCAATAGCATTTATTTATATCTTCATGAAAACTATCACTTAGCGATATGTGGCAGAACATGTTGAATGTCTATGTAGTACGTATAGCAGAACACATCAACCGAATGCTTTGCTCACTGAATTAACCACAATGTCCTATTATCATTTCCAAGTAATTAACCATCTACAGTGTTGAAAACCAGACGCGTACTTTGCACTGACCTAGACCTTTCAAAACATGCCTACCACATATTGAGGCAGACCTTTGACCTTTCCAAATTCAGTTCCTTCGTACATGTTTATCTGTCTACCAGTTTTGTTAAAGATTAAGTTATTTTGCACGCGTGCACACACACAGGAACCATATTGGCGTGCCACATATTGCTGAGGGTAGAGTGTGCTGAAATTCCAAGAGCTGTTTAGATCTCCAGGCAACCAAAAGATCAAACCCTAAGGTCAAAGAAAAGGGCACGTTCAAGCTCCCATAAGTTCTACCTCGTACCTCCAACATGAGTAATTCTAGTACCAATAGATGGAACTCCCGGAGTGCTTTTAAAAGTAGTTGTGAAGATATTGGGGGGGGGGGGGGATGCACAGTCACTTGGAAAAGAGTGAGCTATTTGGAGTTGGAGCTAATGCTTTGCAATAGAACAATAAAAAGTTACATCCACTTCGAGCTGCCTATGAAGGCGTCTGCCAATATTGGGATTAATTATGGTTAATGACGACCTTTTACAAGAGGTGCAGATGGCTGCAGATTTGTTGGCATGATCAAGGGAGAGGAGAGAAGAGGTCCGCTACATCTTTGTTGTTGTCCCGTACAGCTCAATAGCAGGTCATACTGATGCAATACAAGTTGGAACATAAGTTCTGGTGATAAGGCATAATGATGTGAATCATATTTTGCAGTACTGCATGCAGAAAAATAACAACCTTGCTGTTTATGTGAAGCCATTGATGCTGATTACCAAACTAACAAAGTTCCATAATCAATTAATTAGGAAACGAGTTGGCACAGAGTCGCATGTGTCCAAAGCTCAACACACATACACAAAAAAGGATACGTTTTGTAGATGTTCACTAGAGTCCATGACAAACAGTATCATGTTCTGTCTCAGACAAGATCTGCACATATGTAGTGACTTGGCTAGTCCCAGGATTGCCATGGGGTGAATGACTTCACTTTCTCTCTCTCGCTCTCTCCATAACTGGGAACTTTAAAAGCTGTCGCTTGGTGATCGCATACATTGCCGAGGGCTCTAGCCTCTACTGGTTAAGCATACGTCATGACTAGGTCCCTCCCACTAGAGAGTCAATGTGTTGCCGTGGGTTCTAGTCTCCACTGGGCAAGACAAGGTCTGGTTTCATAACCTTGTGGTTACAAATTTGGAGCTCCATTGATTCTGCACACTTCGCTGTATGAACTTGATATATCTCAAATGATAGATCTCTCTGTGTGCTCTCTTTTAGAAAAAAAAGAAGAAAAGCTACATAGGTATAACTATGCTAAAGTTACATGCAAACAAAGTGGGGGTATCTCGAGTGCCTGCTATTGTGGTTCCGGATTGGAAAGTGCTAGCCAGTTGACATTGGTGTCTGTGGCTAGAGGAATCCTTACTTGACAAATCGCTGCTTACATTTAGGCACTAGAACGCACTAGGCAAGTGCAGCGTATTGCAGACCCTCTAGCCACAGATAACAATGACTAATCAGGAACCATAACTACAAACAGTTCAGGCCACTCAGATTTTGAGGTACCCCACTTTGGCTGCGTGTAAATTTAGCATAGTTATACCTAAGCTATTTTTTTTTTAATATCAAGAGAGAGGTTCATAAAGTGCTGTGTGCAGAATCTATGGAGCTCCAAATAACCACAAGGTTTTGCTACTGTTGCAATTTTAAGTTTAGACTCACTTCATATGAACAAAAGTCCACCACAAAAAATATACATAAATTTTTTTTTTTGCTACAAAATTGTAGCGTTTGCAGGGTTGTTACAGCCATTCAAGACTTGATACTGGAGAGTATTACTGTAAATCAGTTGAGACAGTGGGAGAAGTGATTTCACTTCACATTCCAACCTGTAGTTCCAAAAGATTTTAACATGTATGCCAAACAAAAGCATCACCAGAGAGCATACTTCCCTGGCTACATCTTGGTATGTAAATCAGGACCATAGCATGAATATATCCAAAGATGTGGCACTTTAAATAGTAAGGCACGGTTTTAGACTTTGTCTTGCCTTTTAAGCAACTGTCATGATTGGTCCTCCCACTAGAGAGGCAGTACGTTTTACAATTTAAGGGAGCTTGACAATGACGACATTTTAAATTTTTGCAGAGCCAAGTTGGACATAAGATCCCCCCCCCCCCCTTCCTGAGTCAGTGGAGGTATTGGACACACATTTCCTGACATATTGCCCCTCAATAAAAAAAAAAAGAGTTACGCGAGGGAGATATTTTTCCGTCAACTTTGCTCCATACCCAAGATGCATCATCAGCAGGAGAAGTGGAGTTACATGAATCCTCTCGACCAACTCTCAGTTGACGTAACGAAATTCCAATGACATCCACTTAATTTTCTCTCTCCAGAGGTTTCGACTCAATGCTCTAGCATTCATCAGCAATATTGAGATGTTACGAGTCACCTCGACATTTGACTAGCAGACACAACAGAGTTAAGACCATTTGGGAGGTGGGAAGAATAAATGATTATTAGTAATAATAATTAAACAACCTAAGCTTTTATTTATTAAAATGTGTGAACACGTTCAATTAGCAATTATCTCGTTGTTGTTGTTGTTAGTACAGCTAATACAAATATTTGTAGAAAACTCGCAGAGTTAATGCTTGACAGACACTGGACCAACACCACACTAGGTTGAGGCAGGTAGCTTGCTATAACAATGATCACGGGCCACCAGTGACCATGGCATCTTTCTGTTGGTGCAGAGATGGAAGCTTATGGTGACCAAGCAGCAGCTGCAAGCCACCAAGTCTAGGGAGGAGTCATGCAGGAAATCCTGCAATTACCAACATAGACCGTACTACTTCCAAGGTCAGACAGAGGTCATTCGATTATTAGCAACTGCCTCACATGAGCATACAGAAAGTGTGCGACAGCTCCTTGAAACACTGCCAGACTCCTCCCACTAACACTACCATGTATCCATAACCACCACACATCCACATCCTGTTTATGATGCCAACCTTTTCCTTGACCAGTTTCCCAAGAAGCTTCTCGTTGGGAGTGCTACAGACACAACAACAGGACAACAAGAAGTTGCATATGGCATGCACACATGAGGTCTTGAAAACAAGAGCGAAAGGACAAGCCATTTCCCTAGAAATCACACCCTCCCATACACCGCATCAATACATGTGCAGATAGCATCCTTAGACCGATGCACTAGTGCCCCAGACAATCCTACATTAGGCTGGTGCAGTAGTGCCCTGGACAATCCTACATTAGGCTGGTGCAGTAGTGCCCCAGACGATCTTACATTAGGCTGGGGCAGTAGTGCCCCAGACAATCCTACATTAGGCTGGTGCACTAGTGCCCCAGACAATCCTACATTAGGCTGGTGCAGTAGTGCCCTGGACAATCCTACATTAGGCTGGTGCAGTAGTGCCCCAGACAATCCTACATTAGGCTGGTGCAGTAGTGCCCTGGACAATCCTACATTAGGCTGGTGCAGTAGTGCCCTGGACAATCCTACATTAGGCTGGTGCAGTAGTGCCCCAGACAATCCTACATTAGGCTGGTGCAGTAGTGCCCTGGACAATCCTACATTAGGCTGGTGCAGTAGTGCCCCAGACAATCCTACATTAGGCTGGTGCAGTAGTGCCCCAGACAATCCTACATTAGGCTGGTGCAGTAGTGCCCCAGACAATCCTACATTAGGCTGGTGCAGTAGTGCCCTGGACAATCCTACATTAGGCTGGTGCAGTAGTGCCCCAGACAATCCTACATTAGGCTGGTGCAGTAGTGCCCTGGACAATCCTCATTAGGCTGGTGCACTAGTGCCCCAGACAATCCTACATTAGGCTGGTGCAGTAGTGCCCCAGACAATCCTACATTAGGCTGGTGCAGTAGTGCCCTGGACAATCCTACATTAGGCTGGTGCAGTATTGCCCCAGACAATCCTACATTAGGCTGGTGCATATTGCCCCAGACAATCCTACATTAGGCTGGTGCAGTAGTGCCCCAGACAATCCTACATTAGGCTGGTGCAGTAGTGCCCGGACAATCCTACATTAGGCTGGTGCAGTAGTGCCCCAGACAATCCCACATTAGGCTGGTGCAGTGTTGCCCCAGACAATCCTACATTAGGCTGGTGCAGTAGTGCCCCAGACAATCCTACATTAGGCTGGTGCAGTGTTGCCCCAGACAATCCTACATTAGGCTGGTGCAGTAGTGCCCCAGACAATCCTACATTAGGCTGGTGCAGTAGTGCCCCAGACGATCTTACATTAGGCTGGTGCAGTAGTGCCCCAGACAATCCTACATTAGGCTGGTGCAGTAGTGCCCCAGACAATCCTACATTAGGCTGGTGCAGTAGTGCCCCAGACAATCCTACATTAGGCTGGTGCAGTAGTGCCCCAGACAATCCTACATTAGGCTGGTGCAGTAGTGCCCCAGACGATCTTACATTAGACTGGTGCAGTAGTGCCCTGGACAATCCTACATTAGGCTGGTGCAGTAGTGCCCCAGACAATCCTACATTAGGCTGGTGCAGTAGTGCCCCAGACAATCCTACATTAGGCTGGTGCAGTAGTGCCCCAGACAATCCTACATTAGGCTGGTGCAGTAGTGCCCCAGACAATCCTACATTAGGCTGGTGCAGTAGTGCCCCAGACAATCCTACATTAGGCTGGTGCAGTAGTGCCCCAGACAATCCTACATTAGGCTGGTGCAGTAGTGCCCCAGACAATCCTACATTAGGCTGGTGCACTAGTGCCCCGGACAATCCTACATTAGGCTGGTGCAGTAGTGCCCCGGACAATCCTACATTAGGCTGGTGCAGTAGTGCCCCAGACAATCCTACATTAGGCTGGTGCAGTAGTGCCCCAGACAATCCTACATTAGGCTGGTGCAGTAGTGCCCCAGACAATCCTACATTAGACCGATGCCCAAAGTTGTTTTCCACCTAATCTGCTGCGCCAGTCATGAGGCAAGAGCTAACTCAGACATCCATAAATAGTTGGTCCAGGGGTTGTCACAGCATCCCCCGACTTGCACATGTGTGCAACAAATGATGCAATAAGGGACGCGATCACCCCTCGCTTCCCCTGCTGCCCCCTCTCTTTCCTCTACCCCCTCGTTCACTCACCTGAAGTCGTCTTCGTCTCCCATCTGCACTCCATTTGCTCTGATCATGTGCACCCCCTCAGAGTAATTCAAGATGAGGCTATGTGGATGAGGAAACACAACCGCAGTAATCCACTCCACCGCACACACACACACACACAACCAATCCCTCGTAACAACATCCTTTCTGCTATCTTTCCCCCCACAGATTTCCTTTCATTACAAGAACCGTCGGTATGCACAGTTGATTGCAAGAAAGGGACATAACTGGCATCATAAATCATAAAACAGTCGAGTACTCTAGTACCAAATCTAATTACTACATCTTACAGGCACATGCATGTATGTGTGCAAGACAAGCGGAAGAGTTGGATCCTAAACCCATTTCGCTTGCTCTCTCCCTCTCTCGTTTACTGTAATTTGTTAATTTTTATATATTTTTTGCATTTCAATTATTTGTCAATTATTTGTCTTATAATTTGTCCCACCAAAATAGTATCGCCACAGCCATGGCAACAGACATGCCTTCCTTGCCAGCCACAGATGGTCGAGGCTTGAGAATTAGAAGCAGCCTCTTGTGTTAGTGGCTGGCACATTGACCTTGATACTCCGGGCAGTAGCTGTTTGGAGAGACACACGACAAGTAATTCTTCATCGAGTTGGTTTCAGATGTCCCAGATTATGAGTTTAGGGCACTCACTAGCTAATAGAGCTCGAGCTATTAAATGTTTTGAATTCAAATATTATTATTATTACCATATTTCCATCACTCATAGCAACACTAAACCACGAAAAATGATCATGACAACTGCTGATTTAGAATCATGAATTTGTGAGATATAGGTCCCTCAACTTTGGCCGCAAGTAACTTTGGTATGGCTATACCTACACCTATAACTTTAGTGCACACAGATAGAGCTATTACAAAATATATAAACTATGACCAGCAACCCCTTTCCCTATGTTTTACGAATTGTGATATTTTGAAGCTGCAGTATTACAAACAGCTGGCTAGTTCTTCTTCTTCCTAGATTGCTGGACTCGAAGCAGCTGTGGCATAGCCAAGCAGCAAAACAATTCTTTGCACTTTCATTTCTATTCTTTCCAGAAAAAGAAGTAACCAGTAGATTGAAACTTGTGGTGTACTCATGTGCTTCTTGCAGCCAAAGCTATAGATAGATACACACAACTAAATAGTGCAGCTTCAGCATAATTCCATGCGTTTCTTGAGGCCACTCCCACTGTTGGACTTGATCAGCCTAATACTAGAAATGAATGCAAGGTTTTGTGTGGGGAGCTGAAGTGCACCTTACCTAGTTTTGTTCCTGTCTTTATTTCTATATGAAATCCTCTCATGTCAGATTGAGTCATTGTCCTACCCCAGCCACTACCCTGACCCTATCCATTGTCCTAGCCATTGTCCTAACTGAAGGCCCAATTCTGCACTGATCTGTACAGTCCTGCGGACGGCATCTTGACGATGTAATGCTAGGACTGTGGCCATGGAGATGTAGCTGAGAATGTAACACATTTATGTGTTCCTTTAAAGATTGCATACGCTGATGCTGACACCCTATGGGCTGGCACGTTCTAAAATGTGAATGTGGTTGACAATGCTGAGAGAGGAGGTTTGAAGAGCACTTGGCAGAAGCTTCTCCCGAAGATGGGAAGCACAGTGAGTAACATCGACCAGCGCCTGCTGGAACTCTCATGGTAACTGGTGCAAAGGCCATGCAGAAGCCGACAAGAACTTCAGACGTCTTTCTAAAGATATAATTTGCACTTTTGAGCAAGAGCAACAATTTCATTAAAGAAGTTGTGTCCCACACCCCCCCCAACCCGCAAAGACCACCTCCAGTGTACCAGAATTAGACGCAAAAACACTAAGCATGCATATTACTTGGCATAGCCTACCTCCAGTAACCAGCCTAACTAGCTGTACTAATGACCACCAGAAAGCATTCAATAAATACCCACAAACAAGAAGACAATATCCCCTGTACATTGCAACAGCATATAGAACCACAGCCTGCAACTGCTAGTAGAAGACTGAACTTGTATGCAGTAGTTATGGCAGAGAGCCATTTATAACTGTGCTAGCACTGTCTACCACACAAACGGAATATTGCTAATTTTGAAAGAGAGAGTTGGCATCTAAAAGAAGATAGGAAGTTGCAATGCATGATTATTATGCACTCAAGTCTTGCTATAAGTAACCAAGCATTATTCATGTGAGCTATACAGAAATATGCACAGTAATATAGAGTTGGCATATCTCATTGCTCCAACGACTTCTAGTGAGAGATAGTTTCCTTTGAGAGACCGTCTTAGTATGAATTTTGAAGTTCTCAAAAGAGGGAGAAGTATTTAAATCATTATTTCCTTAATTGAAGAGGAATGTAATAGGTGACTGCATCATGCATCCCTGCAAGTGATACTTCAGAAGCCACCAAACTGAAGCTATGCTGCATGGACATTGGAATGGGATTATGGCACTGGGTGCGCTATAATCATTAGACGCAGGAAGGCATAATGGTTAGCACTTGGGTGGGCTGTAATATAATTAACACTTCCTTGTTGAGATGACACAATAAGAGGTGACCTGCACTGTTCCCATGGACACCGTTTCTTACCCAAACATCAGCTAAGATCGTCTGGGATTCATGTAACAATCAAACAAACAATACAATGGCTCAGGGTTTTCTTAATACATTCCATACCAAAGCTTTCTATTTTTAAACAAAGCAAAAAAATCATTCCCATAGAGAAATAGCCAACAGCTCACCTAAAGCAGGGTTTGGTTAGGTATGACCAGCAGCTTATGGGTCAGTCAGCAGGGTTTGGTTAGGTATGACCAGCAGCTTATGGGTCAGTCACCACCAGGCAAGTAGCTAACTAAACTTTAAGATTGTGGTGGGTTGAGTGCATTTGTTCTCATCTTAGCACTTCATAAGTGCTCAACTTGTTTACTCATGGGAGCACTTCACACCACTAGTGGCTGGAGATCTTCTGATAGCTAATGAAATCATCATTCAGCTAGCAAAGTTTCAGACAAGCGAACTGTTTTATAAGGTTAAATATAAAACCGCAGCTGGTGAGAAAGAATAGCTTCAGAATTCCAAATGTTAATTCTACTGGTGAAATCGGATTCCTGTTTTCCTAATTCCTGGTAAGCACCTTCAGCGTTGCGATTCCCAGGCAGTGCATAAGCCCAACCATTGATGTTACTTTGCATGACAGAAGATTAGTCACATCCCTTCATGCATTATTTATATATAGCTTCCTGTTTGGACAAAGACCAGATGGAGCATGGGCATTCACATGCTGAGGACCGCCAGGCATGTCATAAGCAATCCCATGGTCACCATGTTCAAAGCTATTGCCCACCTAATCCTAGCCCTAGCCAGTATTAGGAGGGCAAGAACTGTGGACATCCATAGATGATCCCAGGATTTGCCCACCTAATCCAAGCCCTAGCCAGTATTAGGAGGGCAAGAACTGTTGACATCCATAGATGATCCCAGGATTTGCCCACCTAATGCTAGCCCTAGCCAGTATTAGGAGGGCAAGAAGGGCTGTTCACACTAAGTATGTTGCTTACAAGCTGCAACCATACACCTCCTTCTTCCTTCCCCCCCCCCCCAGGAACCCCGACATTGCTAGCATATGCTATCAGGAACGGACCATAAAGAGACGACGCAAAGAAAATGTGTTAGAATGTGCAGGCGCCACAGACGACTGTCTCAGACAACCAAGAGTTGGTGCTTCAGACAACCAAGAGTTGGTGTCTCAGACGACCAAGAGTTGGTGCTTCAGACGACCAAGAGTTGGTGCCACAGACGACCAAGAGTTGGTGCTTCAGACGACCAAGAGTTGGTGTCTCAGACGACCAAGAGTTGGTGCTTCAGACGACCAAGAGTTGGTGTCTCAGACGACCAAGAGTTGGTGTCTCAGACGACCAAGAGTTGGTGCTTCAGACAACCAAGAGTTGGTGTCTCAGACGACCAAGAGTTGGTGCTTCAGTCGACCAAGAGTTGGTGCTATAGACAACCAAGAGTTAGTGCCTCAGGCGACCAAGAGTTGGTGCTTCAGACAACCAAGAGTTGGTGCCACAGACGACCAAGAGTTGGTGCCAATGTGCATGAACAGCAGATGCATTGACGTGGCAAAAGTCTTGTCATAACTCAGCGATATTACACTTCCCTTCAACCCCAAGTAGCTAGAGATTGTTGATGAATTGAGTAGCTAAGTCGGAATGAAACTCCAGCATCCTTTCCCATGATATCCATTCCCACTTCCTTGGTCGGTCAGTTTCTTTCCTCTATCTTCGAACCTGCTGCAATCTTCTTGATCCTCCTCTTCCATATGATGACCATTTCCAGCTCAATTAAGGGATTCCAAGATGGATAACCCAATCATTTATGGGTGAACATGTGATGCATATCTCATGTATATATAGACAGATCCTGCACAGTAATACAAACTTTCCCATCCAACTTCCTAGTGGGAGTTCGCTTCGCTCGGCCATTAATAACAATAAGTAGAGATTAAGCTACATCTGAAACAAGATAACTAGCGTGCTGGGGTAGTCACATGACCAATTTAAAGTTGGTTTACCCAATCCACACCACATGCTAACAGTTTTGAAATCAACTCCCACACAATCGACCAGAACTGCCATGTGGTGAGATTCACACAATAGAACAGACGCCAGCTGTTTAAAAGATACTTCCATCCTCACACACTCTGGTTAGGGAACCATCAATGGCACACACGATATACCACCTTATCTCTGAAAACAACAACAACACCTGGACATTCGGACTCCCACAAAAAGCACACACACCCCCTCCCCCAAAAATAAAATAATTTATTTTTTTAAATACACCTCCCAACTTCCTCATTCCAGCATTCAGCCCACTCAATTCAAACGTGACAACCAGTACAAAAGAACACGATTTCTTTTGACGGAACTGGCATGAATAACGCCTTGAGCCACAGACTCTTGCATGATCAGAGCTGAATTATTACCTGATAATGCCTTGGTGAGAGCTTCTAAGCCAGACTTCAGGCATGGGCGACCACCTTAAGAGCCAGCAGGAAGCAGCACAAGTCAGCCTCATTGTCTCATGCTCAGTTGTAAGGGGGTGGATATGCACAAGGCCAAGGATCATGTTACACTGGGCAGAAGGATCTGCTAGATCTGTGGTTACCACTTCCTTGGGTCTTACAGAGGCCCATTCAATAACGGCTGATTATTAGAGGACTAGATATGAATGCAGAGTAAACCAAGCGTGCACTCTCAGTGGCAACGTGCCATAAAAACCACAGTTGCTATTCTAAGTGCCTACTTGACTGTTAGTTTTAAGCCTGTTTATGTCTCTTTGTTAAGCGTCGGATGTGACCTCGCCTCCTCCTGCTTGAGAGTCAATGGTTCTTCATTCCTGGGAACCAGAGAGACTTGTAGGTTTTATGTCCGCGTACAGCATTCCCCAGGCCTTGCTCTGAACCACAACCACATGCCATCCCATCTAGCCATCCAGCGTACACACTCAGCCATCTGTGCTTACATGAAGTTTGTCATGTACATACGTATGCAGTTGCTCAGTGTTAAGCAGATGCTCAGTGTTAACAGTGTTAAGTAGTTATTCAGTGTTAACAGTGCTAAGCAGATACTCAGTGTTAAGCAGGTGCTTAATGTTAAGTAGAGGCTCAATGTTAAGTAGATGCTTAGTGTTAGCAGATGCTCAGTGTTAAGCAGGCACTCAGTATTAGCAGATGCTCAGTGTTAAGCAGGCACTCTGTGTTAGGAGATGCTCAGTGTTAGCAGATGCTCAGTGTTAGCAAATGCTCAGTGTTAAGCAGGCACTCTGTGCTAAGCAGATGCTCAGTCTTAAGAAGATGCTCAGTGTTAGCAGATGCTCAGTGTTAAGCAGGCGCTCTGTGTTAGCAGATGCTCAGTGTTAAGCAGATGCTCAGTGTTAAGCAGATGCTCAGTGTTAAGCAGGCGCTCTGTGCTAAGCAGATGCTATGTGTTAAGCAGATGCTCAGTCTTAAGAAGATGCTCAGTGTTAGCAGATGCTCAGTGTTAAGCAGGCGCTCTGTGTTAGCAGATGCTCAGTGTTAAGTAGGTGCTCAGTGTTAGCAGATGCTCAGTGTTAGCAGATGCTCAGTATTAAGCAGGCGCTCAGTGTCAGCAGGCGCTCTGTGTTAGCAGATGCTCAGCATTAAATGCCTACATGTTCTTGCTGACTGATCCTATACAAGCCCAGCTAAAACAACCAGTGTAACAGAATATGAGGAGCAAGAATTGCCAAGGGCCAAACCACTGCCTGCAGTTCACATGCAACCAAAGTGTGTAACGAAGTGTAACCAACATACCATCAAAGCTGGTTGTTTATTGCATCTGTCAATTAGAAAATAGGCGGTAACACATAGCGGGAGCTTAATAAGCACTGCCCATTCACAGACGTATTGTATCCAGTGTAAGTACCGGGCTATGGGGCTAGGAGGGCTGGTGAGTGGTTGAACAGTTGCTGAGCAGAGCCTGGAGGGTGTCAGACATGGAGGTCCCATCTACAAATTTGTCTCGACGCCCAAAGTGGATGAAAACCAACCTTTGAGCAGGAGGAGGAAGAGTTGCAAGTAATGCTAACAAATAGAGGAGAGAACCATCAGTCTAGTAGGTAGGGGACAAAAATGAGGCCTTACTATAGACAAGTGTAACTCAGAGCAACTAACATGCAACACATGTGTAACTCAGTGTAACTGACATAACACATACAAAATAGGCATGTAAACTCAGTATAACTGACTTACAATGCATGTAATCTATACAATGCATGTAATCTAGGTGTGTAACTCAAGTGTAACTAGTATATAACACATACAATCCAATGGTGTAACTCAATGTAACTCACATACCACAACTCAGTGTAACTGACATAACACATACAAAATAGGCATGTAAACTCAGTATAACTGACTTACAATGCATGTAATCTAGGTGTGTAACTCAAGTGTAACTAGTATATATCCAATGGTGTAACTCAATGTAACTCACATACCACAAGCTATGTCATGATATAATCTCTCATACACAGAGTGAGTGGGAATTGAATGGTCCAGCAAGTTTGCATTATGTGTACCACATTCAACAGTACCCGCAAACATAATACCTCAGGAAAATTTTGGGGCTAGGGATTCAGATCACGCACATGGAATAAACTCTAGTTCTGATGATGTCCATCAACTAAACTGTCTACAAGAAATCGGAAGTTCTTCTGAAGCTTTTAAGCTGAAAATTGTGGACTTGACAGAGAAAACCAACAATAAATGTGTTGGTCAAAGAAAGTTCTGCCCCCCCCCCCCCCCTCTTTTTGTCCCAAATCTACCACAGGCACTAGCTCTACATAGTTCTGATTCTAGCCATGAGGTGACTACTGCTGGTGCTCTAGTTCACCTAGCCCTTGCCCTGAGAGGACTGCTGCTGGTGCTCTAGCCCTTGCCCTGAGAGGACTACTGCTGGTGCTCTAGCTCACCTAGCCCTTGCCCTGAGAGGACTACTGCTGGTGCTCTAGCCCTTGCCCTGAGAGGACTGCTGCTGGTACTCTAGCTCACCTAGCCCTTGCCCTGAGAGGACTGCTGCTGGTGCACTAGCTCACCTAGCCCTTGCCCTGAGAGGACTGCTGCTGGTGCTCTAGCTCACCTAGCCCTTGCCCTGAGAGGACTGCTGCTGGTGCACTAGCTCACCTAGCCCTTTCCCTGAGAGGACTGCTGCTGGTGCTCTAGCTCACCTAGCCCTTGCCCTGAGAGGACTGCTGCTGGTGCTCTAGCTCACCTAGCCCTTGCCCAGAGAGGACTACTGCTGGTGCTCTAGCCCTAGTTCAAGGTGACTGCTTCTGACAGGTGACCAGACCCCGTTTTTAAGGAAAGAAAAACAGCAGAGTATGCACAAAGCACATCCTTACCTTGTGAGTGTTTAGGCCATGCCTTGATTATAATCCTTACCCATTGTGGGGAGGGGGAATAGACAACCAATATCTTAAAATGAGGTTTCAAAGCCTCACATGTCTTATATAAAGTATTCCCTTGATCACTTTCATCTAAGACCACTTTATAAGCTTTCCTGGTATCCTACTAGTGCAGGGAATCTGGCTTCATGCTACCCAACCCTTATGATACTGTGCAATTGTGGTCGTGATTACCAGAAAAACCACACTGTTTGGCCAGACTGACCTTGGCTCTAGAAACTTGAAAGGTTCGGCAGGATACTGCTTGTGGACTGTAGCAATCTCCTCGGCATGCCTGCATATGTAGAACAGAGTGTGTGCAAGTGCATACCACAACTAATGCAGGACCATACCTAATTAGTGTGTTGTAGTGTTGGCATGGGAGTATCACATAGAGTCCGATCCCCCATTATGCATGCTTTAAAAGGCAGTGTCCTGCTTGTGAGTTCCATGGACTCCTCCACATGCACCACAGTAGTAGACAAGCTATAAAATAACAAGAGCAATCTGAGACTGCAAACCTCCGCCACTGCCAACAATTATTGCCGATGGAAATAACAAAAAAAAGTGCGTCATCTGTGAGTTTTCTGCAAATGCAAAAAAATACATACACAGGTATATCCCTAAACAAAATGGCCGACAATGCCAAGAGCTGGTTGTTTCTGGCGATGGTGGCTCTTAGCAAAAACAGATCACCACCAAATTAATGGGTCTGTCCTTGATCCTGCCTAGTCCACATAACTTCGTGAAAATCCATCCGTAAGTTTTGTTCAACAGAGAGACTGACAAACAAAGCAACAAACAGGGTGGAAATGATACCCCCCTAACAGAACCCCCCCCCCCCCCCCCCCACCCCAGACAAGGCAAGTCATCAATTATTATTGGTGTGTAAATGTAATATGTATCTGGAAAACCTCCAAGATTTCGTCAAAGGAAATAACACTCATTTCTGTCCCTCCCACCCTACCTACAGAGCTTGCCTTTGAAAGAACAAAAGGTGGTCACCAAGAAAACAATGTCGGACACACTAAATAGCTCCCCTCCCAATGCCCCCCCCCCCCCCCCCCCAAAATCCTGCATGAAACCCTATAAATATACATGGATAGATAGATGAGGCAGTGTGTGCTTCCTTTTGGCACTAAACTTTGCAGGTATTGGTCCTTAACTTGCATGCACCTAAAGTCTGGGGAGCTCGACTCTCACAGTTTCACTTGGAAAATCACTTGGAATGTAGCTGACAATAGAGTCAAAAGCCTCGTTCAGTTCAACAAGATGAGCGTACCTACCACATTGCGCACACATCAGAATAGAATAACTCTTAAAAAATATTTGAACGTATGGCAACGCCCTCTGGCATTTTTGGAACCAACAAGATAGTACAGAGCACCAGCTGTGGCGCACCCAAATCGGTGTGTCTCAGGTACCACCAATTTGGCAGGACTAAACCTAACCCCTCAATTTTAGAGCTCTCAAGTACAGACACACCCATTTTATATGTCCTATCATATTTTGATATCGATAGTTTGTCAGTCCCAAGTGGAACCATATTAATCACACCCACCCAAGGATGGCTGGCTTCAAGAAGAACACCAGGAAATCACACAAGGTTGAGCTGTTACAGCTCCAACGACCCATCCCAATTATCCGTTATGTCAGTGACTCCCAGTGAGGTCTCCCTCACCTTCTCCAGCAACCTTACCACACTGTCTAACTCCTCCCTCTCACATGCTTATTCATGACCCCTTCATTTGTCACCATTACAAGTGAGAAGTGAATGATTCTCCAGTTCCCTCGGTAATTATATGTAGATGTGTAACCACACATACCGGCACCTTGGATGGGAGGTGCTAATTACCACACAAGACAAGAATTAGCGAAGTTCTTACAACAGGTCACAAATGTTAAATTTAGTCGGACTAGTTTTGTTGACCCAAATATTATCTAAAGCTCTCTCTCTCTCTATCTACACATGCACCACTGCCCACCTCTACATATGCACCACTGCCCACCTCTACACATGCACCACTGCCCACCTCTACACATGCACCACTGCCCACCTCTACACATGCACCACTGCCCACCTCTACACATGCACCACTGCCCACCTCTACACATGCACCACTGCCCACCTCTACACATGCACCACTGCCCACCTCTACACATGCACCACTGCCCACCTCTACACATGCACCACTGCCCACCTCTACACATGCACCACTGCCCACCTCTACACATGCACCACTGCCCACCTCTACACATGCACCACTGCCCACCTCTACACATGCACCACTGCCCACCTCTACACATGCACCACTGCCCACCTCTACACATGCACCACTGCCCACCTCTACACATGCACCACTGCCCACCTCTACACATGTACCACTGCCCACCTCTACACATGTACCACTGCCCACCTCTTCACATACACCACTGCCCACCTCTACACATGCACCACTGCCCACCTCTACACATGCACCACTGCCCACCTCTACACATGCACCACTGCCCACCTCTACACATGCACCACTGCCCACCTCTACACATGCACCACTGCCCACCTCTACACATGCATTGCTTCTCCCCTAAGGGCATCACTGCCCCTCTGACACATGTTATTCCATGAAGATATACTCTGTATATCCTCATTAGAAACCACTCCTCAGTTCTAACTCTCTCCAGTTGAAACCACGTGATGAGTGTCAAGTGGTTATAAGAACTGTCCACCAATAGTAGCCGCACCTCCAGTTGTAACCACATAGATAAGTGAACTGTCCGCCAATAGTAACCGCACCTCCAGTTGCAAACAGCTCTTCAGTTGTAAGTGAACTGTCGTCAATAGTAACTGCACCTTCAGTTGCAACCAGCTCTCCAGTTGTAACCACATACATAAGTGTCAAGTGGTTATAAGAACTGCCTGCCAATAGTAACTGCACCTCCAGCTGTGAACGTATAAAATTAGCACCGTCATCATTACAATGCAAATACATCAAGCCACAGTTCGGCCGACTTTGCTCTCCATAGAGTTAAGCAAACATGGATCTTGTCCACAACAAAACTAACAGCAAAGAAAACTATCCAGAAGACGTCCTTTCTAAAGATGAAGGGATTCAGAGCAATTCGCAGTAGGCATAAGTGCCAGCCTCAGCAGGAGAGCTTCCAAAAACTGCAGGGTCAGCCCGAAAGAGACTGTTGAAGAAGCGCGATCATCGGCCATTAAAAAAAAGTAAACAGTTGCCCACACCCTCGAATGGAATTATATAATAGCAACCTGCCTACCAATAGTAATGGCAGGTACATTGGGTTAGTAACAATGGTTCTTAATATATAGCAACTGCAGAAATTACAAACAAAATATCTCGGGACAATTTGTTCGAGTACATTGTTCTGCCATTCTCAGACTTTTGATCTGCCATCAAATAGTTGAAAAATGACAATTTACATGTCATTCCAATCATCAAGTGATGAGTGCAAACAATGATACTCTATAATAAACAATGCAAGCAACAGAGCGAGTTAGTCATCCTCTATCAAGTCATCAAGTAATAGCTTCTTCTATTCTTCCTCCTTGTCATTAGAGTCTGTGTCGGAGGTTGGGTCACCCCATGCTTCGATACGTCCATGGTTGTGCACATGCACGTATTCTAGAGCATTCGTTAAGTGTTGCTCGGATATTCTGACATGATTTTTGTTCAGATAAATACACGACTTGTTTGGAAAATATCTGATGTCCGATTGTAATTTTCCACAGTGCAGTACATACCAAACTTTAGTAGCAATTTTGAAATTCCTATGGATATCATTGATTGGCTGCTTATTGTTCACTAGTCTTCTACAATGGAGGCAGGAGTAGCTAGTCCATCTGAGCAGCTAGCATAGTTATGGACACAAGAGTAGCTAGCCATCCAAGAAGCACCTAGCAGAGTCATGGAGACAAGAGTAGCTAGTCCATCGGAGTAGCAGCTAGCAGAGTTATGGAGACAAGAGTAGCTAGCCATCCAAGCAGCACCTAGCGGAGTCACGGAGACAAGAGTAGCTAGTCCATCCGAGCAGCAGCTAGCAGAGTTTATGAAGATAAAAGTTTTGAACTTGTATATATTGCATCCTAAGAAGACCCTCCAAGTGCAAGATTGTGCTCACTTCAATGCTGATAAATTGAGAGGGAAAAACAACAACAGAACACAAAAATGATGAAAACTCTCGTCATCCATTAGCTCTGCACATTAGTGGCTATGCAAGGTCAATAAATAGCCCTCCATCACCCCCTCATGTAAGTAATGCAAACAAGTTGGTCATCTTTCATGTTTTTTCAGGCACTGGGTGGGGGTGAGTCACAAAACCAGATTCCCCCTCCAAGTTAAGTCCAGACACACTTGGTCATGTTACGTGCTGAGATAAGGAAAACTAGGAATAGCTGCGTTCAGAGATGGAGGCCTGATGGATGAACAAGATGCAAGCTTGTGTGACAGCCAGGAGGTCAACCAGAATGGCAGCATATGGTTGAAGTCTGAATGAAAGATCTCTGAATGAAAACTAGGAAGGAAAACATGGAAGTCTGGGATGGAAGCCAAGAAGGCTCCCTGGATAGTGACTAGGAAAGAAGGACACTAGCATCCCTTGATGGAGGTCTGGATGGAAGCTAGGAAGGAAAACATAGAAGTCTGGGATGAAAGTCAAGAAGGCTCCCTGGATAGTGACTAGGAAAGAAGGATACTAGCATCCCTTGATGGAGGTCTGGATGGAAGCTAGGAAGGAAAACATGGAAGTCTGGGATGAAAGTCAAGAAGGCTCCCTGGATAGAAGAAGGATACTAGCATCCTTTGTTGATGGAAGTCTCTGGATGGAAGCTAGGAAGGCATATGAGTTGGTGGCATGTGATAGACATATGAGAAAGAAACATGGATGCATGGAAGCCAGGTAAGGAAGTCTGTGATGGAAGTCTGTGATGGACACCTAACAGATGCTGCTAGACGGCCATACAGAAGAGTGGGCGTGTAAGGTGTTAGTACTGGAGTTAATCGATGTCACTATATCAACCACAAAACAGGAAGCTGTTGAAGCAAGAACACATTGGCCAGATACCTACATTTTGGGGACACACCGGCTGCAGAGTCAGTGGAGGAGAGAAGCTAGTGAGCAGAGAGAACATACTGCTCCAGAGAAAGTGGAGGAGAGAAGCTGGTTGAGCAGAGGGAACACACCGGTTGCAGAGATGGTAGAGGAGAGAATCTAGTAAGAAAGGACCTTCCTCAAGCTCAACCTCACACAGTAAAAAGAAATCAACAACAACAACACAACAACAACTAACGTATGTCAAAAGTAAACCGAAATAACTGTTAACAACAACAACCTTAGGGCCAGGCGCCGGCTTCACAAGCACTTCATGCATTAAAGTCCTCCACAGGTGTTACCCCTATCCACGATACCAACTGAGGACAAACAAACTAGACAAACTGAAAAGAGCCGAGAGAAACCGACGTAGTTTGGCTGTTATGGCGGTTTTAAAGCTTTGCCAGGTAGTGTGCTTTCCGGGCTCAAAACCCTGCCTATGTCTACCCCCTGGTCGAGTTATGTACTTCCATCCTCACCTGGGTGCTCTGTGTGAGCAGTCATTAAGGACAAAGAAACACACACAAACACACAGACAGACAGACTGAAAGGACACAGAGAATTACTAGTATACATGTAGATATCTGAGATGGTGAGATATAGGCTCACAGGACAACAAGAACATTCTCAGTTTTGAATACACAAACACAAATTTGGTACAATATATACAAGCAACATTAGAAATGAATACAAGACGATGTATGGCAAGGTAAGAACTAGGCCAGAACTCATACCTTAGAGCCAACTGTTAATTCCAGGGATGACAGTATATCTAAAACAACTCCGCATGTCTGAATGAAATTTCCATCCAGCAAGCAGCTGTCTGAATGTAACGACTACGCAGCCAGTTCTCTCTCCTTCACTGACTACGCAGCCAGTTCTCTCACCTTCACTGACTATGCAGCCAGTTCTCTCTCCTTCACTGACTACGCAGCCAGTTCTCTCTCCTTCACTGACTATGCAGCCAGTTCTCTCTCCTCTACTGACTATGCAGCCAGTTCTCTCTCCTTCACTGACTACGCAGCCAGTTCTCTCTCCTTCACTGACTATGCAGCCAGTTCTCTCTCCTCTACTGACTATGCAGCCAGTTCTCTCTCCTTCACTGACTATGCAGCCAGTTCTCTCTCCTCTTCTGACTATGCAGCCAGTTCTCTCTCCTTCACTGACTATGCAGCCAATTCTCTCTCTTCTACTGACTATGCAGCCAGTTCTCTCTCCTTCACTGACTATGCAGCCAGTTCTCTCTCCTCTTCTGACTATGCAGCCAGTTCTCTCTCCTCTTCTGACTATGCAGCCAGTTCTCTCTCCTCCACTGACTATGCAGCCAGTTCTCTCTCCTCTTCTGACTATGCAGCCAGTTCTCTCTCCTTCACTGACTATGCAGCCAGTTCTCTCTCCTCTTCTGACTATGCAGCCAGTTCTCTCACCTTCACTGACTATGCAGCCAGTTCTCACTCCTCCACTGACTAAGCAGCCAGTTCTCACTCTCCACTGACTATGCAGCCAGTTCTCTCTCCTCCACTGACTATGCAGCCAATTCTCTCTCTTCTACTGACTATGCAGCCAGTTCTCTCTCCTTCACCGACTATGCAGCCAGTTCTCTCTCCTCTTCTGACTATGCAGCCAGTTCTCTCTCCTCTTCTGACTATGCAGCCAGTTCTCTCTCCTCCACTGACTATGCAGCCAGTTCTCTCTCCTCTTCTGACTATGCAGCCAGTTCTCTCTCCTTCACTGACTATGCAGCCAGTTCTCTCTCCTCTTCTGACTATGCAGCCAGTTCTCTCACCTTCACTGACTATGCAGCCAGTTCTTACTCCTCCACTGACTAAGCAGCCAGTTCTCACTCCTCCACTGACTATGCAGCCAGTTCTCTCTCCTCCACTGACTATGCAGCCAATTCTCTCTCTTCTACTGACTATGCAGCCAGTTCTCTCTCCTTCACTGACTATGCAGCCAGTTCTCTCTCCTCTTCTGACTATGCAGCCAGTTCTCTCTCCTCTTCTGACTATGCAGCCAGTTCTCTCTCCTCCACTGACTATGCAGCCAGTTCTCTCTCCTCTTCTGACTATGCAGCCAGTTCTCTCTCCTTCACTGACTATGCAGCCAGTTCTCTCTCCTCTTCTGACTATGCAGCCAGTTCTCTCACCTTCACTGACTATGCAGCCAGTTCTCACTCCTCCACTGACTAAGCAGCCAGTTCTCACTCCTCCACTGACTATGCAGCCAGTTCTCTCTCCTTCACTGACTATGCAGACAGTTCTCTCTCCTCCACTGACTATGCAGACAGTTCTCTCTCCTCCACTGACTATGCAGCCAGTTTTCTCTCTCCTCTTCTGACTATGCAGCCAGTTCTCTCTCCTTCACTGACTATGCAGCCAGTTCTCTCTCCTCTTCTGACTATGCAGCCAGTTCTCTCTTTCACTGGAGCGATTTGTACACAACTCATCTCAAACAAGCTTTTTCTTGTCAAGATGGGCAAACTGTGTTCCTTTTCTAACACTACCAAGCTCTTTCTAGTTAATACATAGGAGCATTACCGCCTGAGGCAGACAAAGTTTCTCCTTTTTAACTCTAAGAAGCTCATTTAGATCATTTTGAGACTTAATAAGGCTATGCTGAATACATAGGCATGTGTGTACCTTTTAATAATAGACATGGTATAGAAGAACATACACTACGATTGGTTAGTTATGGCGTTATCTGGAACAACTTCTTGGAGGACGATGCTTGACTATAAAGGGGGAGATCGGGGGGGGGGGGGGGGGGGGGGGGGGGGGGTTAAAATGTACACACACACACATATATATATATACATACTGGGTTAACTTGGCAAACAAGAAATTTACCAACATAGACCACATTCATAGGACCCTTTACCCATTACTTATAATTATCCTTCTTTTGTATTGTAGTTGGTATATATTCTTTTAGTATATAGGTAAAGTAGGTAAAGGATCCCCTAAATCTAAATCTCTGTGTTCTAGATGGGTAAATTATCTTTCCTTAATTTTTGTTGAAAAGCTATTCGCCATTGGACAATACTGGTTGTGATGGGGGTTCAGCACCTGCTCTGACATCTGAGGAATCTACTGCAAGAGGTAAGGACTTGCTAGTTGCTAGCTTATAAAAATACCTTCCTTGAAGTACTAGCTACCACGGCTAGCTTCCACTTCTAGCTAAAGAAAAAAATCCATGCCAAGTGTATACAATCTAGATCACAGTGAAGGTAAGAAATAGCTGTCTGGTTGATTCCATCAGCTTCAATCATCTTCTAAATTAAATTGTCCAATGCATAACCGGATAGACACAATCACCTAGCAAGTCGGGAGGGGGGGGTGGGATAAAAAATAAAAATAAATAAATAATAATGTTTCTTCATTGGGAACGATGTCCAAGTTTTGTGGCTATAGCTGTTTGTGGAGTGTTTTTACAGTATTTATATTTGTTGTGCAGCTTCCTGACTCTAATTATGAACTGTATGTCAGTATGTTATATTTGTTGTGCATCTTCCTGACTCTAATTATGAACAGTATATCAGTATGTTATATTTGTTGTGCATCTTTCCGACTCTAATTATGAACAGTGTTATTTCTTGTGCATCTTCCCGACTCTAATTATGAACAGTATGTCAGTATGTTATATTTGTTGTGCATCTTCCTGACTCTAATTATGAACAGTATGTCAGTATGTTATATTTGTTGTGCATTTTCCTGACTCTAATTATGAACAGTATGTCAGTATGTTTTATTTGTTGTGCATCTTCCTGACTCTAATTATGAACAGTATGTCAGTATGTTATATTTGTTGTGCATCTTCCTGACTCTAATTATGAACAGTGTGTCGGTATGTTATATTTGTTGTGCATTTTCCTGACTCTAAATATGAACGGGTCGCACAACCTCAGAGACTTGCGGCAATATTACAATGAAATGTGTTATTTCAATGGCGTCAGTCAGCAAGAAAAGGTACGTGTGTGTAATATTGAGCAGGAGCTTAACAAGCAATGACATGCACAGACATAATCAATTTCTTAGGATCACCAAATTGTCTGCCCAGCTAGCTAGAAGGAATGGCGAATGGTTAAACTGTTGCAGAGAAGAGCCGGAGAGAAAAACATGGAGACTATCCATTTATAAATTTGTCCAGCCGCCAGTAATGGAAGAAATACCCACCATGAACAGGAGGAGAAATATTCACGACTGACACTCCGTCAATAGAGGCTAGAACCAACAGTCCAGTAGGTGCTTATTATAGATACCTGCTCAGCAATCCGCTTTGGCAGTATTTAACCAGCAGCCAGCAGGTCAAAAGTGACGAGTCCAGGAAACATCCTCTCAATAACAAACAAACAACACCAACTAGTGTTGTTGTGACGTTAAATGGTTATTTCATCTCGCTTAGACCCAGCATAAATTCCCTGCATGAGAGCATGCTACGTATTGCTGGGGCTACCTGCAACATTTTATCTTTCAAGTCATCTTGCTGATTAATGGACACGTTCAAAATCATTGATGCTCTTCTGTGTGTACAGCTTAGTAACCATGCCAATAAGTTCAAGGCTGGAAAAGGCATACATTTTCTGCACTCATGCCGGTTTTGGGGGAATCCTCAGTAGTTCCTCATTCATCATCGCTTCCCTCCTACAACTTGAGACTGCTTAGTGTAACATCCAAAATCCCCCACCCCACCTGTGTAACAATATCGGTGAGTAACCATGGCAACAGTCTTTACCTACTAAGTCTTCTCCCATACCTCCCATCTCAACCAAGATTCTAGCTAACTCAGAACCTTCTCTGACCCTTGCACTGCATTTGACAAACTTTGTCCATGCAAATATTGATGCAGGTGATGAGTACCTCATTTTTCTTCTACCGATCGTAACCATGGATTGGTAGCTTACAAACAATTTTGCATTGTTACTTCTATGCTCACTGAACAAGGGGCCTATGAATTAATAATAATAATAATAATAATAATAATAATAATAATAATAATAATAATAATAATAATAATAATAATAATAATACTAATAATAATATAATAATAATAATAATAAAAAATAAAATAATAATAACAACAACAATAATAATAACAACAACACAACAACAACAACAACAACAACAATAATATTTATTATTATTATTATTATCATTGCTCCATTTATCATTGCTCCATTCCAATCATTGCTCCATTCCAAATGTGGGGTCAAATTTCTTAGCTTAGCAAATCAGCTTTTAAGGAAAACCATAGATCCAGTGCATGGACCATCCAGTCCACCTCTCCAGCTTGCTGCTCCTTCTCTGATCACATGATCAAACAGTAACCAACTACACCACCTTACCTTTTTCTTCATAAACATACAGTACCATTATTATGAATTGAAATTTCCACGTTTTATTCACTTTGTTAGGTTAGTGAGATCATAACAAACACACACACACAAAATAACCCCCCCTTCCCCCTCAAGAATTCGGAATAAGACACATACCCTTTATTAGGTGATCCAACTTCCAATGAAGGACAAAACCGTCCAGATACCATTCTCATAATTTTAACTGTCCAGATAACCGTTCTCATAATCTTAACCATCCAGATAACTGCTCTCATAATCTTAACCGTCCAGATAACCGCTCTCATAATCTTAACCATCCAGATAACTGCTCATAATCTTAACCGTCCAGATAACCGCTCTCATAATCTTAACCATCCAGATAAACGTTCACATAATCTTAACCGTCCAGATAACTATTCTCATAATCTTAACATAAGGATTAATGCGAATTCTAACCAGGACAATGGAGCTGATAACTCACAGCCCAAGCATGCAGACCACAGCTGCTGTAGCCTCAGCTGATCCTGGCCAGACATGCAAGTGAATAGCTCATGATTCTCAAGAGCCAATTAATGTTAATGCAAGGACTTACTGCTCCTGTAGTCCCTTGAAGAGATTCACAAACAGGCTACCAATCACATCCAAAACCTGCGAGCAGGGAGAGGGAGGGAGGAAGGAGAAGAGGAGTGGATTGATTACTACTCTTGTCGAATAAGTATCGTACAGCACGACATGTTGACATCTGATATACATAATGTTGGCAGTGTTACAACTACACAGCAACCAGATCTACTGCTGGCATGATTAAGGTGAGTTTTGAATTTTCTAGCTGTATGAAAGACTGCCATATATGCCACCCTTTAACCAAGACATCGGGTCTGACCACTCCAACGAAATGTTGAACTCGAGAAGGGAAAAATGATAAAAGAAAAAAATCACAGTTGAGTAGGTGCACGTGGCACATGGTGGATAAAATTACAATGTAGAAGACCCTTTACCACTTCAATCATGGATGAAGTGACTCCTGCTTCCTTTCCTAAGTCAATGATTCTAATTGTGTGGCTATACATGGCACATGTGTGCAAGGCTGTCCAGTGGCAGGGATTCATTGGGGGTGTTGCCTTGGGACCCCCCACATAGCAATCCTTCTACCACTCCATACATCAACAACTTATTCCAAATCACTATCGGTGAGTTTTTCAGGAGATTCAACAATTTCCAGGAGGGGCTAGTTGAGCACATAGTGGCTAGGCTAAGAAGGCACTTCTTTATTACTTTCATATCTATAGAAACAAGAATAGACAAGCACATGGTTGCCAGTTTATGTACAGTAGGGAATATGCTATAAGCATTCACTGGTGTGGGAAAATGCTATAAGCATGTCACTGGTGTGGGGATGGTGAGTAAGAGGTATATTATCTTTTGGCTGTGTTTTTCACTCTGTACCGAGTCAGAAGAGACAATGGCTTCCTTCTCCAATTGAGTTGAACAGGTAAGTCACTCCCACACCATATAAAGGTAGCTTATGAGTGGAGAGGCTGGGCACTTTCAATATACTGCAGTGTAGTATCATCAAGTGAATTAAGAGTAGCATCCAACTAGACTAGAAGTAGGGGAGAGGTCTGGTGCTTGGTCTGGAAGGCACATCTAAGCTTTGCCACTTGAGGAAGAACGTAGTCAAGTAAGTCCATTGCCGCTACTGTGGAGTGCTTAGAAAGGGCTTGACCGGTTCAACAGTTTCTGGTTCATGTGATGTTTCATATATATTTTCAAGAGCAAGAACTACTGAGCTAGAACTGGTTTGTACTGTTTTGATATGCAAGCCAGTGCATCTCTGACAGTTTAATGATTTTGAGCTCTGGAAGGTCTAGTTCTGTCTGAATCTCCTTTACTGACTCTGCACATTATGGGAAGTAATGGAAGAACTTCAATAATGTCATTAGAGTAATGTAGACATGCTTGATCTGGTCCAGCTTGCACAGAAGCCAGTTGAAGGAGATGACAAACACTGCAGGAGGTGAGAGCTCTTGCAACCTTCTTTGAACTCCTGTTTTGTCAGCAGAGAGAAAAGTAGCAGTTCTATTCCCTTCCTACAAACCTTCCCAACTGTTCCCTGCAGCGCTCAGCTAAAGCAGAATAGATATTCTCAGCATTAGCTGTCTTCAAGGCAAAAATTTTAATGAAGTGTTGTTCTGATCCACTTGCTCTCCACCCAATGACAACAAATTGTCGGCTCTTCTGCGGTAGTAACATCAGTGCACTCATCAGCCATGATGCTAAAAAATGGCTGTCTTATGAAGCTGCTTGAGTAGAGACTCTTCCACCGATGTTCCAAGAGCATTGACAAACTCTACTACAGCCATTTCTGAGGTGTGCATTGCGTTTCCTCGAACTTTGTCAAGGAAGGTTTGAAGAGTCTCTCCACCACAACTCACTACCAGTTTGTCTAGTACGTGTGATGTGCTGATGAGCTAGAAAGTGAGTACATCGGATTATAGCTTTATTGCCTACCTATTTCATAATCTTTGCTTGCTCTCCAACATTTTGAAGCCGACTGACACTGGATCCTTCTAGCTCCACCTGCTTCCATGTCCAATTGACAGGACAGAAAGTGCACCTCAGTTGAATGTGATTGATTTTCTGAGATGCCTTCTTCCAGTTAGTTAATGGTTTGGTATTCCAAGCCCCACTAGTCCTTTGAAGAGATCTTCCACCCTTCTTGCATAATTTGGCAATTGTAAATTCCGTCACACACTAGCCAGAGAAGACTTTCCTCACACTTTTTTTTGTATCTCCTCATTCCAGATCCTAATTAGGAAGGTAGTTTATGAGCAATACTTGAGCAATGCTTCTTAGGACGGTTGAGTTGTACGTCAATCTCAGACTCAATATCATCCTCAGAGTTACTAGAGCTAGAGAGCACTGAAAACTTGGATCCACTACTACTGAAACACGAACGAATACCCATTTTGTAATGTTTGTTCGTTGTGCTTCAATATATATACCACCCAAGCTTGCTTACTAGCTATGGAGTGAAGTACTGTCAATATGACAATGTAAGCGCATGGTATAATATATATGATGATGTAAGTGTACAGTATAATATATATGATGATGTAAGTGATAGTATAATATATATGATGATGTAAGTATATATATAGTATAATATATATAATGATGTAAGTGTATAGTATAATATATATGATGATGTAAGTATATATATAGTATAATATATATGATGATGTAGGTATATATATAGTATAATATATATGATGATGTAAGTATATATGTAGTATAATATATATAATGACGTAAGTGTATAGTATAATATATATGATGATGTAAGTGATAGTATAATATATATGATGTAAGTGTATAGTATAATATATATGATGATGTAAGTGTATAATATATAAGTGTATAGTATAATAATATGATGATGTAAGTATATATATAGTATATATAATATATATGATGATGTAAGTGATAGTATAATATATATGATGTAAGTGTATAGTATAATATATATGATGATGTAAGTGTATAATATATATAATGATGTAAGTGTATAGTATAATAAATATAATGATGTAAGTGATAGTATAATATATATGATGATGTAAGTGTATAATATATATAATGATGTAAGTGTATAGTATAATAAATATAATGATGTAAGTGTATAGTATAATAAATATAATGATAGTATAATATATATGATGATGTAAGTATGTATATATATAGTATAATATATATGATGATGTACATGTAAGTAATATATATGATGATGTAAGTGTATAGTATAATATATATAATGATGTAAGTATTAATATATATGATGTAAGTATATATAATATAGTATAATATATATGATGATGTAAGTGTATAGTATAATATATATGATGATGCAAGTATATAGTATAATATATATATAATGATGTATTAAAGTGTATAGTATAATATATATGATGATGCAAGTGATTCCCTTCTACAAATAGATCACATGACTGCATTTCTAGCGTCAATTACTACTCCAGTAGCACCCAAGGGCTTCAGCTAACCTAAATTAAAAAGTTTCCTTGGGGAGCATACTACTGACTCCCTAGATGGCGCGCGTGAGAAACTTTGTCACATCTTTAATCATCATCAAGATTCCTCCATTTGTCCGCCCATGGGCAATTTTCTAAATGAAACTCCTGTGTGGCTATACATGGCACGCATGTGAGGCTAGGCAATACATGGCACACGTGTGAGGCTAGGCGATACATGACACATGTGGCAATACATGACACACACGTGAGTCTAGGCAATACATGGCACATGTGTGAGGCTAGGCAATACATGGCACACGTGTGAGGTTAGGCAATACATTGCACACATGTGAGGCTAGGCAATACATGGCACACATGTGAGGCTGGCAATACATGGCACACATGTGAGGCTAGGCAATACATGGCACACATGTGAGGCTAGGCAATACATGGCACACATGTGGCAATACATGGCACACAAGTGAGGCTAGGCAATACATGGCACACATGTGAGGCTAGGCAATACATGGCACACATGTGAGGCAAGGCAATACATGGCACACATGTGAGGCTAGGCAATACATGGCACACATGTGAGGCTAGGCAATACATGGCACACATGTGAGGCTAGGCAATACATGGCACACATGTGAGGCTGGCCAGTGGCAATATATGACACCCGTAACACGATGTCGTGCACCGTTTAGTCCAATTATTTTGGACAAAAAGAGGGGGTGGGGATGGAGGGGTCACATGTACACTGCAAGCTTGCTTATGATTTTTCCTTCTAATTATGGACATACATGTATAAACATGTATTATCTCACATTGCAATTAGCTAATCAGCACTACTTTCTTGGAATATACTGCTCACAGTCTCAGTCATGGCAGTACATAATGATGGGGGTTGGCCTGCAGGATTTATAAGCTAGGGACAACCACCCAGATAGTATGCAATACACCCACATTGATGTGATGTTTATGGGCTAGCTTGTAATATCTATCAGCTGACTAGCAAATGTTGTCCCGCCATATATATTAACTACCCCTAAGCAAAAACCATAAGTGTGGGAGGGAAAATCAACTGTTGTCATCTAATTGTGCAGGTATATACCTAGCAACTAGCTCTAGCTAACACTAGTTATAATAGTCTAGTTATAGGTAGGAGGTGAAGGAAGAGAAAGGTGCTGGAGGTCTAGATCTAGCAACTAGCTCTAGCTAACACTACTTATAATAGTCTAGTTATAGGTAGGAGGTGAAGAAAGAGAAAGGTGATGGAGGTCTATAGCTAGCTAACATTAGTTATAATAGTCTAGTTATAGGTAGGAGGTGAAGGAAGAGAAAGGTGATGGAGATCTAGGTCTAGCAACTAGCTATAGCTAACACTAGTTATAATAGTCTAGTTATAAATAGGGCATATTACCAGATATGCTAACAGCTTTCAGGTGTATTCCATTGCGCTTGAATCCCTATACGTTTTTGAAAAGACTTGTCACAACCAATCAGCTTCTCTTCATCAACCAGCATATCCTAGCTAACTTGCCGATGGTCAGTTGACCACTTACTGGATTCCACCTTCTTATTGACCAGACTCTGCGTTGCTAACGCTGGAATAGAACTTCATTCTAATCGAGGGCGCCATTCCGTTATGTTTTCTTCTGTTGTGAGATACACAACATGATGGAATGGAAGGTAACAGTCCACCAGGCCAGCGCCATGTTGTGAACAAGCCTCGGTGTCCAGCGTTATGTAATGAACAAGCCTCAGTGTCCACCGTCATGTTGTGAACAAGCATCAGTGTCCAGCGTCATGTTGTGAGCAAGCGTCAGTGTCCAGCGTCATGTTGTGAACAAGCATTAGTGTCCAGCATCATGTTGTGAACAGGCATTAGTGTCGAGCATCATGTTGTGAACAAGTGTCAGTGTCCAGCGTCATGTTGTGAACAGGCATTAGTGTCCAGCATCATGTTGTGAACAAGCGTCAGTGTCCAGCGTCATTTTGTGAACAGGTCCAGCATCATTTTGTGAACAGGCATTAGTGTCCAGCATCATGTTGTGAACAAGCGTCAGTGTCCAGCGTCATGTTGTGAACAGGCAATAGTGTCCAGCGTCCTGTTGTGAGCAGGCATTAGTGTCCAGCGTCATGTTGTGAACAAGCGTCAGTGTCCAGCGTCATGTTGTGGACAGGCATTAGTGTCCAGCATCATGTTGTGAACAAGCGTCAGTGTCCAGCGTCATGTTGTGAACAAGCGTCAGTGTCCAGCGCCATGTTGTGAACAAGCATTAGTGTCCAGCATCATGTTGTGAACAAGCGTCATTGTCCAGCGTCATGTTGTGAACAAGCATTAGTGTCCAGCGTCATGTTGTGAACAGGCATTAGTGTCCAGCATCATGTTGTGAACAAGCGTCAGTGTCCAGCGTCATGTTGTGAACAAGCGTCAGTGTCCAGCGTCATGTTGTGAACAAGCATTAGTGTCCAGCATCATGTTGTGAAGAAGCGTCAGTGTTCAGCGTCATGTTGTGAACAAGCGTCAGTGTCCAGCGTCATATTGTTAACAAGCATCAGTGTCCAGCATCATGTTGTGAACAAGCCTCAGTGGCAGCATCATGTTGTGAACAAGCATCAGTGTCCAGCATCATGTTGTGAACAGGCATTAGTGTCCAGCGTCATGTTGTGAACAGGCATTAGTGTCCAGCATCATGTTGTGAACAGGCATTAGTGTCCAGCGTCATGTTGTGAACAAGCGTCAGTGTCCAGCGTCATGTTGTGAACAGGCATTAGTGTCCAGCATCATGTTGTGAACAAGCATTAGTGTCCAGCGTCATGTTGTGAACAGGCATTAGTGTCCAGCGTCATGTTGTGAACAGGCATTAGTGTCCAGCATCATGTTGTGAACAGGCATTAGTGTCCAGCGTCATGTTGTGAACAAGCCTCAGAGTCCAATTGGGAAACTCAAGCAATCAGATTTATGGCAGGTCTTCAGAGATGTGCATCTGTCGTCTTTACTGTCCAAAAGCTTAGTGTCTTCATCGATACCAATGATGGTAGCTTTTTCCTTTGGCATCCAAAGGAGCTTCCCTCCTGCGAATTCCCGCATAAAACTGCAACAACATTCGTACACTGTTGTAGGGAATCAGCGCAATGATCCCACATTACAACTTCTGCCTGCCTCATGCATCGGCTACATATCATCAAGTCATGTTTTGTTTTTCCTCCCGGTTTGAAGAGAGGCTCCATGATGCGAATCATCTTGAGATGTCAGTACAGTCACTTTGTGGTCACTTCATACCAAGTTCATTCGATGCAAGCGGTATGATTTGGCAGCAAAAAAAGATGAACGCCTAATAACACGATGAAGACAAAGTATTTCAGTTGAAATGTGGCAACAAAAACAAAAGCTGATTGAGGAATCAGCAGAATACTCGAGAATTGTAACTCTGGAAGTTCCAGAAGAGGCAGTATATCATTTGGCACAGGTCCTTTCTTTCTTCCCTGGAGATGGCTTTGGCTTGCATATTGCAGCGTGCAAACTTGTTACAAAAGCACCTTCTCTCGGCCAAAGGTAATGCAAAGTAAAACGGCACTAAAATCAGGTCATTCATGCGTGCAAAGTCTTACTAAACATGCTATTTCATCGCATCTATATTGAGACGGTCTCTTCCTCGAAAAGCTTGCCATCAGTTCCATTGCATTGCAGAGCCCTTGTACGAACACTTGCACCATGAACAGTATGCTGAAACAGTTGCCCCCCACTACATGAACAGAGAACTTAGCAGAACTGTCGTAGCAGTCTTTAACTCATTGAGTACTATGGTGGGTCAAATTGACCCACCCTAGGTGCCGTTAGTTACATAATTATTAAACCGGAAACGATTATAGCTTCCTTGACGATAATGATGTCAAACATCAGGGAATTGAATGTCCTTTCCAATGAATTTTTTTCCAAGTCAGTAGCTGGAACGGTTGGCAAGTTACGCAAGCCTGAAGTTCAGTCTCTTTCTTGCGAAGGATGGCATCTGTCCGCAACCTAACAGTAGATGATCAAGCGCTGGTGGTTCTCTCTCCAACAGCGATTTGGAAGCACAGATAGACAATGCACTTGAATAGCTTGAAAGTGAGGATGAAACTCTAGAGGACCAGAACAGCGATGAAGAAGAGGAAGACAACAGCGTCGAAAACTTACTGTTCTCAGCGTATGGTGACAGTCAGGGATCTCAGTCTGTTACTACACCAGCTGAATGCAACTCACTCCTTTCTCTGGACCCAGAAATCTGTAAGCATGTCTTTTATAGGTGTTTAACAATTTCCTATAGTTGTAGTAGTTGGTATTTGTTTCGAAAAGAACCATACTGTAGTCAACTATAAACATTAGAATTTTTGGGGGTCATTCTCAAATTTTGTATTGACATTCCCCCCCCCCCCCCTCAATAATTGCTTCAATGCAACTGCAACTAGTGTGGTTAGAGAGTATTGCTTCAACTACTCAGTATAATTTTTTGCTAGGTATACATAATTTTTTGTGGAAGTGATGTGTAAAATAAGTTGTGTAATAAATATTGCAATACTACGATATGCAATTATTAAAGGGTGTGGCCAACACACCCAAAGAGGTGTGGCTTTTATTCTTATTCCTGGAGTTCCATAATTTCTTAGTGAACCTAAAGATGAAGTTACAACAACAAAGGAGTAATAATAAATGTGTAACTCATAATTTTGTAATAGCACTAATTTTTTACAATTTTATCCTCCCCGGCGCAATTCAGTAGTCAATTAGTTAATACCACTTAGCAGAACTGTCATAGCAGTCTTTAATACCTTTGTGTAACCATATATGGCACCAGTTAACAGCGGGTTCAGTGAGAGATCTTCTGATGTTTAAATTGAGGTTAATAGTTTGCTAGTGGGTTTAACAGAGCTATAACATGCTATTAGACAGAGCCTGTATTCCTATTTCAATACTTCCATTGCTAATAATCAAGTGACCTCTGTGTGACCTTGCCAATTGTACCGCACAAGTTGGCGATCGCAGCGTTTCATCGGCTCCTCCCTAGTGTTGCAGAAAAATTCGCTACTTACAGCTGCTGCTAGAGTATCACAAGCTTACATCTCTGCACCAGCAGAAAGCTGCACTCCACACTCATCAACATGCTTCATGGTGTCCCATCCCAGGAGCAATGGGCATGCCACAGATTTTGTATCTATACTAACTGGGTCTAAAATTTATGGGATTATAACTCAAATCTCATTACAGCACTTCCAGCAGTGTACTAGGCACTTCCTGTAGTATACTAGACACTCATGTAGTATACCAGACACCCCTGTAGTATACTAGACACCCCTGTAGTACAGTAGACACCCCTGTAGTTTACTAGATACCCCTGTAGTTTACTAGACACCCCTGTAGTATCCTAGACACCCCTGTGAGAGCTCATTTACTTTTATGGTTACGTTTGACATTTCTGTTATTGATAGTCCATTTCTTACGACCAAATGCACAACAGCCAATCCTTGTAGTTTCCCCGCACAAGACATACATGCACCAATGTGGTGAGCACTGTAGACCAATGTGGTGAGCACTATAGACCCAATGTGGTGAGCACTGTAGACCCAATGTGGTGAGCACTGTAGACCCAATGTGGTGAGCACTGTAGACCCAATGTGGTGAGCACTGTAGACCCAATGTGGTGAGCACTATAGACCCAATGTGGTGAGCACTGTAGAGCCAATGTGGTGAGCACTGTAGAGCCAATGCGGTGAGCACTGTAGAGCCAATGTGGTGAGCACTGTAGAGCCAATGTGGTGAGCACTGTAGACCCAATGTGGTGAGCACTGTAGAGCCAATGTGGTGAGCACTGTAGACCCAATGTGGTGAGCACTGTAGAGCCAATGTGGTGAGCACTGTAGAGCCAATGTGGTGAGCACTGTAGAGCCAATGTGTTGAGCACTATAGACCCAATGTGGTGAGCACTGTAGACCCAATGTGGTGAGCACTGTAGAGCCAATGTGGTGAGCACTGTAGAGCTAATGTGGTGAGCACTGTAGAGCCAATGCGGTGAGCACTGTGGTGAGCACTGTAGAGCCAATGTGGTGAGCACTGTAGAGCCAATGTGGTGAGCACTGTAGAGCCAATGTGGTGAGCACTGTAGAGCCAATGTGGTGAGCACTGTAGAGCCAATGTGGTGAGCACTGTAGACCCAATGTGGTGAGCACTGTAGAGCCAATGTGGTGAGCACTGTAGAGCCAATGCGGTGAGCACTGTAGAGCCAATGTGGTGAGCACTGTAGAGCCAATGTGGTGAGCACTGTAGACCCAATGTGGTGAGCACTGTAGAGCCAATGTGGTGAGCACTGTAGAGCCAATGTGGTGAGCACTGTAGACCCAATGTGGTGAGCACTGTAGAGCCAATGTGGTGAGCACTGTAGAGCCAATGTGGTGAGCACTGTAGACCCAATGTGGTGAGCACTGTAGACCCAATGTGGTGAGCACTGTAGAGCCAATGTGGTGAGCACTGTAGAGCCAATGTGGTGAGCACTGTAGAGCCAATGCGGTGAGCACTGTAGAGCCAATGTGGTGAGCACTGTAGAGCCAATGTGGTGAGCACTGTAGACCCAATGTGGTGAGCACTGTAGAGCCAATGTGGTGAGCACTGTAGAGCCAATGTGGTGAGCACTGTAGAGCGCCAATGTGGTGAGCACTGTAGAGCCAATGTGGTGAGCACTGTAGAGCCAATGTGGTGAGCACTGTAGAGCCAATGTGGTGAGCACTGTAGAGTCAATGTGGTGAGCACTGTAGAGCCAATGTGGTGAGCACTGTAGAGTCAATGTGGTGACCCAATGTGGTTAGCACTGTAGAGCTAATGTGGTGAGCACTGTAGAGCCAATGTGGTGAAGCCAATGTGGTGAGCACTGTAGACCCAATGTGGTGAGCACTGTAGAGCCAATGTGGTGAGCACTGTAGAGCCAATGTGGTGAGCACTGTAGAACCAATGTGGCGAGCACAATGTTGTCGTTGACTGTTGAGAGAGGGGAGGACTTGAACCCTCTGCACGTGGAGGGCCAGCATAGAGGAAGTGGGGTCCCTTAGCGAAACCAGTGCATTGAACTGATGGCCACTGGAACGCTCTCACTTACGTCTTGCCCTATACCGCTACCTGGATTATCTTGCCGTCTCGAGTGGTGCGGATCTTGCCATGCTCGCAGCCTTTCCACTTATAGGCCTGGGCTCTCCCGCTTGAGGGGTGCGGATCTTGCCTTGCTCTCAGCTCTTCCACTTCGGGGAGAAGTATGGACTCTTAAGTCTAGTGGATGCGAGGAACAGACAGCGGGAGAGCCCAGCCTACGAGTGAAGGGCTGAGAGCAAGGCGAGATCCGCACCACTCACGCAGGAGAGCGCAGGCCTACGAGTGAAGGGCTGACAGCAAGGCGAGATCCGCACTACTCACGCAGGAGAGCTCAGGCCTACGAGTGAAAGGCTGAGAGCAAGGTGAGATCTGCACCACTCACGCAGGAGAGCCCAGGCCTACGAGTGAAGGGCTGACAGCAAGGCGAGATCCGCACCACTCACGCAGGAGATCCCAGGCCACCGAGTGAAAGGCTGAGAGCAAGGTGAGATCAGCACCACTCAAGCGGGAGAGCCCAGGCCCAAAAATGTGATACCGACCTTGATAAACATCACGCTCAGTGAATGATGATCTAGGAACCATTTGTGCATGCACAATAATCAGCCTTTGAACAAGATGATGAATACACACATGCAAACATGGCTCTAGCATCGTGGAAGTACCGAGACACAAATAAATACTCCACCAGAGTGAGTGACTTGCCACTAGCGAGGAAAAGCACAACACTGCAAACCCATGCAGACCACAGCCAAGTTAGACAACCCATCAACACGTACTATATTCATCAATAGTATACTAGTTCCAAAAAGCAGTATAATTGGTATGCTTTGTTTTAAATCACAAACAGCAGTTATAATGTTGGTGGAAATGACTTGAAATGGTAAAGGGACTTCAAACTGGTTGCAGCACATGTGGGTACAGTTGTGTTTTCTTTCGTTTGGACAAAGTCAATGTAATGGAGTCAAATTAAAACGTTTTCCAAATACAGTATATACATGCGTCTAAATTATGTTGTTGCATCTACTCGACGTCCTTTCTAATTTGTTTGTGCTGTCCACGATAAAAGTCGGCACCTTCTTGTGGTTGTTTTGTTACTAGTGGTAACGGCAACACCCACATCCGTAGATCAGCTGCAACCTCTTTGAACAGAGAGTGACACTATACGAAGCTGCTAACTTGGCTTAGCCGAGATATTACATTTATTGCTTGGGGTACTAAGCCGCCCCCCCCCCCAAAGTGCCAATACACATCTGTGGCATGTATCGCACCTTGCAATTCTATTTGTAGCTGAGCTGTGAGTCATCGAGATTAAGTATTGGTTCTTACCACACCCACCTACCTCGTGGTAATGCTCATAGAAGCACATTTCCAAGTCCATGCCCACAAACTCACAGAGATGACGATGGGTGTTAGAGTCCTCAGCACGGAAGACTGAATGGGCGACAAAGATTAGAATCAACAACAAATTATAGCTAACAAGCAACAACAACAAATTCCATTAAAACAACAACGAATTAGAGTAGAGGAAAATTTTTTAAAATTTTTTTTAGACGAACCAAAACACAGAGCCAATGACAACCTCTTTGAGTACACAATGCAAGCTACCAATTACAAGAATTTCCAGCTCAAACAGGAAAAAGTAACTATATCCAGCATGAAAGTACACATCAACCAAATCACATTCTCTTGCCAGAACGATATGTTTATAACCTACAAGCTCTAGTGTCTACTAGGTGGGAGGGGCAGGTTGAAGTAGACTGACAATAGCTCTATGGGGACACACACTGTAGCAACACCATACTGGGCGGAGGTAGGTTGAAGTGGGTTGACAACAGCTTATGGGGACACACTGTAGCAACACCATACTGGGCGGAGGTAGGTTGAAGTGGGTTGACAACAGCTTATGGGGACACACACTGGACCAACACCATACTGGGTGGAGGTAGGTTGAAGTGGGTTGACAATAGCTTATGGGGACACACACTGGACCAACATCACACTGGGTGGAGACAGGTTGAAGCATGTAAACTCCATGAAGCTATTCCAATCTCCCTACCAAACATGGCTAGTAAGTGTTCTGGAACACGATAAATCACAGGCTCTGATTTCATCTGCACAGCCTCCTCTGCAAGCATCCACTGTGGTGTAAACCACTTGCCAATGGCCACTAGCCAGAGATGAGCTAGTTGCGTTGCTAGGTGATTTTAGCGGTTTCTTTGTCATCAATGAGGTCATTTCATCAGAAGTTAGTGGTTCATGTGATTGACATCAAATGAGTGAAATATCATCCAAAGTACAACCACTACAGATGATATAAAGGAGTGCTTGGTTTAGAGTTCATTTGGTTTGCAATGACATTTTCAATCAGCATTATAAAACAACAATGACCTTCCACTATCCATTACAAAGTTAATGATGATAAATGATTAAAACAAGTATCAGCATTATAAAAACAACAATGACCTTCCACGATCTATTATCAAAATTAACGATGATAAATGATTAAAATACGTAAGCACAAGAACAACACCAACAACAATGTTGGCAGTAGTCCAACAGAGTAGCATTTAAAAAGACTATTGGTCTCTGCAGTGTATGTGGCCTATACATGCTCTCTCTAGGCCCCATTCTTTGTCTTATCAGCCTATCTAGAAAATGCTGCTCAGCCTACCTGCTCTCTCCTGATGTGTCCACTTCGTCCCTTGTGGACACGACAAAAGGACACTGCATTAGCTTACCATTTTATTCCCACACTCTCTCCTGGCACGTCCATTGTGTTGGCACTGCTCAGGGCTCTCCTGCTCTCTCCTGGCACGTGCACTGTCAATAGTTAGTTGTTAGCTTCTCAATGCCTTCATCTCTCACATCATTGTTACCGTTCAGGAGTTTCCTGATGCCTGCATCACCGGCGGTACTAAGGGGGGGGCGGAGGGGGTGTCCGCCCCCCCAACCAACACAGCTTTACCAGCAAGCTAGCAAGCTAAGCTAAGCTCTATCATTCACACACAAACCAGTCACACGGAATTTGATGCTGAGTCAATAATTTTGGACACCGTTTGTGAGATCACATGACCACTATCACGAGAATACGAGTGCTGCTTGCTATTGCATGTGCTTGTGTCGTAGACGCGTAGAGACCTAGTGAATAGTGAGAGCGGATCATGTCCATTTCTCACCTGACCCGGTGCGCGTTTAATTATTCGCGTTATTAAAATAAAAAAATTCATTTTTTATTTTTTTAATTTTTTTTTAATGCTAGAGTCCAGATTATTTTATTTTATTTTTAGTGTAAAGGGACAAACTTTAGACAATAACTGGAGATGCTGAACTGTCTACTTTCCCATTTATTGTCATTAGTGTTGCCCACAAATCATTGTCATTGTCTAATCATCAAGCTCTGAAAACAGAGTTTTCCCTGAGGAGAGACCTTCAAAATTGCAAAACAGTTCTGGATGTATTACAAGTTTTGCATCAGACTGATCTGCACAGAGTGTATGGAGGACTATACCAACTTTATCGTTTGTTTGTCACACTTCCTGTGACCACAGCATCCTATGAGAGAGCTTTAGTAAACTCACCATTGTTAAAAACAAGCTTCGATCCACGACATCTCAAGAGAGTTGAGAACTTAATGATTCTTTTTGTTGAAAATGATATCACTGCTAAGCTAAATTATGACTCTATTACTGACACCTTTGCGTCCATGGGACCTCGACAAATACAATTATGATTCCAAAAAATATAAGATATAATATAAATCAATGGCCTTGATGTTAATTTCTGTATGACATAAAAAATAAAAAATTTCCTGGAGGTGATATATTGTAGAATGCAGACCATCCCTAGCTATTTTGCATGCACCATGCAAATGTTTCTCCCCCCCAACATAGTAATGCTGTGCACACCTGTGGCCTGCATCCCGAGTCAGAGGTCGACAAATACCACAAAGAAGTGTCTCGGGATAAACTTACGAAAAGTAGCTGCTTTGTATATCCATAGACCAGGATGAAGTCATAAGACTGCGCTGCACTGTAATGAGATTCATGAACCAATAATCCCACAAACAACTCTAGACCCAATTAGTATATGCGCAGAGTTTTGTAGTTGGCCTATTGATGAGACGGGCCACCACGGAGCATGCTGGTGGGAGTGGAGTGCAGCTCTGTGTTGGTGCAGAGATGGAAGCTTATGAGGATAAGCAGCAGCTGAGAGGAACTGATTTTGCTGCAAGTCTAGGGAGGAGCCTAGCAGGAAACTTTGCAACTGCTAACTGGCAAGGCCAAACTGAGGTAACTTGATCCATAGCAACCACTTTTCAAGATTCGACTAACTATTTGGACAGTACAGTAACGTGCGGCAGCTGCTATAAATATTGCAACAGTGGAATAGATGCAGTGAATGAGGGATCTCAACAAGCCATCTCGTTCTAGAAGTGATGGCATTGCCACCAGTTCCATGCGCCAAGTTCAGCCCAACCCACAAGGTCAGGTACCACATCCTGTGATTATACTAACATCCTACCAAACTATGTTGCTGGAATGGTTACCTCCCAGATTTCAGACATCGAGAATCATCATTGCCATGTCCCAGAACTAGATAAAAAATTCACAAGGATCAATAGGCATTCATTTCTGCATGAATGGCTTGGCTGGGAATCAACTTGGGTAGGGTACAGTAAACAATGAAATGGAGGTTTTCTGTCTCCTTCATGTGTTGACCTGAGCTAGTCTATTGCAAGCAAGGAGATTGAGCTTCCTGTCTCCTTGATGTGGTTTCACTGAGATTGTTCTAAAAGAAGTGACCACGTAAGCTAATAAAGGGAAAATTTCAAATGGTCCATATTGAAGATGAACGAGCTTCGGAATAATGTATTACTTTTGAAGAAAATAATAATGTAACTATGGACGTCTGAGTGCGTGAACTTCCAGCTCCTCCAAGTAGCGATGAGTGGCTGCCTTCACTATGGCACACTGGATATCTTCTTCCTGTTGCTCTGAAGTGAAACAAAGGATGCTGATAAACTAACAGATTCTGACTGCGTCCCATGGGGCGAAGAAGGTCTCCCACATGCTTAAAGGTAAATATACAAGGTAGCCAGATCTCCGATCTCCCGAGCTTAGTCTCTTGTGGCCAGACCCTTTACCAATCACTAGGTAGATCATCAATTATTTTTCGAAGTTTTAATTTTTGTACAATGTTTGTGTAATTTGAAAATTAACATCATTCAAAAAAATTCCATCTAATGGTAGCATCTATTAAGAATGCTTTTGAAATCCACGATAATCACGAGAGACAGGCGATCGCAAGACTGCATTTGCACAAGCAGAAGAATTTCTTTAAGCAGGAACAGTAGGTAGTGTAATATCTGCCTCCAGCAAGGCATGGCTGTGAGGAGAGCAGTAGGCAGTGTAATATCTGCCTCCATCAAGGCATGGCTGTGAGGAGAACAGTAGGCAGTGTAATATCTGCCTCCAGTAAGGTATGGCTGTGAGGAGGGCAGTAGGCAGTGTAATATCTGCCTCCAGTAAGGTATGGCTGTGAGGAGAACAGTAGGCAGTGCTCCAGCAAGGCATGGCTGTGAGGAGAACAGTAGGCAGTGTAATATCTGCCTCCAGCAAGGCATGGCTGTGATGAGAACAGTAGGCAGTGTAATATCTGCCTCCAGCAAGGCATGGCTGTGAGGAGGAGAGCAGTAGGCAGTGTAATATCTGCCTCCAGCAAGGCATGGCTGTGAGGAGAGCAGTAGGCAGTGTAATATCTGCCTCCAGTAAGGCATGGCTGTGAGGAGAACAGTAGGCAGTGTAATATCTGCCTCCAGCAAGGCATGGCTGAGTGCCTCCAGTAAGGCATGGCTGTAAGTAACAGAACAACAGTAAATCTGCAAAAGGCTAGTTTATGGCCCACAAGTGAAGCGACACATCACTCTTTCTAGGATATTATTAACATCGCAATACGCCCTATCGCTTGCATAGAATTGGGTTCTCTTCAAGCGATGTGATGCGATGAGGCGCATGATGTGAACCAGCCTTAAGAATAAAACTGGATCATCAACCCCTCCCAATTCTCGGGTGGCAGGCAAAATGTTGTAGTTTGTGGACATCTACAGCACTCATCTTGAAAGGGAAGCTAAAAGCAACACCACACCTGGACACTTTGGGGCTCTTCTCAAGTTTACAGTTCATGCTGGACCTACATGTAATATGTCTCAAGTTTACAGTTCATGCTGGAGCTACATGTAATATACATGTAATATGTCTCTAGTTTACAGTTCATGCTGGAGCTACATGTAATATGTCTCAAGTTTACAGTTCATGCTGGAGCTACATGTAATATGTCTCTAGTTTACAGTTCATGCTGGAGCTACATGTAATATGTCTCAAGTTTACAGTTCATGCTGGAGCTACATGTAATATGTCTCAAGTTTACAGTTCATGCTGGAGCTACATGTAATATGTCTCAAGTTTACAGTTCATGCTGGAGCTACTACATGTAATATGTCTCAAGTTTACAGTTCATGCTGGAGATACTACATGTAATATGTCTCAAGTTTACAGTTCATGCTGGAGCTACATGTAATATGTCTCAAGTTTACAGTTCATGCTGGAGCTACATGTAATATGTCTCAAGTTTACAGTTCATGCTGGAACTACATGTAATGTCTCAAGTTTACAGTTCATGCTGGAGCTACATGTAATATGTCTCAATATGTCTCAAGTTTACAGTTCATGCTGGAGCTACTGCATGTAATATGTTGGAAACACATTTGTCTACTTCTACAACAAACGCAACACACACTACCAATTGGAGGAGATTATATCCGTGCTGATTTAGAGGGCTTATATAAAACAGAGCAAGGAAGTTTCCAGCAGTAGCAGAAGAAGTGAGAGGCACTTCAAACAAAGAAGTAAAAAAAATTATGAATGGAAGCTGAGATGGAATCCCGAGAAAGAATCCTTAAAAGTATCCTGGTTGGATGCCAGAGAAGATTGAAACTGGAGATTATGTCGATGCTGTTGACACTGCTCAGGACTCCTTGCAGGCTCACTGGTTATACACCTGTTCTTGACACTGCTCAGGACTCCTTACAGGCTCGCTGGTTATACACCTGTTCTTGACACTGGTCAGGACTCCTTGCAGGCTCACTGGTTATATATTTGCTCTTGACACTGCTCAGGACTCCTTGCAGGCCCACTGTTATACACCTGTTCTTGACACTGCTCAGGACTCCTTGCAGGCTCACTGGTTATACATTTGTTCTTGACACTGCTGTGGACTCCTTGCAGGCTCACTGGTTATACATTTGTTCTTGACACTGCACAGGACTGTTTGGCTCACTGGTTATACACCTGTTCTTGACACTGCTCAGGACCCTTGCAGGCTCACTGGGTATACATTTGTTCTTGACACTGCACAGAACTGTTTGCAGGCTCACTGGTTATACATTTGTTCTTGACACTGCACAGAACTGTTTGCAGGCTCACTGGTTATACACCTGTTCTTGACACTGCTCAGGACTCCTTGCAGGCTCACTGGTTACACATTTGTTCTTGACACTGCACAGAACTGTTTGCAGGCTCACTGGTTATACACCTGTTCTTGACACTGCTCAGGACTCCTTGCAGGCTCACTGGTTATACATTTGTTCTCGACACTGCTCAGGACTGTTTGCAGGCTCACTGGTTATACACCTGTTCTTGACACTGCTGAGGACTGTTTGCACGCTCACTGGTTATACATTTGTTCTTGACACTGCTGTGGACTCCTTGCAGGCTCACTGGTTATACATTTGTTGTTAGCTTCCAGGGTCTCCACCTCTCACCTTGCTTTCCCTGTTCTGTGGTTCCCTTGGTGCTTTGTCCCGCCCGCTAATTTAGGGTCTACCAGACACCATCCAAGTTCGAATATGTAAATACCACAAAGAAGCGTCTTTGGTTACCTACGACAACCAGCTCTTGTGTGTATCCATGGCTACATTCCAGGATAATGCAAGAGATCGTGACGATGAGGGCATCATATAATTAACTTTCTCTGAAAACCTGAATTAGACCACCACACCCCTGAAGCAGGTGTAGTGATCCATTATTTTATGTCCTTGAGCATAACTTTAATTCCATAAGGAACAATGAGGTCATTTGCTCATCCACACACCAGCTGCAAGTCTCCAACTGACCAGCTAGACCCCAGGGAATGTTTACACCTCCAGTGGTCTAAGCAACTTCCACCATGCCAGTATGTATTGGTGAATTCTTTGAGTCACAGATGTGTAACTTATGGTGATGGCTTTCTGCTGGATAAATATATTTACGAGCAAATATTTCCCCTTGCATGCATGTTCAACCCTCTTTTTAAAATGGCAGACGGAACCTTCCCCCAAACAAAACACAACAACAACAACCAGAAATACCATGCACGGCTCACATCTCAGCTAAAACTCACTTCATAGTTTCTTAGCTGCCTAAATAGTTCCATCCGATATTAGCTGCTAATGTCTCCCAGCATGTGTGAATCTTTGTTAAGGCAGCAAGTGTGAATCTTTGTTAAGGCAGCAAGTGTGAATCTTTGTTAAGGCAGCAAGTGTGAATCTTTGTTAAGGCAGCAAGTGTGAATCTTTGTTAAGGCAGCAAGTGTGAATCCTTTGTTAAGGCTGCATGTGTGAATCCTTCGTTAAGGCTGCAAGTGTGAATCCTTTGTTAACCCTTAGAACCCTATGCTCCCTAATATGGGCATGCCTCCCACCCTGTGGTCCTGGAAGGAAAATGACTCAAAAGTTTAAAGTTGATAAATGTTGTGTAAATGTCTATAAACATGTTTATTAGTATTTTCATAACATGTATTTGGTTTCCTGCAGTTTATCTCTACTATTTCCCTTCAGCTGCCACTTTGTGCAGCAGTCATCAAGCAGAGATGAACCTTGCACTCTGAATGAAATGCTTTATTTGTTTTTCAAATTCCTGTAAATGGTGTATGTTTGCCATGAAACTAGCTATAGTCCAGTAGTTACTTAGTTACTTAGATTAGAGATATACCCCTGCCCCTACCACCACCTCTTCTTCCCCGAGCTCGACCCCTAGCGCTACCACTACGTCCTCTCTGTCCTCTACTTTGCTTTCTACTACACTAGCTGAAGGGACCTGATCTTCCATCACTACTCGAGTCTGAGTTGGTCTTACCTGCTGTAGTAGCATCTGAGCTAGAATCCTCAGACTCGAAGTCGCTGTCGTGCCCGTAATTATTACCTACCACTTCTTCTTCATCGTCAGAACTCAATACCTCAGTCGGCACTTGGTCCAGACTCATAAGATTCGACGCCATTGGGTCACAGTTTATCCAAATTCTAGAAGATACACATCAAAATGAACTAGAAGCTTGGGTGGATCCAACTGTCCCTACGTAGAATGATGAAATCAGCTGTTTGTTTATTTATAGCAACTGTCAAGATTACAAAAAAGGGAAATCCCCGGCCGAAAAACCAGCCGCTCGGGTATATACGCCTCTACGTATGGCCCGAAAAACCGGCCGCTCATGTTCTAAGAGTTAAGGCAGCACGTGTGAATCCTTTGTTAACCGATTAACCACGATAGACGCCAATTGGCATCACATGCGTGCAAGGTTTGAACGGTGGTTGACGCCAATTGGTGTCAATAGCAATTTTAGCGCAGATTAGTCCACCAAAAATAGCAAGTTGGTTCTAGAAATGAGGACGCTGCTTATAAGAATCCATTACCAGCAAGCATAAGCCCTATCACTCTAGCTAACAAGATAAAAAACACACACTTGAAATCCGTCGTCAAGGAGGCATGCCTCTAATCTCTGTTTCTACACTTGCATGCAATAGGTGCATCCATACAAGATTTAGTACCTGAAGACTGCCAATGCACACCCACGGCGACTCTATATCTCGGTTACGGTAAAAAGGCGTCGATGATGCAATCAAGCTATTTCATGCGGTGTTTTATAATTAGAATTGAGTCGAGACTGCACGTGCAGTATTATATTTTATAAGCAGAACAAGTCACACACGCTCAGTTACACCATTTGGTTTGAGGAGATCTCACTCCTGAGAAATTGTTAGCGAGTCAAAAGGAGACTGTAGCTGACCATCTACCCAAACATCTGCTATTTGCTTTGTGGAGTTCTCCTGTGCAACTGTTACCAAGTCATTGAAGGATGCTGTAGCTGCCCCTACACGGGCACAGTCAACAATAGCAACAACATATGGCATGTGTTGTTATGTGTAGTGTACAATGTGGTCGATATGGGCACAGTCAACATCAACTAATTTAGAAAAATCAAAATCCCTGGAGACCCTGAGGCTCATACTTGGTGTAGTCCTCCACCACTTATTAGAATATATTCATAAACAAACACTACCTATATTGGATTGGCCTGTTGAAACAAGACTGTTCCTATGTGGACCACAACAAACCATAAACACCAATATTGTACTACCAAAAAGCCAATCATTGGTGTACATGATTAAATGGTAAAGGGTCTCCTAACTGGCTGTGGTCCACATGGGAACAGTTTTGTTCCTCTCCTTGTCAATCCAATAGATTAATAATGTTTTACAGGTTCAAAATAGAGAGACAAATTTAGGTGACATTGTCGAACAGCAAAGCTACCTCTGCAAATGTTGAGTAAATATATATATTTTTGCATTAGAACCTGATCATAAGCAGGTTATTACTTAACGATGGTTGGACCACCAGGTTGTTACAGACTTCCTTGAACGGGAAGCAGAGAAACTGCATAAAGATGCAGAGAACAAGGAAACAACACTGCCAGTGATGTCATCAAGCACGACCTCATACAAGCCTCCAAAACTGGCAGATTCCCAAGTTTTTGGTGATAATCTTTCACACCCATAACTCCTCCGTTTGCTTGTGAACGGAATATCGGCTAAACAGGTTGATGCAGTCTTTCACCATGTCAGTACATAAAAGAGATTTCATTGAGACAAACATACAGCTGTAAGATGTCTGGCTACTGTTGACTATGAATATTCATGAGAAAATGCCCCTCCCTCTCATGCCCCATCTCCACATGACGCCTACAAATAAACATATTTGGCAAGCAAAGTGAACCCCCAGTGGGGAGTTGGGCGGATTTTTTAAATTTATTGCCGTGTATGGCTGCATCTGCATTGTGTGTACCTATCTATTTATCTGCAATGTGTGTATATCTATTTATCTGCAATGTGTGTATATCTATTTATCTGCAATGTGTATCTATCTATTTATCTGCAATGTGTATCTATCTATTTATCTGCAATGTGTGTATATCTATTTATCTGCAATGTGTGTCTATCTATTTATCTGCAATGTGCATCTATCTATTTATCTACAATGTGTGTATCTATCTATTTATCTGCAATGTGTGTCTATCTATTTATCTGCAATGTGTATCTATCTATTTATATGCAATGTGTGTATATATCTATTTATCTGCAATGTGTGTCTATCTATTTATCTGCAATGTGTGTATATATCTATTTATCTGCAATGTGTGTGTCTATCTATTTATCTGCAATGCATATCTATCTATTTATCTGCAATGTGCGTCTATCTATTTATCTGCAATGTGTGTGTCTATCTATTTATCTGCAATGTGTGTATCTATCTATTTATCTGCAATGTGCAATGTGTATCTATCTATTTATCTGCATATGTGTGTCTATCTATTTATCTGCAATGTGTGTATATCTATTTATCTGCAATGTGCAATGTGTATCTATCTATTTATCTGCATATGTGTGTATCATCTATTTATCTGCAATGTGTATCTATCGATTTATCTGCAATGTGTATCTATCTATTTATCTGCAATGTGTGTACCTATCTATTTATCTGCAATGTGTGTATATATCTATTTATCTGCAATGTGTGTATATATCTATTTATCTGCAATGTGTATCTATCTATTTATCTGCAATGTCTATCTATTTATCTGCAATGTGTGTATTTATCTGCAGTACTTTCACCTGCAAAAGATACAAATGGTTCACCCGCCTTAAAATAAAACATGTAAGCAAGGAGATGTTCGTCTCAAAGAAAAGATAGAGGTAATTAGCTTGCACATTCGCTGACCAAGGAAAGATATGCCAGAAAGAGATACCTGTAGACCTCGCTCTTAGTGTGTTTCCCATCCTTAGGGAAAGCTACTTCCTAGTATATACACATGCTTAACTAATCCTTTCTCCCTCAGCCATATTTCAACAAGTATATATCATGGGCTCTAGCTCGCCAATGCCTTGCATTAGAGAGATGGAGAACACAATAATACATAAAGAGATAGGAGAGAAAAATATCTAACACAAAAGGACCAAAGTTCTAGTAAGCTTCTGCGTCTGACAATTCCATCAGCCAATAAGACATAACCGACGACCTCGCTCTTAGTGGTTTCCCATCGTTGGGGGAAGATGCTCCCAAGTCCATTTTCCTGACAAACACTTCATCTCTTAGCCATAGCCATATTTCAACATGTAGTTCTGTTTCACAACCAGCCAGTGTATGGTGCTGCAGGGTTGTGCAACCATGCATAAGTTTGACTTTGACATCAGTAGAGAACATGCTATGCACTTAATAATAAATGCACTTAATAATAATAATAATAAAAAAAAAAAAAAATATAAAAAAAATAAAAATAAAAAATAAAATAAAATAATAATAATAATAATAATAAAAATAATAATAATAATAAAAAAATTAAAAAATTAAATAAAATTATTAATAAATAAATAAATAATAATAATGAAGGCTTGGCAAAGTGCTTTAGCTCATCATAGTAACTTGATTATAACTTTTAGTGCATACAGATCAGATCAGTACTGTATTAGGCCTTCCAGCTGAGGAGTCCTAGGACAATGTCAAGAGCAATGAAATATAATGAATAACATTCAATGCCATCAAGACTTGGCGATGATCACTGCGTGCATACGGTCGGTGGGTATATTTTATATTGGCGGTTATTTTTGCTTGGGAGGTTGTAGAAGTTTGACAGCCAATGTGTTGTATTTAATCCTCCATCAACACTTCTGGCTTCACAGAGCTCTCCCAATCCAGCAGGCCAGATCTGTAGAGCGAGTCTCTCTGAGTATAACTCCACTTACTTCAAGTATTATTATATGGTTCATGGTACACGCTGAGGAAGAGACCCACCAAACAGCTCCATCTAGTCAGTGACGGATGTCTGGGAGGGATGCCTAAGAAAGAATGCTAGATGGAAGCCTGGGGGTGGGGCCATTGACAAGCAAATAAATTATTGTTTTTAAAATTCTCCGAGATCTGTTGCATAGATTCAAAGGCGAATGAATATTGGCTTTTTATCCACACACACCACCCCCACCTTTTATCTCCCAACCCCCAGACTTTTTAAATCTAGCCCCCCCACCTCCAATCATGATCACGATATCAATTCGTGCATAATGACAAACCTGCTCCAACGGTGAAAACACGGTCAAAGTCAGCACAGAGCGCCATTTGCTTGTAGAGTTGAGGTGATTGAGCCAAGTAGGCCTGGGCTAAGATATATACAAAGCAGTGTAGTATATAGTGTATAGTGGAACACACAGCAGTATAGTGTATACTAGCACACACAGCAGTATAGTATATAGTAGTACACACAGCAGTATAGTATATAGTAGTACACACAGCAGTATAGTATATAGTAGCACACACAGCAGTATAGTATATAGTAGCATACACAGCAGTATAGTATATAGTAGTACACACAGCAGTATAGTATATAGTAGCATACACAGCAGTATAGTATATAGTAGCACACACAGCAGTATAGTATATAGTAGCACACACAGCAGTATAGTATATAGTAGTACACACAGCAGTATAGTATATAGTAGCATACACAGCAGTATAGTATATAGTAGCACACACAGCAGTATAGTGTATACTAGCACACACAGCAGTATAGTATATAGTAGTACACACAGCAGTATAGTATATAGTAGTACACACAGCAGTATAGTATATAGTAGCATACACAGCAGTATAGTATATAGTAGCACACACAGCAGTATAGTGTATACTAGCACACACAGCAGTATAGTATATAGTAGTACACACAGCAGTATAGTATATAGTAGTACACACAGCAGTATAGTATATAGTAGCACACACAGCAGTATAGTATATAGTAGCACACACAGCAGTATAGTATATAGTAGCATACACAGCAGTATAGTATATAGTAGTACACACAGCAGTATAGTATATAGTAGCATACACAGCAGTATAGTATATAGTAGCACACACAGCAGTATAGTATATAGTAGCACACACAGCAGTATAGTATATAGTAGTACACACAGCAGTATAGTATATAGTAGCACACACAGCAGTATAGTATATAGTAGCATACACAGCAGTATAGTATATAGTAGCACACACAGCAGTATAGTATATAGTAGCACACACAGCAGTATAGTATATAGTAGCACACACAGCAGTATAGTATATAGTAGCATACACAGCAGTATAGTATATAGTAGCATACACAGCAGTATAGTATATAGTAGTACACACAGCAGTATAGTATATAGTAGTACACACAGCAGTATAGTATATAGTAGCATACACAGCAGTATAGTATATAGTAGTACACACAGCAGTATAGTATATAGTAGTACACACAGCAGTATAGTATATAGTAGCATACACAGCAGTATAGTATATAGTAGCATACACAGCAGTATAGTATATAGTAGCACACACAGCAGTATAGTATATAGTAGCACACACAGCAGTATAGTATATAGTAGCACACACAGCAGTATAGTATATAGTAGCATACACAGCAGTATAGTATATAGTAGCATACACAGCAGTATAGTATATAGTAGTACACACAGCAGTATAGTATATAGTAGCATACACAGCAGTATAGTATATAGTAGCACACACAGCAGTATAGTATATAGTAGCATACACAGCAGTATAGTATATAGTAGTACACACAGCAGTATAGTATATAGTAGCACACACAGCAGTATAGTATATAGTAGCACACACAGCAGTATAGTATATAGTAGCATACACAGCAGTATAGTATATAGTAGTACACACAGCAGTATAGTATATAGTAGCACACACAGCAGTATAGTATATAGTAGCACACACAGCAGTATAGTATATAGTAGCATACACAGCAGTATAGTATATAGTAGCATACACAGCAGTATAGTATATAGTAGCATACACAGCAGTATAGTATATAGTAGCATACACAGCAGTATAGTATATAGTAGTACACACAGCAGTATAGTATATAGTAGCATACACAGCAGTATAGTATATAGTAGCACACACAGCAGTATAGTATATAGTAGTACACACAGCAGTATAGTATATAGTAGCACACACAGCAGTATAGTATATAGTAGCATACACAGCAGTATAGTATATAGTAGTACACACAGCAGTATAGTATATAGTAGCACACACAGCAGTATAGTATATAGTAGTACACACAGCAGTATAGTATATAGTAGCATACACAGCAGTATAGTATATAGTAGCATACACAGCAGTATAGTATATAGTAGCATACACAGCAGTATAGTATATAGTAGCACACACAGCAGTATAGTATATAGTAGTACACACAGCAGTATAGTATATAGTAGCACACACAGCAGTATAGTATATAGTAGCATACACAGCAGTATAGTATATAGTAGCACACACAGCAGTATAGTATATAGTAGCACACACAGCAGTATAGTATATAGTAGTACACACAGCAGTATAGTATATAGTAGCACACACAGCAGTATAGTATATAGTAGTACACACAGCAGTATAGTATATAGTAGCACACACAGCAGTATAGTATATAGTAGCACACACAGCAGTATAGTATATAGTAGCACACACAGCAGTATAGTATATAGTAGTACACACAGCAGTATAGTATATAGTAGCACACACAGCAGTATAGTATATAGTAGCACACACAGCAGTATAGTATATAGTAGCACACACAGCAGTATAGTATATAGTAGCACACACAGCAGTATAGTATATAGTAGTACACACAGCAGTATAGTATATAGTAGCATACACAGCAGTATAGTATATAGTAGTACACACAGCAGTATAGTATATAGTAGCATACACAGCAGTATAGTATATAGTAGCATACACAGCAGTATAGTATATAGTAGTACACACAGCAGTATAGTATATAGTAGTACACACAGCAGTATAGTATATAGTAGCATACACAGCAGTATAGTATATAGTAGCACACACAGCAGTATAGTATATAGTAGCATACACAGCAGTATAGTATATAGTAGCACACACAGCAGTATAGTATATAGTAGCATACACAGCAGTATAGTATATAGTAGCACACACAGCAGTATAGTATATAGTAGCATACACAGCAGTATAGTATATAGTAGTACACACAGCAGTATAGTATATAGTAGCATACACAGCAGTATAGTATATAGTAGTACACACAGCAGTATAGTATATAGTAGCACACACAGCAGTATAGTATATAGTAGCACACACAGCAGTATAGTATATAGTAGTACACACAGCAGTATAGTATATAGTAGCACACACAGCAGTATAGTATATAGTAGTACACACAGCAGTATAGTATATAGTAGCATACACAGCAGTATAGTATATAGTAGCACACACAGCAGTATAGTATATAGTAGCATACACAGCAGTATAGTATATAGTAGCATACACAGCAGTATAGTATATAGTAGCACACACAGCAGTATAGTATATAGTAGCACACACAGCAGTATAGTATATAGTAGCATACACAGCAGTATAGTATATAGTAGCATACACAGCAGTATAGTATATAGTAGCATACACAGCAGTATAGTATATAGTAGCATACACAGCAGTATAGTATATAGTAGCACACACAGCAGTATAGTATATAGTAGCATACACAGCAGTATAGTATATAGTAGCACACACAGCAGTATAGTATATAGTAGCATACACAGCAGTATAGTATATAGTAGCATACACAGCAGTATAGTATATAGTAGCACACACAGCAGTATAGTATATAGTAGCACACACAGCAGTATAGTATATAGTAGCACACACAGCAGTATAGTATATAGTAGTACACACAGCAGTATAGTATATAGTAGCATACACAGCAGTATAGTATATAGTAGTACACACAGCAGTATAGTATATAGTAGTACACACAGCAGTATAGTATATAGTAGTACACACAGCAGTATAGTATATAGTAGCATACACAGCAGTATAGTATATAGTAGCATACACAGCAGTATAGTATATAGTAGTATACACAGCAGTATAGTATATAGTAGTACACACAGCAGTATAGTATATAGTAGCATACACAGCAGTATAGTATATAGAAGCATACACAGCAGTATAGTATATAGTAGTACACACAGCAGTATAGTATATAGTAGCATACACAGCAGTATAGTATATAGTAGCACACACAGCAGTATAGTATATAGTAGCATACACAGCAGTATAGTATATAGTAGCACACACAGCAGTATAGTATATAGTAGCACACACAGCAGTATAGTATATAGTAGCATACACAGCAGTATAGTATATAGTAGCATACACAGCAGTATAGTATATAGTAGCACACACAGCAGTATAGTATATAGTAGCATACACAGCAGTATAGTATATAGTAGTACACACAGCAGTATAGTATATAGTAGTACACACAGCAGTATAGTATATAGTAGTACACACAGCAGTATAGTATATAGTAGCATACACAGCAGTATAGTATATAGTAGCATACACAGCAGTATAGTATATAGTAGCATACACAGCAGTATAGTATATAGTAGTACACACAGCAGTATAGTATATAGTAGCACACACAGCAGTATAGTATATAGTAGCACACACAGCAGTATAGTATATAGTAGCATACACAGCAGTATAGTATATAGTAGCACACACAGCAGTATAGTATATAGTAGCACACACAGCAGTATAGTATATAGTAGCACACACAGCAGTATAGTATATAGTAGCACACACAGCAGTATAGTATATAGTAGCACACACAGCAGTATAGTATATAGTAGCACACACAGCAGTATAGTATATAGTAGCATACACAGCAGTATAGTATATAGTAGTACACACAGCAGTATAGTATATAGTAGCACACACAGCAGTATAGTATATAGTAGTACACACAGCAGTATAGTATATAGTAGCATACACAGCAGTATAGTATATAGTAGTACACACAGCAGTATAGTATATAGTAGCACACACAGCAGTATAGTATATAGTAGCATACACAGCAGTATAGTATATAGTAGTACACACAGCAGTATAGTATATAGTAGTACACACAGCAGTATAGTATATAGTAGCATACACAGCAGTATAGTATATAGTAGTACACACAGCAGTATAGTATATAGTAGCACACACAGCAGTATAGTATATAGTAGCATACACAGCAGTATAGTATATAGTAGCATACACAGCAGTATAGTATATAGTAGCATACACAGCAGTATAGTATATAGTAGCACACACAGCAGTATAGTATATAGTAGCATACACAGCAGTATAGTATATAGTAGTACACACAGCAGTATAGTATATAGTAGCATACACAGCAGTATAGTATATAGTAGCATACACAGCAGTATAGTATATAGTAGTACACACAGCAGTATAGTATATAGTAGCATACACAGCAGTATAGTATATAGTAGCATACACAGCAGTATAGTATATAGTAGTACACACAGCAGTATAGTATATAGTAGCATACACAGCAGTATAGTATATAGTAGCATACACAGCAGTATAGTATATAGTAGCATACACAGCAGTATAGTATATAGTAGCATACACAGCAGTATAGTATATAGTAGCACACACAGCAGTATAGTATATAGTAGCATACACAGCAGTATAGTATATAGTAGCATACACAGCAGTATAGTATATAGTAGCATACACAGCAGTATAGTATATAGTAGCACACACAGCAGTATAGTATATAGTAGCATACACAGCAGTATAGTATATAGTAGCACACACAGCAGTATAGTATATAGTAGCACACACAGCAGTATAGTATATAGTAGCATACACAGCAGTATAGTATATAGTAGCATACACAGCAGTATAGTATATAGTAGTACACACAGCAGTATAGTATATAGTAGCACACACAGCAGTATAGTATATAGTAGCATACACAGCAGTATAGTATATAGTAGCACACACAGCAGTATAGTATATAGTAGCATACACAGCAGTATAGTATATAGTAGCACACACAGCAGTATAGTATATAGTAGCACACACAGCAGTATAGTATATAGTAGTACACACAGCAGTATAGTGTATAGTAGCACACACAGCAGTATAGTATATAGTAGCACACACAGCAGTATAGTATATAGTAGTACACACAGCAGTATAGTATATAGTAGCATACACAGCAGTATAGTATATAGTAGCACACACAGCAGTATAGTATATAGTAGCATACACAGCAGTATAGTATATAGTAGCACACACAGCAGTATAGTATATAGTAGCACACACAGCAGTATAGTATATAGTAGCACACACAGCAGTATAGTATATAGTAGCACACACAGCAGTATAGTATATAGTAGCATACACAGCAGTATAGTATATAGTAGCATACACAGCAGTATAGTATATAGTAGCACACACAGCAGTATAGTATATAGTAGCATACACAGCAGTATAGTATATAGTAGCATACACAGCAGTATAGTATATAGTAGCATACACAGCAGTATAGTATATAGTAGTACACACAGCAGTATAGTATATAGTAGCATACACAGCAGTATAGTATATAGTAGCATACACAGCAGTATAGTATATAGTAGTACACACAGCAGTATAGTATATAGTAGTACACACAGCAGTATAGTATATAGTAGCACACACAGCAGTATAGTATATAGTAGCACACACAGCAGTATAGTATATAGTAGCATACACAGCAGTATAGTATATAGTAGCATACACAGCAGTATAGTATATAGTAGCACACACAGCAGTATAGTATATAGTAGTACACACAGCAGTATAGTATATAGTAGTACACACAGCAGTATAGTATATAGTAGCACACACAGCAGTATAGTATATAGTAGCATACACAGCAGTATAGTATATAGTAGTACACACAGCAGTATAGTATATAGTAGTACACACAGCAGTATAGTATATAGTAGCATACACAGCAGTATAGTATATAGTAGCACACACAGCAGTATAGCATACACAGCAGTATAGTATATAGTAGCACACACAGCAGTATAGTATATAGTAGCATACACAGCAGTATAGTATATAGTAGCACACACAGCAGTATAGCATACACAGCAGTATAGTATATAGTAGCACACACAGCAGTATAGTATATAGTAGCATACACAGCAGTATAGTATATAGTAGTACACACAGCAGTATAGTATATAGTAGCATACACAGCAGTATAGTATATAGTAGCATACACAGCAGTATAGTATATAGTAGCATACACAGCAGTATAGTATATAGTAGTACACACAGCAGTATAGTATATAGTAGCATACACAGCAGTATAGTATATAGTAGCATACACAGCAGTATAGTATATAGTAGCATACACAGCAGTATAGTATATAGTAGCATACACAGCAGTATAGTATATAGTAGCACACACAGCAGTATAGTATATAGTAGCATACACAGCAGTATAGTATATAGTAGTACACACAGCAGTATAGTATATAGTAGCATACACAGCAGTATAGTATATAGTAGCACACACAGCAGTATAGTATATAGTAGCACACACAGCAGTATAGTATATAGTAGCATACACAGCAGTATAGTATATAGTAGTACACACAGCAGTATAGTATATAGTAGCACACACAGCAGTATAGTATATAGTAGCATACACAGCAGTATAGTATATAGTAGCACACACAGCAGTATAGTATATAGTAGTACACACAGCAGTATAGTATATAGTAGCATACACAGCAGTATAGTATATAGTAGCATACACAGCAGTATAGTATATAGTAGCATACACAGCAGTATAGTATATAGTAGTACACACAGCAGTATAGTATATAGTAGTACACACAGCAGTATAGTATATAGTAGCATACACAGCAGTATAGTATATAGTAGTACACACAGCAGTATAGTATATAGTAGTACACACAGCAGTATAGTATATAGTAGCACACACAGCAGTATAGTATATAGATAGTAGCATACACAGCAGTATAGTATATAGTAGCACACACAGCAGTATAGTATATAGTAGCATACACAGCAGTATAGTATATAGTAGCACACACAGCAGTATAGTATATAGTAGCACACACAGCAGTATAGTATATAGTAGCACACACAGCAGTATAGTATATAGTAGCATACACAGCAGTATAGTATATAGTAGTACACACAGCAGTATAGTATATAGTAGCATACACAGCAGTATAGTATATAGTAGTACACACAGCAGTATAGTATATAGTAGTACACACAGCAGTATAGTATATAGTAGCATACACAGCAGTATAGTATATAGTAGCACACACAGCAGTATAGTATATAGTAGCACACACAGCAGTATAGTATATAGTAGCATACACAGCAGTATAGTATATAGTAGCATACACAGCAGTATAGTATATAGTAGTACACACAGCAGTATAGTATATAGTAGCATACACAGCAGTATAGTATATAGTAGCATACACAGCAGTATAGTATATAGTAGCATACACAGCAGTATAGTATATAGTAGCATACACAGCAGTATAGTATATAGTAGCATACACAGCAGTATAGTATATAGTAGCACACACAGCAGTATAGTATATAGTAGTACACACAGCAGTATAGTATATAGTAGCATACACAGCAGTATAGTATATAGTAGCATACACAGCAGTATAGTATATAGTAGTACACACAGCAGTATAGTATATAGTAGTACACACAGCAGTATAGTATATAGTAGTACACACAGCAGTATAGTATATAGTAGTACACACAGCAGTATAGTATATAGTAGCATACACAGCAGTATAGTATATAGTAGCATACACAGCAGTATAGTATATAGTAGTACACACAGCAGTATAGTATATAGTAGCATACACAGCAGTATAGTATATAGTAGCACACACAGCAGTATAGTATATAGTAGCACACACAGCAGTATAGTATATAGTAGCACACACAGCAGTATAGTATATAGTAGCATACACAGCAGTATAGTATATAGTAGCATACACAGCAGTATAGTATATAGTAGTACACACAGCAGTATAGTATATAGTAGTACACACAGCAGTATAGTATATAGTAGTACACACAGCAGTATAGTATATAGTAGCACACACAGCAGTATAGTATATAGTAGCATACACAGCAGTATAGTATATAGTAGCATACACAGCAGTATAGTATATAGTAGTACACACAGCAGTATAGTATATAGTAGCACACACAGCAGTATAGTATATAGTAGCATACACAGCAGTATAGTATATAGTAGCACACACAGCAGTATAGTATATAGTAGCACACACAGCAGTATAGTATATAGTAGCATACACAGCAGTATAGTATATAGTAGCATACACAGCAGTATAGTATATAGTAGCACACACAGCAGTATAGTATATAGTAGCACACACAGCAGTATAGTATATAGTAGCACACACAGCAGTATAGTATATAGTAGCACACACAGCAGTATAGTATATAGTAGTACACACAGCAGTATAGTATATAGTAGTACACACAGCAGTATAGTATATAGTAGCATACACAGCAGTATAGTATATAGTAGCACACACAGCAGTATAGTATATAGTAGCACACACAGCAGTATAGTATATAGTAGCACACACAGCAGTATAGTATATAGTAGCATACACAGCAGTATAGTATATAGTAGCATACACAGCAGTATAGTATATAGTAGCATACACAGCAGTATAGTATATAGTAGCATACACAGCAGTATAGTATATAGTAGCATACACAGCAGTATAGTGTATAGTAGCATACACAGCAGTATAGTGTATAGTAGCACACATTATAGCCAAAAGACTGGCAAATAAATTATAAATATGACAAACCTTTGAAGTAGGTCACCTCGAAGACATTGGCCCCACCTTCACTCGCAGCTGTACAGAAATCAGACCGTTGTTGTTGACAATTATTTAAAAAAATCTTTACAACAAACAATCTCATCCTTCTCCATTTCTGATGTATACATGTAAGGGACCCGTCACAACACAAACTGTTTGAATGCTATAGGACCAATAGCTGCTAACTTAGACGTCATAAAAACAAAACAAAATTGCAATAACAGGGTTTCATTTAGAAAATTGTCCAAGGGGAGGGCAACTGGAGGAATCTGGATATTAAGGGGGGCATGACGTCAATCATTTATCAACATCAATAAGAATTTTAATAATACAATTTCCAAGGGGGGGGCAGTCCTCCCCCCCCCCCCCCCCCCCCCCACCTCACCTCCATAAATGAAACCCCGAATTATAATAATAATAATAATAATAATATCAACAACAACTATATTAATGAACCACGTGCACTAAATCCAGGACTTTTTAAATAATATATATTATTCTGCACATGCCCAGTAGAGCCCAGTAGAGCCCAGTAGAGTAATATTCTAAAACTCCTGGATGGACTTCCGTGCTGCAAGTTTTCTTGTAGACGTAGAGCGACGTATATTTGCTGGCCTCGATGCAGCAGGTTCCTCTACCAAACTGCAGCTGATTGTAATTGCATTCTAATGATATGAGCAGTCATGCTTGGGGAAAATGAGTTATAGCATTATATGATTATCAAGAAAAACACAAATTAGTCCCGTAAATCTTACTTCTAACCAGATCTTTCCTTCTTTCCTTCTCCGCAAACTGCTTCATCTTCATCATGGCCGATTGAAAAACAAACCAACCCACACACAGGCACAACAAGACGTGCATGTGATCCACTATGCATCTAGTGCTAGTGCATACGTACAGTAACATATCAGACAGAGAGTGATGGGTGTGGCTTGGCATGCATGTTGTTGGGAGCCGCAAGCCAGCATTCGTGTAGCTCCTCTCAATAGAAGTGCTGATCCTTAGGTGTAAGACAGATGTGCAGTGCCTCCTCCACATCCTTAGGTGTAAGACAGATGTGCAGTGTCTCCTCCACATCCTTAAGTGTAAGACAGATGTGCAGTACCTCCTCCACATCCTTAGGTGTGAGACAGATGTGCAGTGTCTCCTCCACATCCTTAGGTGTAAGACAGATGTGCAGTGTCTCCTCCACATCCTTAGGTGTAAGACAGATGTGCAGTGTCTCCTCCACATCCTTAGGTGTAAGACAGATGTGCAGTGTCTCCTCCACATCCTTAGGTGTAAGACAGATGTGCAGTGTCTCCTCCACATCCTTAGGTGTAAGACAGATGTGCAGTGTCTCCTCCACATCCTTAGGTGTAAGACAGATGTGCAGTGTCTCCTCCACATCCTTATGTGTAAGACAGATGTGCAGTGTCTCCTCCACATCCTTGGGTGTAAGACAGATGTGCAGTGTCTCCTCCACATCCTTAGGTGTGAGACAGATGTTCAGTGTCTCCTCCACACCTGTAGGTGTAAGACAGATGTGCAGTGCCTCCACATCCTTAGGTGTGAGACAGATGTGCAGTGTCTCCTCTACATCCTTAGGTGTAAGACAGATGTGCAGTGTCTCCTCCACATCCTTATGTGTAAGACAGATGTGCAGTGTCTCCTCCACATCCTTATGTGTAAGACAGATGTGCAGTGTCTCCTCCACATCCTTGGGTGTAAGACAGATGTGCAGTGTCTCCTCCACATCCTTAGGTGTGAGACAGATGTGCAGTGTCTCCTCCACACCTGTAGGTGTAAGACAGATGTGCAGTGCCTCCACATCCTTAGGTGTGAGACAGATGTGCAGTGTCTCCTCTACATCCTTAGGTGTAAGACAGATGTGCAGTGTCTCCTCCACATCCTTAGGTGTAAGACAGATGTGCAGTGTCTCCTCCACATCCTTAGGTGTAAGACAGATGCAGTGTCTCCTCCACACCTGTAGGTGTACGACAGATGTGCAGCGCCTCCTCCACAAGAAAACCAGAATGTGATTAGAAGGAAAATGTTATTTCTTGATGATTCCAGCTGAAAACCACATTGGTTGAAGAGGGAGGAGAATTGTTGTTTTCATGGCGATGATGCAGACTAACCAATCGTTGCAACAAGAAGTGGAAGCAATCCATTTTTGGAAGAGATGTTTTCTTTTAGAGCAAAGGCTAAGGCTAGACTCAGATCTCAGTAGCCATTGTGAGGTAAGAGCGTCTTTGCTGTCGTGTCAAAAGGTAAACCACCGACGTTTGTTTACTTGGAAGCCTAGTCAACTACCCCCCCCCCCCCCCCCCAAAAGTAAGTCACTTCGACATAAAAACTTGCTGAATACAAAATGCATCTCAACCCTTTACCGATTGATGCACCAGGGAGAGCGGTGGTGCTGGGCGCGTGGGAGCTGCAAAAGATGAAAGCTGGGCAACAAAGTGGTGAACCACAAGCAATCAGCAAAAACCCATTACCTATCACAGAACCACCAAACATTTACGGCTTCGTTGTATGTCCTGGGGTGATGCATCCAACCCAAGACCAGGAAGGAACTTCAGTTTCCTTGGTGATGCTGGTGATGACAAATATGACAGTACCTACAAGACGTTTCCAAGAACTTGCACTGATTCTTCAAAATGATGATGTCATCTACCGAGAACAAATCCAAGGGAATTATCTACCGTGTGTACTCCAGGATTGCATGGAGATGTATAAAATATGTGTGTTGGGTAAATACTGCACATATCCATTTCAGTGACCGTTTCAGTGGAAATAGTTTGGATGCCATTGTATCTCTATACCCAGGAACCAGAAATATGACATGCTCCAATCGTTTCAATAAATTAGAAACCAAAAATGTGACTAATACAAAAAAAAAAGGGACTCATCAAGTATCCTCATGCAGACAAACATTTACAAGACATTTTATAATGAAACTCCAAATATAACAGATTATATTAATATATAAACACAGCATATAAGAGCTGTCATTCCTGTAAATGTTTGTGGTCTATATCCTTGGTTCTATCTCTTCTTAATTTTGTAGTCCAGCATGTACTCAGCACACACATGTGTATATATGTATCTATATGTATATATACACATATATGTATCTATATGTATAGTATGTGTATATATATATATGTATATATATGTAAATATGTGTGTATATGTGTATATATATATGTACATATATATATATGTATTCTCAATGAACTCTCAGTTGATATAATAACATTATAATCACCTTCTCAATGATAAACTTCAAATTGCATTCACTCGACGTTTCGACTAGATGCTCTAGCCTTCATCAGGAATAATTGATGAAGGCTAGAGCATCTAGTTGAAACGTCGAGTGGATACAATTTGAAGGTAATTATTGAGAAGGTGATTATAATATATATAATTATTATATATAACAACAGAATGAACCAGCACAGATGCGGATGACTGTCCAGAGTGTCGCAGGTAGAATTAGTGTGGTAGATAAGGTGAGTGTATTATGAGCAAACTTGGTTGCTTATGACTCTATTTCTGAAAGGTACTGCATTACATTCCGATGGGAAAGAGATGCTCCAACATGGCTGAAGTAAGGCAATCACAGTTCAGTGTATTCTTCAAGGACAAGTGTCTTGTGTTCAGTTGCTACAAGAGCAAACAGAGCTGCACACAATCCCCGATCTTTAGGCCAAGCTGTTAAAATGTTCTAAGATTGAGCATTTTCTTGGAAGAACAAGATGTAGCCTGTGGCCACTCACTTCTTCGCTGGTAGACAAATGCAACTACAGAATATTGCAGCAGCTATTAGCATACCATGTGAGCAAGCTAGATTCAATTGTGGACAATGCTTTAGGACCTTTTTCAAAATCCGTGATAAGTGTTGAGTCAGCTCAGATGTTGCATGCACACACGCGTGTTTATGACACTGAAGACCTTCTACCATTTCTGTGATTTGCTGAATATCCAGTCGTTAGTTTGGAGGCTTCTGGTAGTAAGTAAGGGACATTTTACGCATGACAAATGGACATATTGTATGCAAATGAAGGTGGGGACTGTGCACCAAACCAGGAAAGTTGTAACACATATTTGAAATCACCATAACCTCGCACCCGAATCAACTCCCCAATTGGTGGTTATCAAATGCCCAAATTTGGTCTGCAGCCTTCCCCTGCTCTAAAGCGAGATATCCATGGACCACAACTGAGAACTGCTATGTTATTATTGAGAGGCAGGCCACCGCATTTGCAAGACACAAAACCCCAAGGGTCACCTCTTCTCATCACCATAACTAGGCAACACTTGCAGTACAAAATACATATCTGATTTTTCATAACAGAGCTCTAAAATGACATAATTTTTTGGGAGTGAACAGTGGCCAAGCTATGACAGCCATGCAACCAGAAATCAACGATCGTGATAATCATGCGTCAAAGTTAGTACAATGACATGTTAAAGTGACTTCCTCGGTCAGCGCTCCTTTGTTTCTCTTCCAATCAAGGGGAACCACATGGATGAAAACCACCACAACTTCTTAATTGAGCATCTAATGCCTCTAGTATATACAACAACCGAGCTGGAGTAAAAATAACAATTTTTAATGTTTTTTTAAATTTAAATTTTATTATAAATGCACTCCCGTCCCCCTTAAGGGGGGGGGGGGGGGGGGGGGGATAGTAGAGAGATAGTCATAAGACTAGGATTATTCATGAGAGGGGCTGGGGCGAAATGAATATTTTTGGGGGCAGAAATTCAAGTGCCTGAGGGCACCTTCTAGGGAGGTCTGGGGCATCCCCAAGAAATTCTAGGTGTTCTTGTGATGCAATTTCTGGTTGGGGCACCGTTTTCAAGTGGGTGCTAAATGCCTTTGTATACTAGTCAAGTTGTCTCAGCAAAAAGAACAGCTCGCTCTGTCGCTCTGCATGACTTGGCAAATATAATTGAAGATTACATCACCAAGATCAACTCAAAGCCAAAGGCTACAAGGCAAACTTGTCTTTCTCACTGGCTTTAACTTTCACGGATATTGGTCGATATTTTGGTCAGAGCTCTTCTAACCAAGGGCCACCTCCTTCTGCTAGCGCCAGTGATTCTGAGGATAAATCAGAGAACTCACTGATTGCTCAGTACCACCTCCTAAAAAGCTACGTATCTCTCACTCTCCAGAGCTACTTCTGTGGTTCCACTCTAAGTCTCATCCACTCTAAGTATCAGAAGTACAACAAGAAATGGGAAGAGTTGTCCCCCTGGCTTGAGTGCAGTGAAGACCACCTTTATGGTGCTTTCTGTAAGATATGCAGGAGAAAGGGGAGATCACTCCAAAGAATTGGAGGAGCATGGATAACAACGCCTTGAAGAGAACCAGAAAAAGACAATCAGAAAAGTGTGAGCTCACTCCCATAGTGATGCTCATGCCTAGTCTTGTGAAGTGGAACCACAAGATTCCAGAGCAGTAGAGGAGGTGGAGGCTGTCAGTCAACGGCTGCAGAATTTAGGGAGGGAGGGAAGTTGAGAAATAGGAAAACAATTAAGGCACTCCTTCAGTGCACCCACTACCTTCAGTGCACACACTACCTTCAGTGCACACACTACCTTCAGTGCACCCACTACCTTCAGTGTGCCCACTACTTAAGTGCACCCACTACCTTCAGTGCACCTAATACCTTCAGTGCACCCACTACCTTCAGTGCACCCACTACCTTCAGTGCATCCACTAGCTTCAGTGCACCCACTATCTTCAGTGCACCCACTACCTTCAGTGCACCCACTACCTTCAGTGTGCCCACTACTTAAGTGCACCCACTACCTTCAGTGCACCCACTACCTTCAGTGCACCCACTACCTTCAGTGCATCCACTACCTTCAGTGCACACACTACCTTCAGTGCAGCCACTACCTTCAGTGCACACACTACCTTCAGTGCACCCACTACCTTCAGTGCACTCACTACCTTCAGTGCACCTAATACCTTCAGTGCACCCACTACCTTCAGTGCACCTAATACCTTCAGTGCACCCACTACCTTCAGTGCACCCACTACCTTCAGTGCACCCACTACCTTCAGTGCATCCACTACCTTCAGTGCACCCACTACCTTCAGTGCACCCACTACCTTCAGTGCACCCACTATCTTCAGTGCACCCACTACCTTCAGTGCACCCACTACCTTCAGTGCACCCACTACCTTCAGTGCACCTAATACCTTCAGTGCACCCACTACCTTCAGTGCACCCACTACCTTCAGGGCACCCACTACCTTCAGTGCACCCACTACCTTCAGTGCACCCACTACCTTCAGTGCACCCACTACCTTCAGTGCACCCAATACCTTCAGTGTACCCACTACCTTCAGTGCACCCACTACCTTCAGTGCACCCACTACCTTCACTGCACCCACTACCTTCAGTGCACACACTACCTTCAGTGCACCCACTACCTTCAGTGCACCTAATACCTTCAGTGCACCCACTACCTTCAGTGCACCCACTACCTTCAGTGCACCCACTACCTTCAGTGTGCCCACTACTTAAGTGCACCCACTACCTTCAGTGCACCTAATACCTTCAGTGCACCCACTACCTTCAGTGCACCCACTACCTTCAGTGCACCCACTACCTTCAGTGCACCCACTACCTTCAGTGCACCCACTACCTTCAGTGCACCCACTACCTTCAGTGCATCCACTACCTTCAGTGCACCCACTACCTTCAGTGCACACACTACCTTCAGTGCATCCACTACCTTCAGTGCACCCACTACCTTCAGTGCATCCACTACCTTCAGTGCACCCACTACCTTCAGTGCATCCACCTTCAGTGCATCCACTACCTTCAGTGCATCCACTACCTTCAGTGCACCCACTACCTTCAGTGCACCCACTACCTTCAGTGCACCCACTATCTTCAGTGCACCCACTACCTTCAGTGCACCCACTACCTTCAGTGCACCCACTACCTTCAGTGCACCCACTACCTTCAGTGCACACACTACCTTCAGTGCATCCACTACCTTCAGTGCACCCACTACCTTCACTACCTTCAGTGCACCTAATACCTTCAGTGCACCCACTACCTTCAGTGCACCCACTACCTTCAGTGCACCCACTATCTTCAGTGCATCCACTATCTTCACTACCTTCAGTGCACCCACTACCTTCAGTGCACACACTACCTTCAGTGCATCCACTACCTTCAGTGCACCCACTACCTTCACTACCTTCAGTGCACCTAATACCTTCAGTGCACCCACTACCTTCAGTGCACCCACTACCTTCAGTGTGCCCACTACTTAAGTGCACCCACTACCTTCAGTGCACCTAATACCTTCAGTGCACCCACTACCTTCAGTGCACCCACTACCTTCAGTGCATCCACTAGCTTCAGTGCACCCACTATCTTCAGTGCACCCACTACCTTCAGTGCACCCACTACCTTCAGTGTGCCCACTACTTAAGTGCACCCACTACCTTCAGTGCACCCACTACCTTCAGTGCACCCACTACCTTCAGTGCATCCACTACCTTCAGTGCACACACTACCTTCAGTGCAGCCACTACCTTCAGTGCACACACTACCTTCAGTGCACCCACTACCTTCAGTGCACTCACTACCTTCAGTGCACCTAATACCTTCAGTGCACCCACTACCTTCAGTGCACCTAATACCTTCAGTGCACCCACTACCTTCAGTGCACCCACTACCTTCAGTGCACCCACTACCTTCAGTGCATCCACTACCTTCAGTGCACCCACTACCTTCAGTGCACCCACTACCTTCAGTGCACCCACTATCTTCAGTGCACCCACTACCTTCAGTGCACCCACTACCTTCAGTGCACCCACTACCTTCAGTGCACCTAATACCTTCAGTGCACCCACTACCTTCAGTGCACCCACTACCTTCAGGGCACCCACTACCTTCAGTGCACCCACTACCTTCAGTGCACCCACTACCTTCAGTGCACCCACTACCTTCAGTGCACCCAATACCTTCAGTGTACCCACTACCTTCAGTGCACCCACTACCTTCAGTGCACCCACTACCTTCACTGCACCCACTACCTTCAGTGCACACACTACCTTCAGTGCACCCACTACCTTCAGTGCACCTAATACCTTCAGTGCACCCACTACCTTCAGTGCACCCACTACCTTCAGTGCACCCACTACCTTCAGTGTGCCCACTACTTAAGTGCACCCACTACCTTCAGTGCACCTAATACCTTCAGTGCACCCACTACCTTCAGTGCACCCACTACCTTCAGTGCACCCACTACCTTCAGTGCACCCACTACCTTCAGTGCACCCACTACCTTCAGTGCACCCACTACCTTCAGTGCATCCACTACCTTCAGTGCACCCACTACCTTCAGTGCACACACTACCTTCAGTGCATCCACTACCTTCAGTGCACCCACTACCTTCAGTGCATCCACTACCTTCAGTGCACCCACTACCTTCAGTGCATCCACCTTCAGTGCATCCACTACCTTCAGTGCATCCACTACCTTCAGTGCATCCACTACCTTCAGTGCACCCACTACCTTCAGTGCACCCACTACCTTCAGTGCACCCACTACCTTCAGTGCACCCACTACCTTCAGTGCACACACTACCTTCAGTGCATCCACTACCTTCAGTGCACCCACTACCTTCACTACCTTCAGTGCACCTAATACCTTCAGTGCACCCACTACCTTCAGTGCACCCACTACCTTCAGTGCACCCACTATCTTCAGTGCATCCACTATCTTCACTACCTTCAGTGCACCCACTACCTTCAGTGCATCCACTACCTTCAGTGCACCCACTACCTTCAGTGCACACACTACCTTCAGTGCATCCACTACCTTCAGTGCATCCACTACCTTCAGTGCACCCACTACCTTCAGTGCACCCACTACCTTCAGTGCATCCACTACCTTCAGTGCATCCACTACCTTCAGTGCATCTACTACCTTCAGTGCACCCACTACCTTCAGTGCACCCACTACCTTCAGTGCACCCACTACCTTCAGTGCACCCACTACCTTCAGTGCACCCACTACCTTCAGTGCACCCACTACCTTCAGTGCACACACTACCTTCAGTGCATCCACTACCTTCAGTGCACCCACTACCTTCAGTGCACCCAATACCTTCAGTGCACCTAATACCTTCAGTGCACCCACTACCTTCGGTGCATCCACTACCTTCAGTGCACCCACTACCTTCAGTGCACCCACTACCTTCAGTGCACCCACTACCTTCATTGCATCCACTACCTTCAGTGCATCCACTACCTTCAGTGCATCCACTACCTTCGGTGCACACACTACCTTCAGTGCACCCACTACCTTCGGTGCATCCACTACCTTCAGTGCACCCACTACCTTCAGTGCAGCCACTACCTTCAGTGCACCCACTACCTTCAGTGCACACACTACCTTCAGTGCACACACTACCTTCAGTGCATCCACTACCTTCAGTGCACCCACTACCTTCAGTGCACCCACTACCTTCAGTGCACCCACTACCTTCAGTGCACACACTACCTTCAGTGCACCCACTACCTTCGGTGCATCCACTACCTTCAGTGCACCCACTACCTTCAGTGCACCCACTACCTTCAGTGCATCCACTACCTTCAGTGCATCCACTACCTTCAGTGCATCGACTACCTTCAGTGCACCCACTACCTTCAGTGCACCCACTACCTTCAGTGCACCCACTACCTTCAGTGCATCCACTACCTTCAGTGCACCCACTACCTTCAGTGCACACACTACCTTCAGTGCATCCACTACCTTCAGTGCACCCACTACCTTCAGTGCACCCACTACCTTCAGTGCACCCACTACCTTCAGTGCACCCACTACCTTCAGTGCACCCACTACCTTCAGTGCATCCACTATTTTCAGTGCACACACTACCTTCAGTGCATCCACTACCTTCAGTGCACCCACTACTTTCAGTGCAACCACTACCTTCAGTGCACGCACTACCTTAAGGCGGGACTAATCCATTCGTTCGGGAAAAAAACATTTTTAAAAGTTATTTATTCATTCTATAGTATAGTTCATGTAGTATTTCTATTTCAAGTTTCAGAGCATTTGAATGCTTCACTGCAAAGTTATACACACTTTTGTCCATGCTATTGACTACATAAATTCGAAGTTACGAACCTGAAAGGAATATAGAGAACATAATAATGTACTTTTTTCAAGAGCCGTTATCTCAAAACGAGTTATTTCAAGTTTGTGTGCACATAACTGGGCCATGCTTTGTCCTATATCAACTTTTAATATATCATTTGAAAGCTCTTTTCATACTCTTTCATTTGAATAGAAAGAATCTACTAAAAAAAATCTATGGGAGAGATATTAGCCCTGGAATGTTGCTAATCATGAGCAAAACACTGACCTTTCTTAAAAATCCATTTTACAAGTTATGATGTTTTCAGCCATTCAAAATGCATGTCTGTGGGTTCTCTAAGTGCTGTCAAAATTGTAAGTGGTTATGTGACACAGGTGTTGAGTAAAGTGCAATAAAGTGAAATCACCTTGGTGTCCACAACTGTCCACAACTCTGACCAGGATGGCGCTAGGTCAAAACTAAATATACCATTGGAAAGCTCTATGAATGAGCAGCATTTTGGTACTAATTTCAACATCATAGACCCACTAACTTGCCCGGTGACTTATCGCTCATACTACCAACTTCGATGGATTGATTAAAACTTAATTGTAAGCTGTGGCGGTGAAGGTCTTAGAAACCTCGTCGAGAGAGCTGGAAGAAATGCTAATGTACATCAAAAGATGCTCCAGATGTAGCAACTGTCAGTGGGTTGAGGAATCACATATCAAATATATTCACGGAGCCAGGTTCTATAATTCAATGGCTGACTAGTATACAGACATTACTAGTGTAGAAGAATTGTCTTACCTTCCGTTGGACTGAAAAGGGAGTAGCAGTAGAGCACTTCATGGATGTCTTTAAAGAAGACTGATGTCAGTACTTTATACTCCGTCTTACCAGAAGAATATACCGCTCAGCAAGCTTGTGGGCACAGGGTTTCATGGGGCAGCAATTTCTTTGGAAAGAAAAGTGGAGTTCAGAGTCAACTGAGGAGGAATTCTCCTCACACACAGACCTGTGTCTTTGTGCCCAGCCACTGCCACATGTTCAGCTTGCTTGTGTCCAAGCTGCTAACTCTACTCCAGGAGTTAAGCATGTGTATGCTATACTGAATACACCATGGACTCTTTTCCACTATTCCCCTAAAAGAAGTGAGTGATTGAAAGAGATTCAGTGAGTACTTGCTATGCCTGAGATGAAGACAGAAGCCTTCAGACACCTGCTGGTGAGCACATGAATGGTGTGTAAAGGTAGTGACAGTACCATAATGGTCGCCATTAGCAACACACACTGCACAACACGTGCGCCAGAAGCTCTGGGTCTAGCTAGAGCCCTCTCCAAGCATTCAACTGAGGCAGTTATCTTTATGTGAGATCATCTTTACCTCAATAACTAAGTTGAGCAAAATCCTTGAAGGTCAAAGGACTGCAATATCAAGCCTGGTGGAGTCGACTGCACACATACTGAATGATGCAGCAACTCCTGCAGCAAAGTAGGTCTTGCAGCTGTTGGATGAACGTGAGGATCTAGAGGCAGCCACTGAGATCAAAGTTACAAATGGGAAATGTTTCCAGGAATCAGGAGCTAAACCATTTCCTAATTCCCTGACAAGCAAACATCAAAAGCCGTTTTGCCCTCAAGATGTAGTATCATCTGTAGCATTTTTGATCCGATGCTTTCTAAATTTCATAAATTATGCAGTGGAGAAGAATCTATCTGACAATGTACACAATATTAAATGGTAAAGGGTCATTTAACTGAATGCTGGCTGGCCACTATGGAAAATACATGGTTGCTAAATCTGTTGCAGGTGAAGAGTTTGCAAAAGTGCTTTGATTTTTCAATCCATGCAGATTGGAAAACTATCATAACCACACTCCCAAGCAGCCCAAAGAAGACCTACAGAAGCATCTAACAGAACTCAATCTGAGCACTTTGTAAGGCCTATCGATTCCTCTTGGGACTGAATCAGTCATAAGAAGCTTTTTGAAAATGAAACTAATCAAGACTAGATTGAGAAACCGGCCGGGGGATTTTAAAGTATCATTAAGTGTAATGCAGTCTACCGTTCCACTGGAAACCATTTCTGTTAGTTGTTTCTCTAGATAGTAGATCCTATTTGGGTTGCTTGGATATATTTACTCCCTTATGGGGGAGCATAAATTTAAATTTCAGGGGGGAGAGGGGGTGATGTTTTTCAACCACCCCTTCTTATTAAAGAAACCCAGCGTTTTGCCTCGGGCGTATGTACGTGCATCCATCACAAGGAGCATGAAAAGGCCTCTGTATGTGTATGTGTGTTTGTGTGTGTGTGTGATCTGCAATATCGTAGTTCTGAGCATGCACTTAAATGCACCACTAAGGGACGGTCCAGTGTAACGGGAGGGATGTCAACACGAAGAAGATGAAAATGGAAGCAAGAAATGAGTGGCAAGGGGAGAGAGTGCTATAGAAACAGAGGAACCGGGGAGAGCTATGCTATAGAAAACCTTTTAGCCTCAAGTGCGTGAGCATGTATGTTTATTACACGGAGCAATAAATGGCCTCATGTGTATATGAACTCAACTATTGGCATCCAACATACATGACCACATGCATGCCTTCGCTTGACACCATATGTTTCAACATTCTCAGTAGTATTATGAAATCTCTCAATTTATAAGCTTTGGGTCGGTTCAATGGCCTATGGCAGAATTCAACTACACATCAAAGAATTAAAAAAGTGCAGGTGTCCAATGAGGGCTTTAGGAAACGCCTTTTCCAGGATACTACTTGATAAAGTGTTGATTCTGTTGCCATGATGGCCTACACTCAGCTAGTCTCGAGTACCGCAAACTCAGAGATGCCATGGCAACTGCAATGCTTCAAGAGGAATCTAATTTAATTCACGTTACAAATATGATTTCATGCTGTGACAGATTCTGGAGACCCCCCACCCCACCCCCACATTGTCAGTACACTTAGGGGAAGCACAGGAAATGGTATGACCAAGTAGAAATAAGGCTTGCCACAAATTCACATGAATTACTACAATTGCAAGCCTAGCTGCCATCGCTACAGCTGCGGGTAAGTTGCTACATAGCTACATCTTTAACTGGAGCAGAGCTTTGGACTTTCCTCTAAGTGCAGTTGTAGATCGGAGGGTGGTAACTAATTGGAAATCACTAAACAATTATTGTGGTTGCCTTTAGGCTCGATATTCAAGCCTTGAAAGGAAAATTATCCCTGCTACGTAGTAGGACACACCAGTAATAGTAGTGCTTATTATTGTAAAACTACTACTACTACTACTACTACTAATAATAATAATAACGATCTCTCAATGAACTCTCAGTTGACATAATAATATAACAATAACCTTCTCAATAATCAACTTCAAATTGTATTCTCTCGATGTTTTTATATTCATTGAGATTTTACCCACAAATTCCAAATGCGCCCAACCATATTCTAGATGAATTATTAGAACAGGTAATAATTGCCTTAGATATAATAAAAACACCAGAGGTTTGAAGAAAATCTTCTAATCCTGGCTGAGTCATATTGAAGTTATGATAAAGCGATAGAATTAATGTCTTAATTCCAGGGCCAAATCCGCCTCGCCTGCAATGATTCATTCATGGTCACATGGTGAGGTCAAGAAGCCAGAAACCATCAATGACCATATGCTTAAGCCAGAGTGAGATGGTTTGTTGTGTGCAAAGATTAATGCAAGCAGTTCGCTAGCAAGGCCGACCTCCTGGAGCCAATAATGGCCTCAGATTTAGTCTCAGATGAGGTTTAAAAATTGCCAAGTATCAGGTAAGGAGCTTTAAAAATAAAATAAAATAATAATAATAAAAATATATATATATATATACTTAGAAGGTAGTTTGCTGATGAAGGCTACAAATAGTGCTCAATGCTGTGTTAAGAAGGGCTATTGAATAGTAATAATACAAGATTATTGGGATGGCTAGTCCTACTATAGTTCCATGCTAATGCAATCATCAGGGACATTATATATATAATAATTAGGGTCCAGAGGGCCTTCGCCACTAGTAATAGGAATAGCATGGGTCGTAGTGAAATTGGGTGTAAATACCACACGGATAATTTAGTGGGCACTGTACTCCACATTACTAGTGGTATTTATACTCAATTTCACTACAAACCATCTCATGTTAATACCATACCTATGCTATCTCATGTTAATACCATACCTATGCTATCTCATGTTCCATACCCAATGCTATCTCATGTTAATACCATACCTAAGCTATCTCATGTTCCATACCCAATGCTATCTCATGTTAATACCATACCTATGCTATCTCATGTTCCATACCCAATGCTATCTCATGTTAATACCATACCCATGCTATCTCATGTTAATACCATACCTATGCTATCTCATGTTAATACCATACCTATGCTATCTCATGTTAATACCATACCTATGCTATCTCATGTTCCATACCCAATGCTATCTCATGTTAATACCATACCCATGCTATCTCATGTTAATATCATTTATGGATTATTTTATTATGCTGCCAGAATCTTCGGTCCTGACTCTTTCTCTCCATGGAGCAGACATACGAAGTATGGAGGATAGGGATGAATTTGTCGATCCCTTATAATTAATGTTTACTGTGCGATGACTGAAATTACATGTACATGTAGGTAGTGGTATGTGAGTTGGAATCAATCCTGGGAAACTCGCATGCTTATTAGAATGCAATTTTACTTTTTCACCAGTAACCCGTAAAAAAAAAGGTCTAATTGTGTTTTGATTGGCCAGCAACTGTGAGACATCACGTGAGTAGCCACAGAGCTCTAAGGCGTTCTAGTAGAGTAGGAAAGTCACATATGGAACTAAATAAAATAATACTACGCTAAGATCACCAGACATATGTATGAAGGCCAATGTTATACATATTAGACATATTCATGGCATTGTGGACTTGTGCTGCCAAAAATGTCATAAACCGGCAAGTAACCATGGCTACACGTACAATATCATAAAAAACATTTGCATGTGCAATAAAATAATACACATACTATTAAACTGGTAAAGGGTCACCAAATGTGGATATGTTGGTCCCCTCCTAGCTAGTATGACACACCCATGCAGCCCTCCCAGCTGGAACAACACACCCAATCAGCCCGCTTAGCTAGGAGGACAGACTGACTAGCTGGGACGACACACCCACTTGGCGATACCTACAAGAAATTGATTTACATCTGCGCACGGGTGATGTTTGTTAAGCAGCTGCTTGGTGTAAAGTCCCATTTTCCCTATTGGCTGCAGCTAAGCAGCCAATTTAATTAACAGTCAGAATTTACGCTGCCAAAGTGCAAGATGCAAGATAGGTTTTCTTTCAAGTTAGGAAGACATTAGGGCCAGCTTCTGATTAACGCATGTCCTGTCTTAATGACCGTTTCTGAGGTCAGCCCTTAGCCCACCACAAGCATATTAGTTACATAGCAAGTATCGAGCAGTCAACTGCCTCTTCTCCACTGTTCCAGAAAACCTCACAAGATGGGTGTGAGCTTAGACCCTGTTGATGCCTCACTACTGTTCAAAGCAATGTCTGAAGAAAGTTTCAACATCTTTACGCTGGTACAGCCAGTTCTCTCTCCTCCACCGACTATATGGCCAGTTCTCACTCCTCCACTGACTAGGCAGCCAGTTCTCTCTCCTCCACTGACTATGCAGCCAGTTCTTTCTCCTTCACTGACTATGCAGCCAGTTCTCTCTCTCTTCTACTGACTATGCAGCCAGTTCTTTCTCCTCTACTGACTGTGCAGCCAGTTCTCTCTCTTCTACTGACTATGCAGCTATTTCTCTCTCCTCTACTGACTGTGCAGCCAGTTCTCTCTCTTCTACTGACTATGCAGCTATTTCTCTCTCCTCTACTGACTATGCAGCCAGTTCTCACTCCTCCACTGACTATGCAGCCAGTTCTCTCTCTTCCACTGACTATGCAGCCAGTTCTCTCTCTTCTACTGACTGTGCAGCCAGTTCTCTCTCTTTTACTGACTATGCAGCCAGTTCTCACTCCTCCACTGACTATGCAGCCAGTTCTTTCTCCTTCACTGACTATACAGACAGTTCTCTCTCCTCTACTGACTATGCAGCTATTTCTCTCTCCTCTACTGACTGTGCAGCCAGTTCTCTCTCTTCTACTGACTATGCAGCTATTTCTCTCTCCTCTACTGACTGTGCAGCCAGTTCTCTCTCTTCTACTGACTATGCAGCTATTTCTCTCTCCTCTACTGACTATGCAGCCAGTTCTCACTCCTCCACTGACTATGCAGCCAGTTCTCTCTCTTCCACTGACTATGCAGCCAGTTCTCTCTCTTCTACTGACTGTGCAGCCAGTTCTCTCTCTTTTACTGACTATGCAGCTATTTCTCTCTCCTCTACTGACTGTGCAGCCAGTTCTTTCTCCTTCACTGACTATGCAGCCAGTTCTCTCTCTTCTACTGACTGTGCAGCCAGTTCTCTCTCCTCCACTGACTATGCAGCCAGTTCTCTCTCTTCTACTGACTGTGCAGCCAGTTCTCTCTCTTTTACTGACTATGCAGCTATTTCTCTCTCCTCTACTGACTGTGCAGCCAGTTCTTTCTCCTTCACTGACTATGCAGCCAGTTCTCTCTCCTCTACTGACTATGCAGCCAGTTCTCTCTCTTCTACTAACTATGCAGCCAGTTCTCTCTCTTCTACTGACTATGCAGCCAGTTCTTTCTCCTTCACTGACTGTGCAGCCAGTTCTCTCTCCTCCACTGACTATGCAGCCAGTTCTCTCTCCTCTACTGACTGTGCAGCCAGTTCTCTCTCTTCTACTGACTATGCAGCTATTTCTCTCTCCTCTACTGACTGTGCAGCCAGTTCTTTCTCCTCTACTGACTGTGCAGCCAGTTCTCTCTCCTTCACTGACTATGCAGCCAATTCTTTCTCCTTCACTGACTATGCAGCCAATTCTTTCTCCTTCACTGACTATGCAGCCAGTTCTCACTCCTCCACTGACTGTGCAGCCAGTTCTCCCCATGTCTTTTTATTTGAACGTGTGTAAGTGGCATCATCACACTAGTGTGCAGACAACGCAGCAGCTGTCACCTCCACCCTCCTCTTTCCACCATGCCGGACACACCCTTTCATGATAGACGTACTGCACGCTGCACTTGTAGAACAACAACAACAACTAAAGCAGAACCCACTTCAGGCTGCTGGAGTTTGCTAACACAACCCATTATGCATAAGCTGGTTGCAGGCACTTACACGAGTACAGTGCATCTGTGCCAGTCTAATAAACATGTGCTCGTACTTCAAGTGCACTTCTTCTATGCCAGATTTAATGGTATATTCTCCATTAGGGTGTGGTGGAGGGGTAGGTGAATTAGGTGTGGGGTAGGGAGGTACTGTAGGGTGTGTAATGGTGGAAGGGTACCATAAGGGGTGTGCAGGGGAAGTACATACCATAAGAAGTGTGTCGTGAGAGGTACCATAAGAGTGTGTGGTGAAGAAGTACCATTAGGGGTGTGGTACAACTAGGGGAATGGTTAGGGAGGGTGTGGTCTCACTAGGGGAATGGTTAGAGAGGGTGTGGTCCCACTAGGGGAATGGTTAGAGAGGGGGTGGTACCACTAGGGGAATGGTTAGAGAGGGTGTGGTCCCACTAGGGGAATGGTTAGAGAGGGGGTGGTCCCACTAGGGGAATGGTTAGAGAGGGGGTGGCCCCACTAGGGGAATGGTTAGAGAGGGTGTGGTCTCACTAGGGGCATGTTTAGAGAGGGTGTGGTCCCACTAGGGGAATGGTTAGAGAGGGGGTGGTACCACTAGGGGCATGGTTAGAGAGGGGGTGGTCCCAATAGGGGCGTGGTTAGGGTGGGGACCACAGGGAGGGAAAGTTGCACACACTAACTCGTTTTACCTGATATTATTTTTGGTGTGTGAATCTCGACAAAGCCTTTGGATGTAAGATAGTCTCTGAAGAGACGGCACACTCCTGCCTCTACTCGGAAGATAGCTTGGTTGGTAATTGTCTGAACAGAACATAGTCAGCACAAGTCAAACAACAGCTGTGTAAGAGTGAATTAACATAACCCAGAAATGTCGCCAGCAAAATATTAAGACGATACGGCCAGTGGCAGTTTGTTAAAACAAAAAGCTGAAGCCGGTGAAGTAAAGTGGGTGTGACCATACCTACTGGTAGCAAGACTAGTGAGAGGTGGCCACCATATATGCCATCCTAGAACACAAGGTCACCAGAGCTGATCTCGGCTTTATACTTGAGCCCAAAATACGACTAGTAGGGAGGGAGTGGGCATGCACTACTTGTGTTGGCGACAAATTCTATGCGGTGGTTATGACCTTTGACCTCCCCATACATAAAATCCTGTCGACATTTCCGGCTTACGTTAATAGGAGGGCAGGACATCATGTAAGGTGTGCATGCTTGCTACGAGCAGGTGCTACACTAAGCAAGAAAACAAAGGATGCTTACCACCGAGCAGGCCTGATTGGCTGCCATAAGCACCCATTGGCACAAACTCAGACAACGTTACATTATATATAAAATGAACCACTCGCATTAAAACACGAGATTTTATTTTATATTATCCTGCACATGCCCAGTAGACTGCTCCACCGTTATGAACTAGTAATCAAAGTATTACTTGCAGCTTGACTGGAGGAACAAGGAAGGGAAAAATATAAGAGAGAGTTGATGATCACCACTGCCATCATTCCTGGCCTTGCAGTTTCTGGAAGGCCTCCACCTGAGGACAGGCACCAATGCTTATGTGGAATCACTTTGAATCCGCTTGCTAGGAGGTGCAACTGGATGGATACTTTGTCGTAGTAAGTTATTCTGTAGACACAGGGCGACATAGAGCTGTGTAGCTTTTGTTTGCTTGCCTCAATGGAGCTGATTCTTACAGCAAACTGCAGCTTAAATGTACTGGCATTCTAATGTTTGATCTTGAGAAGAAAATAAGTTACAGTTAAGAATATTTTGGTTCTAAAAAAATCACCAAAAAATAAAATCGGTGGTCATTGGGTTACGAGTCGACGTGCAGTCAGGGTCACCTTCTGGTAGCGTAGTTAAGGTCCTCTATTTATGTAGCGGACTGAAGAAGGAACACCAGACAACCCAACTGTTGCAGAGCAGCGGCAGAGAGATTGTCAAATGTCGACAGCAAAGCTTTAACAAAGTGGATTATGGAACTGGAATAGACATTTGGCGCTTAACAGAAACAAAAACGAACTGAACAACAAGTGCTCGCGGTAACCAGAGAACTAGATAGCTTCATGGCAGAACGAAAAAATGCATAGAGACAGTCACCGTCACTGATCAGCGGGGGGAGTTGCCGTTATGAGTGCACACTTGGAGATCTAGGCATGGGGAAACGAGTATTCATGCAGTAGAGCTCCACGATCTCCACAGAGTTCATGGCTAACCGCTTATATACAGTATATATATATACTGGTATGTTTGGATGCTGTATGCTTCTTTTTGGGACGGACATTGTAGGCCTAGATGTAGCCATGCCAATGATACATGCACCCAAAAATCGGGACTTAATCCTCACAAATTTGCGCAGTCACAAGATTACCCAACACCCTAAGGGATCTTGAGATGGTCAAAGACACTTGATTTGATAATTATCTTAGTAGATAGGAGCCGCATAGCAGGAGGTTCCTGGGGTTGTCTGGGAAAAGATAAAATATCCAGCAGAGGAGCACAGAATGATGAGGCACACACTACTACACCACAAGTAGAACGAATGACCCGCACTCAATTCTGCCACTTGGTTGTGGAGTTCTCACTCGCGGTCAAATGTCACCAAGTACAAAGGAGACTGTAGACGATTTTCTACCCAAACTGCTCGGTTGCTGGAGTTCTCTTGTGCAACTCTTGCCAAGTCCCGAGCACACTCATCAACCAACAGCAACAACGTAAGGTACGTGCTGATAGGTCACTCATCAACAGCAACAACGTAAGGTACATGCTGATAGGTCACCCATCAACAGCAACAACGTAAGGTATGTGCTGATAGGTCACTTATCAACAGCAACAACGTAAGGTACATGCTGATAGGTCACTCATCAACAGCAACAACGTAAGGTACGTGCTGATAGGTCACTTATCAACAGCAACAATGTAAGGTACGTGCTGATAGGTCACTCATCAACAGCAACAACGTAAGGTACGTGCTGATATGTAGGTCACTCATCAACAGCAACAACGTAAGGTACGTGCTGATAGGTCACTCATCAACAGCAACAACGTAAGGTACGTGCTGATAGGTCACTCATCAACAGCAACAACGTAAGGTACGTGCTGATAGGTCACTCATCAACAGCAACAACGTAAGGTACGTGCTGATAGGTCATCCATCAACAGCAGGTATGTGCTGATAGGTCACTTATCAACAGCAACAACGTAAGGTACGTGCTGATAGGTCACTCATCAACAGCAACAACGTAAGGTACGTGCTGATAGGTCATCCATCAACAGCAACAACGTAAGGTATGTGCTGATAGGCGACTTATCAACAGCAACAATGTAAGGTACGTGCTGATAGGTCATCGATCAACAGCAACAACGTAAGGTATGTGCTGATAGGTCACTTATCAACAGCAACAACGTAAGGTACGTGCTGATAGGTCACTCATCAACAGCAACAACGTAAGGTACGTGCTGATAGGTCATCCATCAACAGCAGGTATGTGCTGATAGGTCACTTATCAACAGCAACAACGTAAGGTAAGTGCTGATAGGTCACTCATCAACAGCAACAACGTAAGGTACGTGCTGATAGGTCATCCATCAACAGCAACAACGTAAGGTATGTGCTGATAGGTCACTTATCAACAGCAACAACGTAAGGTACGTGCTGATAGGTCATCGATCAACAGCAACAACGTAAGGTATGTGCTGATAGGTCACTTATCAACAGCAACAACGTAAGGTACGTGCTGATAGGTCACTCATCAACAGCAACAACGTAAGGTACGTGCTGATAGGTCACTCATCAACAGCAACAACATAAGGTATGTGCTAATAGGTCACTCATCAACCAACAGCAACAACATAAGGTATGTGCTGATAGGTCACTCATCAACAGCAACAACGTAAGGTACGTGCTGATAGGTGTGGCATAAAACAACAACAAAACAAGCTAGAAAAAGTGTTCGAGGTCCTGGAGACCCAGAAGCTCTGAGCTGGACCTTGTAGAACTCTGACTTGGTGCAAAACTCACTATAATGAATCTGTCCATTGATAGCACCGCTTATATTGGCTCGACTCATACTTCAAAATGGCTGCAAAAACAAAGTTTAGATCTCAGCTAAAAACTCACTTAGGCAACTTCTCAGTATCACAAAATGGTGTCTTCAGCCGAGTTTGCCACCCCCCAAACACTTGAGGGGGTCCTGCATCCTTAGTGAAGGTTGTAATAAACTGGGAACCCCCCAAGCACCCATTAAAACCGTGACTTTTCATTTTCAGGTTCTTGAGCCACCACCACCTACTCCCCCCAGTACATGTAACTTGCACATGGTAAGTCAGTTTGTCATAATTTAACCACCAGAAGACTGCAAATTGTCCTGCAACAACACATAATTTAGCACCACCCATTATTATATATTTCTACTTTTCCCGTACAAAACTTCGTAGAATATGTGTTAGAATATGTGTTTTTCTATAGGAAGATCCAAAATCTCACACTGCACTACAAAAACTAACATTTTCAAAATTTTCTGTTTCTCTAACAAGGCAAACATTTGGTAAAGGATCGTTAATGTCATAAACTTGCCAGTGCAAATGCAATATTGAATCGTTTTTGTTCCATGAAGTGATCAGTTGATTTCCTCAGAAGCTTATTCTTATGACAGTAGTCTACAGCACAGACCTTCCAACAAAACCAGGTACCACTTATAATGCATGTGTCTGTGTGTATTAATGATACATATATAGGCACGTGTGTCTACTTTAGTAAGCAATCTATGGTTGGTTAGGTCTGGCAGGGTTTCATACAGGATTGTTTCATACAGGATTTTTGGTTGGGGAGGGGGGGGGAGAAAAGTATCCAGCTTAGCATCACCCACTTTTAGCACGCTATACTATGTAGCGTTCTTCTCAATTCTAGCAGATGAGAGTCAAGACATTTCCACACAGGAGGAGCTATAGATTTGTTTCCGGTGGCTTGTGGATGGTCACCTAGAGGAACACTTTTTGACGATTCTTCATATCAAATTCACTGATGCTGAAGAAATTACACATGCTCTAACTTCCTTCATCAGTGAGAAGAATCTTGATTACTCTAAACTTGTTGGACAAGGGTATGACGGTGCTGCAACATTCTCTGGTTGCAGAAGTGGAGTGCAAAGAAGGATGATGGTGCATGCAGTCCATGCTCTCTACATCCACTGCTCCTGCCACAGGTTGCAGCTTGCTTCCATGCAAGCAGCCGAGTCTGTTGCTACCGTGAAAAAGATGTTTGGCACAATGGCCAGCTTGTGGAAATTGTTTATTATTCCCCCCAAAACAAAAAGCAGAAGCTCTGAAAAATGTGCAGTCAGTTCTAAATTTTCCAGAGCTGAAAGTAGTCAAACCAAGGCAAACAAGATGGCTATCTCATGAGAGATGTGTGCGAGCCATTCGCTGCTCTATAACTACTTTGCACACGCTCTATGAAGATTGTGGTCACGCAGAAGCATATGGCATAGCGTTGGTGTTGGGCTCTTATAGTGGAGTGGCCACTATCATTCTGCTATCATCCGTGCTTGATCTTCTTGCTAAGCTTAATTGCTTTATGCAAAGCAAGGCAACTGATTTCAGCAAGTTGCCAATCATCCTTGAGAGCATCGTTTCAGAGCTGAAATGCCTCAAGAATGGGGATGCAGAATGGTGTTCTCTGGTGGAAACAACTGTTGTCATGCTTGCTAGTGAACATGACATCACATGCAGGAGGAGGTCAACTTGAACTGGCAGTGCAGCTGCCACATCAATGAGTGAGTACCGCAATTCAACAGCTATTCCATATATTGACAAACTTGTTTCCAATATAAATGGCCGTTTCACTGATGGTGCTGTGGAGCTACTTGTCTCCTCATCGATCTTTGACCCTGCTTCGATGCTAACAGAAGATACTGCTCTTCTTGAGTATGGCAATCCACAACTGCAAACTCTAGTTAACTTCTATGGGAAAGAAGCAACTGTAGAGTTTGATGGTGAAACCTTCACTTCTCCACCTCTCGTGGATGGAGAAGAAATCTTTACTGAGTGGAGAGTTTTTAAGAGAGTCTTGGCACAAGAGAAGAAGAAAATGATGGAGAAAAAGAAACTAAGTAAACCACCCACTCTACAGGATATGAAGACAGAGATGGAGCTTTCAGGAGCATACAAAGAGATCTTCACAGAGATTTTCAAGTTACTGGATATTTTGCTAACTCTTCCAATTGCAACAGCTACTGTCGAACGTTCTTTTAGTCGGATGAAGATTGTGAAGACATGTCTTCGAAATAGACTAAGTGACATCAACCTTGCTAGGCTCATGCGAATCGCAATTGAAGGGCCTGAACTGACTTCAGTAGATTTTAGTGACATATTCAAGGAGAAAAATCGTCGTATTGCTTTATAAAATTCTGTTTCTAAATTACTATAATGTTAGCAAAATGTCAATGTCAATGTTGCACTATGACATCATAATTTTTGAAAATCCTGGGGGGGGGGGACATCCCAGGTCCCCCCCCCCCCCCCCCTGTATGAAACCCTGCCTGGTGTTAGACTGAATAACTTCATGTTGGTGGCTGCTTGACTATAAGCATAGAAACAAGATCAAAATGCTTTCTTGGAAGGATTAGTCACAGAAAGAATTTTTTTTACCAGTGTAGACCTCCAACATTTACATGACCCTTTACCCATTAATATACTGTAAACCCAGAAAAGTTGGCGACCTTTTTATTTAGCGTTTTTGATATCATGCACATTTTAGCGACCATTAATGTTAACGTTTTATAGCATGAAAAACAAGGTCAAATCCTTGTAAAAATAAGAACAGTACATTGATCATTAATAAAGTCCATGATTCCAGGTTTTTTGAATGCTTGTTTTAATCTTTCAGTATTGCATGAAAGATTGCTAAGACTGTTGATTAACCAGTTTGCATGCAGGGGCTTGATCAATGATGCACAAAGATGATGCACGAAGATTCACTTTAACAGCTGATATCTCTTTCCCACCATCCAGGGCTTCATGGATTTCATTAACATACCACCTCGTGAAGGAGTCTTTCATTAAAGCCTTAAATTCTTCATTTACACACACATCAAGTGGCTGCAACTCTCCTGTGCAGCTTGCAGGAACAAACACTTGGTGGATATTGTTGTCTTGAAGCTTTTTAAGAACAGAAGTACAGCGATGAGCAAACACATCGAATATTGCCAATGCAGGCTGATCGTCAGCCAAATCCAGTCTCGCTCTAGTAGTAGTGACATATGGAATGATAATTTGTTGGCAGCAGCTGTTGCTCCGTCGCCTTCTGGTAAACAAACTGAGCTAGATCCACCAGCATTGCCTTTTAACCAACTGAACAATCGACATAGCACAGTTACTCGATCAAAACTCGAAAGCTCCTAATCAGTGACGACCTCATGCTCTGCTGACAGCTAGCACGCGTGCGTGAGCGTTTTTGAACTTTGTACCACAAATGTTGGCTGCCTATTAACTTAGCGATTTCCCCCCCATCGCTATTAATGGACCGCTAACTTTTCTGGGTTTACAGTAATGACTATAGGTAAAGGGTCCATAAGTGTTTGTGGTCTCCACTGGTGAATTCTCCTTTTTGACCAATAAAGCATTTTTAGTCCTGTATAGTACGTCTCGTCTGTCAGTCAGTCAGTCAGTCAATGAGTCTGTCAGTTAGTCAGTCAGTCAGTCAATGAGTCAGTCAGTCAGTCAGTCAGTCAATGAGTCTGTCAGTCTGTGTTTGTCCTCTATACAACTACAGGGATAACTTGCCATACAAACTAGACAGTATATGTGTTCTGAATGAATGTGACCAGGAGATGGTTTGAGATGGTTTAAGGTGATTGTTTTGATCTCCCCCACCCATTTATTTATTACTCAAAGCACCTGGAAGCCACCAGCGCTAAAATAGCGTAGCACTTGCGATCGTCGGCCATTCTGTTTAAGGAGTACATCTGCGCGTGTGCTTTACACACGTCCAACAATAACTCACACATGACGGTGTTAGCAACAAACTGCACTAGCTACGACAAAATTGTATTCATGCAGCCATAACTAGTTAGATGATCCTTTACCACTTTGTATATGTACACAGATAATGTAATGACCGAAATGAAATGGTAAGGTGTCATCAAAGTAGTTGTGATCTAGATGAGTACAGTGTCGCTTCATTCATTTTTTTAACAGTCAAACCAATAGTCAAACCAGTAGTCGAATAAAAGTATTTCTGTCCATACTTAAATACTATAGTGAATTAATTGCACTCTGTATTCTATACAAAAACTAAGTAATATATATTAGAGAACTGACCCTGAGATCTATAATCCTGTTATCCAATCGTGTGTCTTGGTTCACTCGAGAGCCTTCCTAAATAATGCACATTCATGAATATTGCTCAGTACATGATAACTAAGACATGTTAGTCCCCTAGGGCCAAGGGCATGGGGTTAGAACTACATGTAGGGTATCCTTGGTGGCAGTGGTTGCTAGGGCATCCAAGGTGGCAGTGGTTGCTAGGGCATCCTGGGAGAACTACATGCTGTTTTAGGGCTAGGGCTGGGGGCTAGGGCATGCAGGGAGGATCCCAGAATGCTAAGGAGCAGTTTGTGTTAGAATTCATGGGCAACACCTGTGATCTATGTACCATGGATCAGTTGGTCCTGTTTTGGATATTCTTCACACCACTGGATGCCGTAATAATATCAAGAAAAAGAATCAACGTGCCCACCGCTATGAAGGCAGATGCAGATGTGTTTGGGGTTTTCTGGGATACTAACACAATGGAGATCCCAATAATCTCATCCCTTGTCATCTAAAACAGACTTTACCATACAAAGTATACATTTTTACCTGCACTTGCCCAGTACATAACTATTAAATAGGTAGTCATAAAATCTACGAAGGGGTAACCCCCTCTCCCAAAGTACAAGTGAAAAAAGTTGACGCCCGCAATAGCCACTTCATCAACCCCCCCCCCCCCCCCCCTGCCCCCCTCCTCTTCTAGGCCCAGGCCTTTACTGTTGTTTCTGGAAGCTCTTCTGCTGAGACAGGCTGCACAGGCACCTATGTTTACCAACAACCACTCTGAATCCCACTGCTCTTGAGAAAGAAGGCACTCTGCCTGGATGGATTTCTTTGATGTCAGTTTTGTTGTAGACCCAGTGTGTGTACTGCAGCGCTGCAACTTACCTCAACGAAGAGGATTCTTACAGCCATAGCTTATTTTATTTGCATTCTAATGATGTGAATAGTGAAGTTGGGAGAATATGGTTATACATGAACACATTATTAAATTATACACATTACTGTAATAGCAGGGTTTTCATGCCCCCCCCCCCCCCGGAAATTGTATTATTAGAAACTTTGTCACATCTTTAACCATCATACCCCCCCCCCCCCCACTTAAATTTCAGATTCCTCCAATTGCTCCCCTTGGACAATTTTCTAAATGAAACCCTGCATATTAAGTACACATAATCAATAGGTAATTGGTTAAGAAAGGGAGTTTCCCATCAAAACAACAGCAACAAACAAAAAGGTAAAAGTGTGCCCGCCCCCCAACTTTAGAGCTCCATAGTTCCATGTGACTCATAGTTAAACATTTATATTATTACTTTAAATAGCTCTACTGGTGTGCTTTATTTTGGCACTATAATTGTGGGTATACAACTGCAGCAAGGTTACATGCAGCCAAGGTCCGGGATATCCACAAATATTGACACTATTCAACTATCTTAAAATTCATCAAACAGGTAAGGTATAAGACATAAACTCACTTCTTGGGATTCTGGCCTCATAGCATCCTCAAGCTGCAAGGGCAACTGGGAAACCGATTTGCTCAAGCAAAATATCTGCATGTGGTGAGTACGGTCGGTTGCGTACAGTAGACAACAATGATAATGCATGAGGGTATCTGGTTTGAGTATAGACCGCAATGGTCTCAAACAAGTGAAGTGTCTGCCCAGTATGTGTGTTCGCACAGAGCCTTTGTCAACTTACTTAAACCTGCCTCAACCCAGTATGATGTTGATCTAATATATTTCCCCATATCAACCCAGTGTGATGTTGGCCCAGTGTGTGTCCCCATAGAGCTATTGTCAACCTACTTCAACCTGTCTCAACCCAGTGAGATGTTGATCTAATATGTCCCCATAGAGCTATTGGCCCAGTGTGGCTCAGTGTAGGTCCCCATAGAGCTACTGTCAACCTACTTCAACCTGCCTCCACCCAGTGTGATGTTGGCCCAGTGCGGGTCTCCATAGATGTATTGTCAACCTACTTCAACCTGTCACCACCCAGTGTGATGTTGATGAAGTAAATGTCACCATAGAGCTACAGTAGTGTCAAACCTGCCTCAACCCAGTGAGATGTTGATCAAGTTTATGTCCCCATACAACTATTGTCAACCTACTTCAACCCAGTGTGATGTTGGTCTAGTGTTAAGGGAATGCTTACTGATGTGATGCCAACAACATTACCTTCTGTACATCAATAGCTATTCAGTAGCTTACTTTGGATACTTGCACCTCGACCTCCTGCTGGGTGCAGCCAGTAATCTTCTCAGGGGCAGCAGTAACCATCCCCTCAACGTCAACAACTGACTCCAGATACAAACTAGAATTTGGAATTATTTTGTTTCGTAATGCAATCATATTGTACTTGCATGTACAGTGTATAATATCCATTAAAATCATCTTCTCAATGATCAACTTCAAATTGTATTCACTTGACGTTTCGACTAGCTGCTCTAGCCTTCATCAGGAGTAGCCATTGTTCTGATGTATCACAAGAGCCATTTTTCACCAGTAAGAAAATCTGAAATTCTTTGTTGTTGATTCATGCTCGTAGTTCTACAAAGTATAACAGAAAAAAGAAAAGAAAAAAAAGTCCAATGTCTCTTTATATGTCAAGTACGGCTGGGAAGCGACTCCTCCACGTACACACACACACCTGGCGGCACAGAGAAGAGAGCTAGCTTCTAGAAGCGCTGGGAAAATATGTCTCTCCCCGAGACATTTCAAGTTCAGAGAAGTGATACTTTCCTAGGTACGTGACCTGTGAGTGTATACCAATACCTTAATAAGAAACTTCCTAATAAAGAGTTTCCTAATAATGAGTTTGCTAATAATGAGCTCCCTAATTAAGAAGTTATGTCTTCTAAGAAAGGGTAACAAATGCTGGCTTTGTCATAGAGATGTCTGTAACCAAGGCTATTTGGGCTGATGCTAAAATGTATCCCAGAGGCAATAAGTTGCCAGCAGCCCGAGCCATCAGGGAGAAGCAGATACCTGTACTATCCAAACTTCCACCATCTATCTTTCATCTGCGTTCACCTTAAGGTAAAATTCTTAGATTTTGTGGTTTTACAGAACAGACAGAACAGACCTTGTCTGAGCACCAGTAAGGAGAACACGTCATTTTGTCAACTGCTCACAACCATTAACACACGAATAGTATACACCCTAATAGGGGTTATCAAGGTTCAGAATGTTCTTAGTTCAGCATGAGTGGTCGAAAAGCATAGCATGGCATGGCTAAAACATACGAATATTTCTCACTCACAGGAAAAAAAGAAGAAAAAAATCCCGTGCTACCTGCAAATATTTGATCCCTCAAAAATATCCCACCATAAGATATAACATGCTGATCTTTATTTAGAACACTCATCATGGTATTGCCTGCCGTATAGTGACAGCAACCCCCCCCCCCCCCAAAAACACACAACAACAACAACAATAGAAACCCCCCAAACACATGAAAGCCTAATGGTGTCCGGGTTGCGTTCATTCTGTTGCTTCATGTTTACGGAACTCCAAAACAGGGAAAAGCGGTGTTAAAATATACAATATTTAAAAAATGCAGCTGGCTGGTTACCTAACATTATCTTCCTAAGGCTTATATATGGCAATGTAGGAGTTGACAAAATGACAGCGGAGGGGGTGGGGTGGGGGGGGGGGGGGGGGGGGGATGCGAAAAAAAGGAGGAGGGGCAAGTGAACAGCTATGGATTAATACTTGGAACTACGTACGACTTCAGCATCAATATAAGTTAAAAGGTCTACTAGTACATAAAATTGGCTTGTTTATTGCTACTGTACCAATCCAGTTTGTCACTGCGCTACTGCATATCCTTTTGTAATGGCCGTCACACGAGTCGTGAGCGAGCTTACCTGGAAGCAAATCGGATCATTTGCTTGCTGATGGTCTTTGAAAAGGAGAGGACAGCTTGCACAGTGTGGAATTGCTGCCTCAACACCAGGAAGCACAGCTTCCCTGCAAACACAGGCACACACCACACACCACACACACACACACACCAGAGTGGATAATGTGGCAGACCTTAATTAATAGCGTTATGTGTCCATTTTCCCGGCATCTTTACTACGGTGTGTCAGGGCCAGGGTCAAGGTTAGGACCTGGGTCAGGGCTAGGGTTATGGTTAAATTAGTTATTTGGGCTAGGTGGCCAATGTTACAGACAGGTTAGGGCTACGGTTAGGTTAATGGCCAATGGGCATGGTTAGGCCCAGAGTCAGGGCCAAGGTCAGGGCCAAGGTCAGGGCCAAGGTTAGGGCCAAGGTTAGGGCAAGGTTAAAACCAGGATCAGGGTTAGGGCTAAGGTTAGGGCAAGGTTGAGACCAGGATCAGGGTTAGGGCTAAGGTTAGGGCAAGGTTGAGACCAGGATCATGGTTAGGGCTAAGGTTAGGGCAAGGTTGAGACCAGGATCATGGTTAGGGCTAAGGTTAGGGCAAGGTTGAGACCAGGATCATGGTTAGGGCCAAGATTAAGGTAGAACTACGATCAGGGCTAGGGCCAGGCTTATGTTTAGGGCCATGCTTGGAAGGTCATTGTCATCAGTCTCCTGCCACACCCGAAGAAACCCGCACTCTCCAGGCACACCTGAAGATACCTGCACACTCCAGGCACATCTGGAGATACCTGCACACTCCAGGCACACCTGGAGATATCCTGATACACTAGCCGCATACAACAATGCGAAGGCTAGCACAAACTAGACTAAACCCTACCATCCAGTAATGTCTTCATGCCCAATAATGTCATTCAGAATTCTGGGGGATCATCGTGAGACATGCGAAATTCAAAGCCCCCCCCCCCCCAATACTGGCTAGGGCAAGGGAGATAGGAGTAAGGTTAGAATTAAGGGTGGGCAACAACTTTGGCATTGAGCATCTGTACCTGTAGATACAACACACCCTCCACAGGAGTTCATACACAGGACAGGGTTTCATTTAGGGGGGGGGGGGGGGGGGGGGGGCTGCCCCCCTTTGGAAACTTTTTGCCTCCTCCCCCACTGGAAATTGTATTATTAAAATTCATTAGAAACTTTGTCACATCTTTCACTCCTTAAAATCCAGATTCCTCCAGTTGCCCTGTTGGGGACAATTTTCTAAATGAAACCATGCAGGATATTAAGCTAGAGGGAAGGCAAATGTTTGGTGGTGTACCCAAGTTATAAAATGATTCCCTTGGCCCACCCAGTTTTACGAAGGCAACACCTGTAAAAATGGTGGGAAGGAGTAGAAATGAGAATCAAGGTTTCTTTCATCTCCCCCCCCCAATTAGGGATTCCATAATTATTAATATGCTGGAAGGAACAAATTTGATTGAAGTTAAATGGCATCTACAAAGGAAATTACACAACAGTCATCTATTCTTTCTATGCCACTCATGTACGTATAATGTTATCTAAATCACCATCAGATAATGTTTGCGCTGATTCTACAGCTAAAATACAAGACGTTTGTTTCTCCAATGCCATTTCTCGGCTTGGCTTTAATTATCTTCACCTGTGAAGAACTTGGTTCAACAGGCGCAATGCCAACAGCAATTGATCGACAGATGTTAGCCAAAGTGTTTAAAGTTGGGAAACATTGTCACGAGCATTTCATTGGTCACCAGTCCTTGCAATATGCGAATTTAATCTATTAAGTAACTCTCTAGTGTAGCTCAGCAAAAAAGCTGAACTTGATCAGAAAAATAAAAAAATATAGCACTGGCCGAATTGAAATAATTAAGAGACTTCCACAGTGCAAGTCAGAACCACATAGTCACCACACAAAAGTATAAATATACTCCTAGATTGCCCTAAATTGCCCTTTTCAGGGGTCCAAAATCAAAGATCCCCCTATATGGAGTATACTATGCACTGCCCCCACCCCCATGTCTAATTCTTCATTTTGCCTCCCGTTGGGTAAATTCCCGAAAAAAAACTCTGGTGATGGGATACCCGCACCCAATACTTGACCAGGTTTATTAGGAACCTCAGGAACCCTCCAATAGCAACCCTCCAGCTGTACCTGCATCAAGTTTATAGAGCTAGAGTTTCTTATCATCATCAGAACGCAAATACAACGAGCTGCCATTTGGTTGAACCAGCTCCACTGAAGTAAGCAAGCAAAAGCTGTACTGTACATCAGACCATGTGTAGAACAAAACTTAAAGCAAAGAAATCCACCAACGACCGCCTCTTTTCTCAAGCGTGAAGGGGTCCAAGAGTGGTTCCTGGTGGGTGTAAGTGCCCGTGTAGCCACCCTCAACAAAAGAGCTTCAAGAAACAGTAGGATCTGACAGGAAGAAACTGGCAAAGATAGAAGTAGTGATTGTCAGTCATTTGCTCCCCTAGTAATTGTTGTATGCCCCTGCAACAATTGGTAAGCGCTCTTCAAATAGAAAGCATTGTTAGGCCAGACTGAAGTCACCAGTACACACATTTGGTTTATGTACATGTATCAGAATTGTCCACCCTCCGCGTGCCTCCCCTCTCTCCTCTCCCACCCCTCTCCCACAATCACAACCACACACTAAATAATGCTCACCAGTGCCTCGAGTGTTGTGCACGCGAGCCCGGATAAGGACACTCTCTCCTACCTTACCAGCCACCAGCTGCTTCATAGGAGTCCATACTCGACCTGGGTATACAAGAGAAGTGGAATTTGAAAATTGGTAGGAGCGGTCCCTACGAATGTTAAGTACAAGTCAAAGTGAACTGCTTTAGTTTGTAAGAAGGCTCCCTAGGCCCAGAATAGCCGTAGTAATCATATTATAATGCAGAAATAAACAAGAAATTAAGTCCAACCCCTCACACCAATGGCATGCACACACACACACACACAAACCTGTCCTTTCATATGATGTAATAAGTGGAGCATTGCCATAGCAACCTTCAGAGCAATCCTAGAGACATATCAATAGGCTGGTCAATCAAAATAATTACGTAAAGGCATCGTAGCTACAGACTCATATATATTGTATCATCATATACTTTAAGATTATTTCGTACGTTAAAACTCACAAACAATGCAAAACAACAACAACAACAAAATACACACACAAGAAGAGCATCGTGCTGGCAATTAGCTACATAGCTCTACAGCTTCCTAAAGAAGCACACCTATTCTACCATGAGCTTTGATGCTAGACTAAGACATCCACCTAGACACGTATTGCAACAGTTTAGAATTCTTTCCCCAAATCACGATTTATATATTCACAAGAGCAAAAAAAAGAAAAAAAGAACTCTCTGTATGACAGACTTTGTAAAAAAAGGAAACCAAGCCTGTAACCATGTAGCCTGTAACCATGTAGCCTGTAACCATGTAGCCTGTAACCATGTAGCCTGTAACCATGTAGCCAGTAACCATGTAGCCTGTAACCATGTAGCCAGTAACCATGTAGCCTGTAACCATGTAGCCTGTAACCATGTAGCCTGTAACCATGTAGCCTGTAACCATGTAGCCAGTAACCATGTAGCCTGTAACCATGTAGCCTGTAACCATGTAGCCTGTAACCATGTAGCCTGTAACCATGTAGCCTGTAACCATGTAGCCTGTAACCATGTAGCCAGTAACCATGTAGCCTGTAACCATGTAGCCTGTAACCAGGTAGACAAGCCTTAATCATACACAACTGTGGACACCAGACAGTGAACAAACATTTGTACGGTAAAGGGTCGTTTTGGTTATGGTCTATATACCAAGGGTACTGTTTTTTTTGACAGGCTGACCTCTTATTCTTATTTTTTCCACCTACGTTTCAACTAAACCAGTTTTGGGTTTTTACAAACAAAAATAATTAAAAATAATAATAATAATAGCAAATCATAAGTATATTATATATATATATAGTCCAAGAGAAAACAAACAAACCAGCGAATCACGGGAAAAGCAATATTCATTGCCTTGATAGGTGGTTGGGTGTACTTACATCTTCCTTCTGAGCAGCTGCTTCTGTTTCCTGTAAAAATAACAACACAATAGCCACATTCAAACACTTCTAGCACATGGAGGAAAGCCAGAGCATCTCCTTGGGATTTCCCTTTTTTGTTTCTTGGGAGAGGGAGGGAGGAAGAGGACATTCACCTTCCAGGAGGATCCCAGAAAAATGATTGCCACCAAAAATCAAATACAAAGAGGAAAAAAATCTGTTTCAAAGTGATTTGTAACCCCCCCCCCACCCCCCCAAAGGAATAATACTGTCTAACTGTTCATTAATGGAAATACAAATGGGTTGCATTTCAGTATAAGCATCACCTCCATTGAGGCAAGCCAACAAAAGCTGCACATTGCTACAGTACTTCAACGAAATCCATCCAGGTGTGCCTTTTTCCCAAGAGGGTATGGATTCAGAGTGGCTCTTGGTGAGCAAAGATGCCTCTGCATATTTCCAGTAGAAGAACTTACAGAAACAGCAGCAGACTAAAGTTTCTATTCAGCCCCTCCCCCCTATCCTATCACCCTGGATAACCAGAAGTAGGTTTTTGTACTGTTAGAGCAATTTACTGGGCATGTGCGGGTAAAAAAAATAAATAAATATATATATATATGTATAATAATAATAATAATAATAATAATAATAATATTAATAATAATAATAATAATAATAATAATAATAATAATAATAATAATAATAATAATAATAATAATAATAATAATAATAATAATTAAAAAAATAATAATAATATTAATAATAATAATAATAATAAAACAATTAAAAAATTCCTTGTTCAATGCAGATGGTCATATTTTTTTTGTTGTGAATGATGGCCAAATGTACGACTGCAGACCCTCATGATGGTGTATGGTTAAAGACAAGCTAAGAAGAAAAATCTTAAAAATGGTCTACACATGTAGTCCATGGGCCAGACCAGTGTTTTCTTGAAAACAGTATCAAATTGGTGGCAAATGCAATCATACATTTTTGGAAAGCTTATTTTTTGGAAATGTATGATAGCAAGGCCAAATATACAGCTTTATGGTCATAAAGGAAGGATATATAACAATACCGTAATGAAAATGCGACAAACAATGACGTAAGTGTTAGAAGTAATGGACCTGTCAAATTTGCCTTATCTGTAAATTATGTTATTTTGTGTGTTCATATTCTGAAGTGCAAATATTATTTTGCAAACATTATTTTAATTATATAATTGCAGCAGCTGATTAAAAATATCTATTCAGCTTACAATAACAATCGAATACAGGAACAAAACATGTAATTTATCACAAGTTCCTGTCACTTTATATTACACTGCAGTTCATTCAACTTCATTCTCTTCCTCATCTTCATCCTCACTATCTGAAGCATCTGCATCACTATCCACCACTGACTTCTGGTTAGTGCAGGTTTTAAATTTGCACATATCAGTACACTTCATGTTATTCTGAAGGCATGTGCAGTCTGGCAGTACACACTTCCTTGAGCATGTGCATGACATCAGTTCAACCACTGCATCTGGAGCGGGTGGCTCATTCATCCAATCTACAACAAGCTGACAATCATCCATCTTCCATCCATGTTCTACAGAACTAGGCATCTCCATAGTTGTGTAAAAGCAATGTTTCCATATGGCAGCTTGATAGCATGCTCTCATAGCATGCTTTCGGAGTGTATCCTGGCAAGACGGTAGCATATACCTGGTGATTTTACCGTTCTTGGATGAAAATAGCTCGTATCTAAACCGATTGATGTTGGCTGTACCATTTTTGGACCCATAAAGTAAGGATGTAAACTCCTCAAGAGCTGAAAAAGTTTCATCATGCAGTTCAAACACCTCTCCAAATTTATAGAAGAGATCTTGGAAATTTGGATTAGCTTTCACTAATTGAAGAGCAGCCAGTTTTCCTTTCCCAGCAAAAGCACTGACAGTGTCACATCCAGTGAAACTCTGCAGACCTGGCAAAGCTGATGCACTGGACCCAAGCACACTCTGCACTTTGTCTATGTCAATGTACTTCAATCTGTTTCGAGTAGAACTCCTCTGGAACAATGGTACTCCATTGTGTGGTGCATTGGCTACTACTAAAAGGCGGACATCAGTACCCTCAGCATGAATAACAACTGCTGCATAATTTGACTGGGCGATGTGATCTGCATGGAGAAAGAGCCTGGTGTCTGCCTCTTCATGATTCGATTTCAATTCATCCACTGATTCTACAGAATCTTTTGTAATCTTGTAGCACAACTCTCCACAAGTAAAATAGAGCATTTTGCTGTCAGACTTCACGGACATTTCTGGATTTCCACACAGAAACAAGATATGATATCAACTGTGTCTTGTTGGATGCATTCCTTAGGAATGATCTCCACTGTTTCATTTTATGAGAAGGAACTATTTCTGTGTAGGTTACTCCAGTACTCTCTCCTCGAAGAATCCTCTCAGCATTTTTGATTGAATCTTTAATGTAGACGTCAAAGACAACATCAATTCTTTTACTTTTATCTCCAACTCTAAGAATCTGGTCAAGAATTACTAGAGCGATCTCTGTAAATGTTTTGTTGACAGTTCATTTTCTGCACAAGAGCCATTCCATCTATCAGAGATGCATGTGGCTGTGGGATATTTGCAATGGCACTGATGTTTGTCATAATGTGGTTCCCTAGCGTAGCTTTGTTGGTTTTTCTCATAAGACCATCGCTCGTAGCAAGAGACCAAGGCAATGGTCCTAGTGGATGCCGTAGCACCACCTCCATTTGAAGTTTCCTGTTGTCTGCCATCAGTACCATTTGTGCGAAGAGGTTTCTCTCTGCCCGTATTATCTTCTCTGCATTTTTGACTTTGATGGTGGTAGTTTTAGCAATGTGCTTAAATGTCATTAACTTGCAACTGGGTCACTGAATTTGAGACAATCTGGATCTGACAGTCTCCCTTTGAAAGCATTGTAGGCTTGTACCAATGTTAAATGCATGTAACAGATCTTGTCTAATGGCTTCTGGGGCAGCTATTCCTGAAGAAATTCTCACGAGTGCCTGCTCTTTCAGCTGAAATGGGTTGATCCAACTGTTTGATACAAGCTCTGCGATAGATTTCACAATTACTTCATCTTTCTGTATCAGGTGTATGTAAATCAGGATGATCATGATCTGATTGCTTCAGTGACACCATCTGACTCATGTTTTGAAGAAACTGGGTTCTGTATTCAGCTGTAATGTAGAATTTCTGAACAGCCATAGGCTTCAAGCTGAATCCTCTTGTGCCACCAGATGTCTGAGTGTCCTTGTTGACAGTTTCCTCAACTGTCTGATCGACAGGAATCCTGCCAAAGGTGGATGTAGACATCTGGACACTAAACCAACCATTCTTCATTATTCATCAATTTCTGGATGTTCCAGAGGGAGAAGTGTCATGTCTTGGTAATAGACCGACATATACTTAGCATAATTCCTGTGATCATATGCAATACACCATGGAATCATGGCTTTGATGGAGGCCAGATGCAAATCCCAGTTACCTTCTCTCTCAACAAGTTGAGCATTACCGCAACAATATCAAGGTACATGTAGGACATCCAGAATGCTGCGAGGTCTCTATTGTCATTGCGTAGAAAGTCAAGGTGCTCTTCATATTGGCGAGCTACTTCAGCATAGACAGGCTTTCTTAGTACATCATTAAATGTTTCATAGTTGACATAGTTGGTTGATTCTTCAATGCAGTCGCTAAGTTCCTCAAAATAATCTTCCTTTTCATCCACTTTTTCTGGAAAACTGTCCCAGATAATCTTCCTTTTCATCCACTTTTTCTGGAAAACTGTCCCAGGCAATACGACTCAGAGCCCCATACACTAATTTGTGCATTCTCACTGCTCTGTTATACCTTTTCTGTTCCAGAATTCCAGTCATCAAACCAAGCTCCACTGCTTCAATTCCCATTTCCCTCAGGCTTCCATAGCCAAATCTTTTTCCAATAATTCCCAGTAAATTGCAGATTGTATGGAAAGCTCCCATTCTAAGAACAATTTTTCCAAATGTTTCCATTTTATTTCTGCAGCCTTGGCATATTATAAAGCCATGTCAAATACATCTATAATGCTGGACAACTTCAAAGAGCTTCGAAAATATTCAGATCTTGTCAGCATTTCATGTACTGTTGACATATCTGTAACTGGAGCATTAATGGTTGGAAGGTACTCAATAATATTTTCATTGATGTCTTCCTGTTTATGCATTTGAATGTTGAAGCCAGTGCAGGATGTCCAGGAATCTTGATCTCTCAGCATTGCTGGGTTGGAAATATCATTATAAACACTTTTTCCCCAAATTTTTTTGGTCCTTTTATCGAGGTACTTCCACATAGTATATATATTTTAAAGCTTAAAGCTACCAAAATGCACCATAAAATACTTCAACTCGTTGGCTTTCAGCTAATATATGTTTGTTAGATATTTAAATAAATCCTGGATTTATATTTCAAAAAAAGAAGTTATTATACTTCAGAACCCGAAATAAATTCATCTGTGAAAGGGTTAAGCTGTAAGTTTGAGCTCGCTATCATTGATAATCATATTCTACATGTCAATACCTTTGCAATGATACCAAACACTATTTGCCACTAAATTGATACCGATAAATTTAACAGCCCATGGACTAAGGGCTCGCAGTTTCAGTCAGCAAGAAAATGGCTGCTTTACCAAGCAGCTTCTTTATAAGCAATGCCCAAACTCAAATTCTTCTACGGATTACCCAGTGTACATAGTGGGCTAGCTATTAATTAAGGAGAATGAAAGGTACCCTGACTCCCTAGCAGGAGGAGAACTGGCTGTGACAGATTCTGAACAAACAGAGGCTAGCACCAATAGTAAAATAGTGCTTGATCCGGATATAGCAACAAGCATTTACGCTGTGGCAGTGGCAGGGGTTCATACAGGATTTACAGTTGGGGGGGGGGGGGAAACTCAAAACGTTTGGCATTTACGTGATGGGCGTGCGTAAGCAAGCCCCAAGTAGGGGAGTCTGGGGGCATGCCCCCCCCCAGAAAAAATCGATGCTCTCAGATTGATTCTGAGAGGTACTTTCCTATAGTTAAAGTACTAGCACATGGACAGAACATTCTAGATTATGACACAGTTGTATCTTGCCACAGAATCTAATGACACAGTTGCATCTTGCCACAGAATCTACACTATTATAATTAGGAAAGCTATCCACAGAATAACAGCACATGGACAGAACATTCTAGATTATGACACAATTGCATCTTGCCACAGAATCTACACTATTATAATTAGGAAAGCTAACCACAGAATAATAGCACATGGACAGAACATTCTAGATCAACACATGATTGAACTGTGACACAGAATATTCTAGATTTATTCACAATTTTGTATATAAAGAGCAAATGCTTCAGCTAGTAGCATTCTGCAACTAAATACGACCCAGAGAAATACAAACCATCACAAATGAACCTCAGGAACTTTTTTAACCAGAAAGCGAGTGCGTGCTGGGTCTAGTAGAGATTCTGAGGACGACGAAGATGTAGAGTCCCACTTACGTAGACTAGTGATGCCTTGACTTCTACCAATTCCGAAGCATCAGTAGGTAGATCAGTGTGTTCCAAAGCGCAGAAGAGAAAACTCTACAAAGCCTACAAGAAGGAGTGGGAGCAGAAATATCCTTGGGTGTACTGCGATGAAGCAGGGCATGTTCTGCAAGCCCTGCCAGAAGCGAGGAAATGCACCTTGGGTGCATGAACCACTCGGGTAATTCAGGATTGGAATCACGCTACTGAACAACTCAAGGAACACAGCCAGTCAAAATGGCAAAGAGATGCTGTTATCCATGCTCGAATGGCAGAACAAGGAAAGGAGCAGAGTGTCCTACAACTGCAATGTTCAGCAGCTGCTAAGGAGGCTGAAGAAAGGAGAGCAAAGAACAGAAACATAGTGCTTAAGCTTTTGAGATCGATACATTTTCTTGCCAAAAATCGCCTGCCCCTTACAACCACATTCGATCCCCAGGTCCAGTTGCAAATTGCAAATGGAGATGAACTTCTCCAGCAACATGTCGAAGAAGGGCCAAAAAATGCTCAGTACACATCCAAATTTTCTGCAGTGATGCTTTTAGAGGCCATCAATAGCTGGCTAGATAGGAAGAGCTTAAAATCAAGCCCATACTTCTCTGTGTTAGCTGATGAGTGTGTAGGTATTAATACTACAGAAGAGCTGTCCATCTGTTGTCGGTGGATTGTAAATGGAAAACCAGAGGAGCACTTCCTTACAGTGCTCTACATATGTGCCCAAGATGCTGCTACCATTTCAGATGCAATCAGCTCCTTCCTTGAGTCGAACAACCTGGAGTATCGTAAACTAATAGGCCAAGGTTATGATGGAGCACCCACCTTTGCCGGAGAATGCAATGAAGTTCAAAAAAGGATGCGAACTCTAGCTGCACATTCCTTTTACATCCACTGTGCCTGCCACAGGCTTCAACTAGCAAGCATGCAAGCTGCTAACAGTGTTCCAAAGATCAAGAAGATGTTTGGAACTATGGGAAATATATGGAAGCTCTTCTTTACTCACCCAAGAAAGCAGAATCTCTCAAAGCAGTCCAGTCTGTCCTCAAGCTACCTGAGCTTAAGATTGTGAAGCCTAGTGATACCAGATGACACTCACACGAACGCTGTGTACGGGCTATTTACCGAGAGCTTCCTGCCCTTATCGGCACCCTACAACAGCTGTATGAGACATCAGGTGATGCTGAAGCATACGGTATTGGTGCTCTCCTTGCTACTTACACTGGAGTTGCTAGTATCGTGTTCCTGCCAGAAGTTCTGGATATCATGGCAAGGATGAATGCTTCGATGCAAAGAAAGCTACTCGATTTGAGCAGGTTACCAGTACTTCTGAAAATCACGACGGATCAACTCGAGCATCTAAAAGACGAAAGAAGTGAGTGGTTGAGTTCAGTCGAGTCTGAAATATCTCTGTTGAAGGAAAAACACGATATAACATTCGGCACACAATGGATCTGCACGAAGCCGTTGGTCTTCTATCACAACCACAGCCGAGTATCGAACTCTTGGTTGCAATTCCATAGTGTACGTCGATTCCCTTATTCTAAATATTAAGAGTCGATTTACTGATAAAGCCGTGAAGATTGATACTGCCATGTCCATATTCAGTCCCTCCCTACTTCCCACTGAAGCATCCTTACCATCATACGGCAGCGAGCAAATCAAGATTCTTGCCGATTTCTATGGAAAAGAAGCAGAGGTTGAGTATGCAGTGACGACTTACACCTCATCTCCATTGCTTGATGGCGATGAGCTTCTTTCAGAGTGCAAGATATTTAGACGGGCTTTGCTAGTGGAGAAAAAGACAATAATGGAACGCAAAGAAGAGTCAGTATCTCCTAGCATGCAAGAAATCCTGGACGAGATGAACATGTCACATATGTACGGAGGAATTTTCCCTGAGACGTGGAAGCTATTGAACATTACACACCAGTTTCATCGTCTGTAAATGTGGTCCAAATGCTTTTCCATTACAATGGCACTTCCTATTGGCACAGCAACAGTAGAGCATTCCTTTAGTCAAATGAAGTTGATTAAAACTCGCCTACGCAGTCGTCTATCTGACTCGAACCTAGAACATTTCATTAAAAATTAGTATAGAGGGTCCTCAATTGACCGATGTGGACTTTAATGCAATTCTCGACATTTTTAAACAGATAAATAGACGCATTTTACTGTACTACTGAACTCACTGTATTGTAATTTTCACCATACATTATTGTATTATCTTTGCTTATATTATCTTCGCTTATATTGTTAATATATTGTTTATTAATGCATTACTGTTGATCATCTTTGAATTTGCTATTGCTTCTACGTTCCCTTCTCTGTACTGCTCCTTTTTCCCGTTACTGTAATGTATTACATAAGAAATTTCATTAATATAAATTTTTATTGTGAAAATTCTTGGGGGGGGGGGGAGAAACCGTTTTTTTGTGGGATATCCCAGGGCTTCTCCCCCCTCCTGTATGAACCGTATGAAACCCTGTGGGACTGCCTACAGTCCTTGGAATAGTGTGGTCACAAATGTCTTCATGGCCAACCACAAAATTGTTTTATCTCTCTTCCTCCCCCTCCCCCCACCCAATAAAAACAGGGGTGGGGTGGGGTGGAGAGAGTGGGGTGGAGAGAACAATAAAAAACACTTGCAGTTCCGACTTTTGAGCTCCATAGGTTCAGCATACTTCACTTGACATAAGATAGGTCTCTCTGTGTGCTATCTTTTCATGATAAAGATGGGGGGGGAGACCTCAAAATCTGGGTTCCTGATTTTTAAGCCCTCAACTCTTTCACCGCCAACTTTAGTCCAACACCTTTTTAAAATATATTTTTTAAGGCCAGTATGGCCATATAAAAAAACAAAAAAAAACACCTAACCTCTTTCAAGGGCCGTAACTCCTGAACTACACCTCCTATGGCAGTGATTTTATGCTCAAAAGATAGATCTCTCTTAGTGCCCCAAAAAAACATTAACAAATTGAGGATAGGGTCTGTATACAGTGTGTGACATGTGGGGAAAAGTGAGAAAAATCGACCTTAAAACCCTGCAAAGCCTAGCTCAAAAAATAAAACGGCTATGGCTTCCAAAACTCTTGGTAATATTGCTTAGACACTAATAAGTGATTTCATAGAGTTAAATAGTGCTTGCTAAGTGCACTACCAGCTGTACAATTGGCTGCGTGTCAGCGCTTTTAATTGCCACTAAGGACAATTGTGAATAAACTTATAACTTGGAAGTGCTTATAGCTACTACTTAATTAAGTAACTCTATCAAATCATAGAGCAAAGACAGAGCTATAAAATGATATATAATTAAGTAGGTACACACTAATTTTTCTTACAGATATCCTTTATTGAAATTCAAAAAGGCTATTTTTTTGGAAATCTGGGAAATCGCTGTTGAAGTTGGACTATATACTTTCAAGGGGAGATGATGGTATTTTTTAATAATTTTTTTAAAACTTGTGATTACAAATTTAGAGCTCCGTAGATTCTGCAAACTTCATGCTATATATAGCTCAAAAGATGGGTCTCTCTGTGTGCTTTCTTTTGATACTAAAATGTGTTTCATAGGTATAACTATAGGCAAGTTACTAGACCCTAAAGGCCTGTCCACACTGCACACTGAATGCGCGTTAGATCTCAACGAATGAGCGTTCGTTGTGTCCACACTGAATGCGAATTAGATTTCTTGGACCTAACGCGCATTAGGTCCAGTCCACCTCGATAGGTGGTTTGAGTCGAGCCAGAGCAACAAATCCAAGCGTAAAATTAATTATGCGGGTGCGCGTTAAAAGATAAACAGAATCATTTATGAAGTTGTAGCTGATTCCCACCAGTGCTTACTGCGTGGCTTGCACCAAACCTGGCGCACAGATGGATGCTGGTAGTCAGCCATCATTGCCACAATCAAAGGACCTATAGCAGGCAAGATCAAGCTAAATACTATTATAGCTAAAATATACTTCAAAAATTTTACCGCCGCAGCCTTCTTTTATGGAGTTCATGGAGCGCCATCCGTCTACTGTATTGCCTTTTTCTATTTATAAATCCTTCTTCTCCTCTGCAGCATATGCTTCCTTCGCGTCTGTAGGTATCTCGTCCATAACAGAACAACACACCGTATCCATTGTGCGTGGGTGCAGTTTTCTTGGAGGGGGAGTGGTTTTTATGCGCGTTTGGTTTATTGTCATGTCAGTGTGGACGCGACGTCGTGACTGGACGCGCATTGAGACTCTCTTGGTAGCTAGTGTGTCTCAATGCGCATCCAGTTATTGTGCAGTGTGGACAGGCCTTAAAGTGGTGGGACCTAAAAAATCTGCATCCCATCCAGAATAACTCCAAATTGCTAAGTGCTAAAAATTGGTACCAGTGGCTAGAGGAAGCCCTAGGCTATTCAATGACCTTTTTCATTAGGCGTTAAAATGAGATTTTTGGGACGCAGGTTTTTGAGGTCCCTCCACTTTAAGGTCTAATAACTTGCTTATAGTTATACCTATGAAACATATTTTAGTATCAAAAGAGAGCGACCAATCTTTTGAGCTATATATCAAGTCTATACCATGAAGTTTGCAGAATCTACGGAGCTCTAAAGTTGTAACCACAAGTAAAATAATAATAATAATAAATAAATGCCCTCCTTCAATTTTTCAGTTGAATGTAAGTGTAGGCCTGGATAAAATCCACCATAACTTGAGACTTGTGCTTCCAAATGTTTTCAAATTTGAAAGACAATTTGTACAGATGTTTAGAAATGATATAAGCACACAAAAAACACCAAAAAAAAGGTCAAATATTGGGGGAAAATGGGCCATACTGGCCTTAAATAATTTTGAATTTCATAACTTTTTTTGTAACCATTAAATTTTGAAACAAAGCATATCATTCGATTGCAAATTGAAAGAGCTATAACTTGGTATATGAATCATGAAGCAGGCAAACAAAAGTTACGAATCTCTATGTCTACAACAGTAAAAAAAGTCACTAACAACAGAGATCCATCCAGGAGCGACTTTTTTCCTCTACTCCGTAGGATTTTGATTGATAGCGAGTCTGCAGTAGATGGCTCTGCAGCTTTCCACCGAAGAAGAGCCTCCAGAAGCTATCGGGACGGTCACAGTCAAGTAGAGTCATCATTGTCAAAAAAATTAATATATTTTTGTTGCCGTGACCAGTTCGGAATCACGTGCTACCCGGCATTTTTCTTTGGTTGTATTTTTAACGTTTAGAGCTATCTTTCGCGCACCCCCTGGTAAATTTTTTTTAAATCTGTAGCTTGTTCGCATAATTTTTAATTAATGTTTACGCGAGCGATGTCGAGTTTGCACCTGTAGGCGCTTATGGCGGTGAAACGGTTAAGGTGCTAAACCTTGACAGAATTATTTGATCACATTTGACCACTTACTCAGGTTATAGAAACTAATTAAAACATGGACTAGGGCTTCCTCTTGCCACAGAAACCAATTTCAGTTGTGCCTGATTTTGCAGCCTTTAAGGTGCTAAACATTGACCGAATTCTTTGACCACATTTGACCACTTACTCAGGTTACAGAGACTAATTAAAACATGGACTAGGGCTTCCTCTTGCCAAAGAAACTAATTTCAGTTGTCCAGCACTCTCCAATCAAGAGCCATAACTGTTGCAAAATCAGGCACTCATGGTTTACCTCCACTTTAGCTGTGGTAACTTGGGCATAGTACCAAAAATCTTTAGAATCCAAAAAAGAGCAAAAGAGCACACAGAGAGACCTATCTTTTGAGCGATATTTGATAGTGAAATTTGCAGAATCTATGGAGCTATAACGTCTGAACAACTAACCCCCCCCCCAAAAAAGGGACCAAAGAGCAATCCTCATGGATTCCATATTACTCAGAGTCACACTGGTCAATTCTATCAACATTAACTAGTTAGTAACTTACTAGTAGCAAAGCCAGGGCGCAAATGAAACCACTTATATTTTTATTTTTTATTAACAGTGTAGCTTTGCAAACTGGCACACATGCAGTGCTGAGGTCAAATGGGAGGGCATACTTTATTTTCACAATAAAAATGTGTTCGTTTACCACCCAGTTTGGGGGTTGAAGTAGAGGCTTCCAGAGAGGGTGGAGTATTGAGGCTACTAGCGAGGGAACTGGCTTGAGAAAGGGAGCAGGCTTCCAGAGAGGGTGAAGTATTGAGACTACTAGCGAGGGAACAGGCTTCCAGAAAGGATGCAGAACTGAGGCCAAGAGGAAGGGAGCAGGCTTCCAGAGGGTGAAGTATTGAGGCTACTAGCGAGGGAACTGGCTTGAGGAAGGAGGTAGGCTTCTGAAAAGGGTGCAGTACAGAAGCCACAAGGGAGAAACCTGGCTTCACGAGAGGGTAGAGTACTGAAGTCATGAGGGAAGGAGCAGGCTTCCAGCAAGGGTTCTTGAGCCACCTTTGAAGTGTCTGAAGAGGTATCCTCTGGAGAGGAAGTCTGGCCAGTAACTTTGTTCTTTCAGGTCAAGTGCATGAGGGTGTGCTGCAACAGGAATCTGTGGTGGCTCTGACTCACACCTGGCAAGGACAGGAGATGTGGTGGAGGCAAGTGACCTTTGGAAGAGGTCAATTATATATTGTGGAGATTGGTGTGGGTGCAGGACAAGGTGATATTTTTTGCAGAATCAGGATCGAGCATAGCGGCCATCCTGCAGGTTTGGCTTTCCAGTAGCAGAGTTGCAGTCACTTTGCAACCACCGTTAGTGGAACAGCTCCCTGGGAAGAACTTCCCCTAGCTAAGTCACTCGAGCCAGAGCCAAACCGCCCGCCTGGAGAAGGAGGGTCCTCCACAGTGTGTGAGTACAAACTGCAGAGCAATGGACACCTCAGCAGAAAACGTGTGCTGTGCAGAGCTATCACACGTGGCACCATATGACAGCCATCACCTTTGTCATTACATAATGCACCTTTAAATAGAGGTACTACATAGTATTAGTACTGAGAGTTTTTCATGCCTACCTGCCCTCCTTGGTTTCAGGGAATACTGCTTTGTTTGTGCATAATATATAACATGCAATATAACAACATGTACAGTATATAAATATATACAGTAGACCCTCACTAATCCGAATAGCTTGGGGATCTGAGTAGTTCGGATTAGTGAAATTTTCGGATTAGTGAAATTTATGAATATCATTATATTGAACTCTGAATTTGTTTATTTTTTGCAGGTGTGGGTTGAATACTGGGTGGTGGGAGTACAAGTTATTTTGATCCCTTCCCATCCTCGTTCTTTTAGCAGACCTCCGGAATCCCATCTCAGTCATCTTCCTTTTGTATCCTCACAACTCGCTGCTCTTCTTCTTTATGTCCGAGATAGTTGAGACTCCAACTCCATACTGTTCAGATAGTGACTTGTAACTTTTCTTCCTGAGCATCTCGACCTTCTCCTCGATGGTAAGGCTCTTGTGTTGACATGCTCATCGTAGGTTTGAAGTTAGGTTCGAAGTTAGGTTCGAAGTTCAATAATGGCACGCATTTTGAATCGTTTTTTAAATTTTTTAAAAATCTTTATTTATTTATTTTTGCTACGTAATGCAGTTCGGATTAGCGAGGTTTCAGATTAACGGGGTCCGGATTAGCGAGGGTCTACTGTATATATATATGTATATATGAATGCAAGGCATTCAGTGGCAAGTAAAGGAGCAATCAAAAACAGTTTGAAAATCCTCAGCTTAGATGACATTGCTCTAGCCATTGTCCTCTACAAACCAGCTGAAGGCTTAATACAATACACTCACACAGGTAGCTGAAGGCCTAATACAGTACACTCATACAGGTAGCTGAAGGCTAATACATTACACTCATACAGGTAGCTACTGTAAAGGCTAATACAGTACACTCATACAGGTAGCTGAATGCCTAATACAGTACACTCATACAGGTAGCTGATGGCTAATACATTACACTCATACAGGTAGCTACTGTAAAGGCTAATACAGTACACTCATACAGGTAGCTGAAGGCCTAATACAGTACACTCATACAGGTAGCTGAAGGCCTAATACAGTACAATCAAACAGGTAGCTGAAGGTCTAATACAGTACACTCATACAGGTAGCTGAAGGCCTAATACAGTACACTCATACAGGTAGCTGAGGGCCTAATACAGTACACTCATACAGGTAGCTGAAGGCCTAATACAGTACACTCATACAGGTAGCTAAAGGCCTAATACAGTACACTCATACAGGTAGCTGAAGGCTAATACAGTACACTCATACAGGTAGCTGAAGGCCTAATACAGTACACTCATCTGTACATTATTGATGCCAGCATATTGTAATGCTTGGATTAGGGAAATGGCTATGAACTTTCACATTCTGAACTCAAGGTTCAGGCGGGAACTCGCTCATATATTCACTGATAGGATCATTACCATTTTAGCAAATTTAATTAAGGCGGTATATGTCACACCTGCACAGCTAAAGGTACGTTGATGATCAACATCAGAATGAAACTACAGCATCCTTTCCCATCAGCTCTTATCCGCACAGCCAGTGGTCTTCCTGCTAGTTTTGCAGTTTTCTCAATCCTCTCTTCACTCAGATAACCATTCCAGGTTATCGTGAGCCTGCATTATTAGGTAGCTGACCCATTCATACTTTCATTACAGAGTGAACATATGGTGCATACAAACAAACATAATGACACATACATACATAAAAACATACGCCATCCAACTCCCCCCCCCCCCCCCCCCCCCCCCCCCCCCGAGGGATCGCTTTTCTCACCACCAACAACAACAAAACAAACAACTATATTGAGTTGACCTGTCCAAACAAAAGAGGAAAGGAAGAAGCACATGCCCACAGAGACCACCACCAATTAGATATCACATATATAATGCGCATCATTATGCTAACTGGTTGTGGTTTATACAGTCCATTCCTACTTTTGACAGGTCAATTCAAATATAGTTATAAATAATTCATTCTTGTTTCGAGTTGTGTTTGTTTGTTTGTTTTCTGTTGAGCAATGTGAGGAACTAAGAGTACCCTACTGTCTAACTCCCTTAGGGGACGCAGCACATTCAAACACTATTTCTAACTTGTTTGTACACTACAGAAATCTGCACGTGCCATAGCTTGTTGCTGCTTGATTGACTGTGCCCATACCATACAGACTAACTGCACGTGCCACAGCTTGTTGCTGCTTGATTGACAGTGCCCATACAGACTAACTGCACGTGCCATAGCTTGTTGCTGCTTGATTGACTGTGCCCATACAGACTAACTGCACATGCCATAGCTTGTTGCCGCTTGATTGACTGTGCCCATACACAAGCAGAACAGTAAGACTACCTGATTTGTTAGGGCCATGCTGTAACAAGAGAAATAAAATTACAAATTACCTGCTGTATAACCTCTGACTGATCACTTCTTTGCACATACAGTTGAAGGCAATTGCAGAGCTGTATTGATAATCTAGCTACTGTGGATTGTTGGAGAACTTTCCCCCTTCTTTTTTTACGTCGGGCGATCTTTACAAAAACAGTGAAAACGTGTTGAACCAGCTCAGCAATGGCACGCCGTGACGGCTAGGCTCAATATTACAAACCCCAAGCATGGTTATTATATAGCCGAAATTTTAACAATTTTATGGCATTTCACTTAATCGAAAAACTGATTCGTTGCAGCATTTTGGTAGCATAATTTTTTTAAATTAATTATTATTTTTATTATATTTATGGACACATGTACGCAAGTTATGCGTGGGGAGAATCTAGATACACAGGAGGCACAAGATCCTTAAAAAGACAAACCTCATAAGATAAGATAATATATAATAATAATAATAATAATAATAAAAATAATAATATAAATACATAAATAAATAAATAAATAAATTAATTAATTAATAAATAGAAAAACATTTTTTGGTCTGTTGGTTTACTACCTTCAGAAGGCTTCAAGGCCCACAGGAAGTTACTGAAATGTGCTTTAGCAGAGATACCTAGAATTTTTTTTGCATCCTACTTTTTGAAATACAAGCAAAAGTCATCCAGCTACTGTACTCCCCATGGTTGAGGAAAAAGAATGCACAAGAGATACTTTGACAGATGGTCGGGCAGACGAAGGCAGGAAAGTGATCAAGCATCTCCTCGTAGCAGTACCAGTAAGAGGTCGACTGTCTAGGCACCCTGGTGAATTCAGTAGAGACCTAAAATCTGTGTAGCTATGTACCACGGCTTCAAGCAGCTACCGAAGGATCCAACTTGTCCTTCATCACGATGACTCGTCAACCAGAGTATAGGATGATAATTTCGAGGGCTTCAATTCATAGATTAGTGGCGAGCACAAGAATATGCGTGGGAAGCATTCGTAGAGTGCAAGCCATGCCCCAGCTCTTTAACTTTGAACAGCCACCCTTCAGAATCTCTTTCAGCGGGTGTGAGAAGTCACCGAAGGCCACCAAGCTGGCAGACGAATAGAGAAGTGGTTCTAGACTTCCAAGGCTTGCCATCGCTTGTCAGGATCTTCAATGGAACTTCTGTAGTGAGTTTGTATCAGGTAGGGCGCATTCCTAAAGAAGGACTGGAGTGGTACGAAGAAGATTTAGTCGAAACATGATAAGGATTTGCTAAAGATCGAGTGAACTCTGTCTGACCTTGCCAATCGTGCCACTCTATGTTGGCATCGCAGGGTTTCCTACTTGGCTCTTCCCTTTTGCAGCAAAATTGGTTAACTACAGCTGCTGCTTGATAACCATAAGCTTCATCTCCACACTAACAGAAAGATGGACTCCACTCTCACCAGCATGTTACATGGTGGCCCTTCTTAAAAGCAACTACAAACTGCGCATATACTAATTGGGTCTAGAGTTTGTTGATTATTACAGAACTTCCTGTAGTATACTAGACCTTCCTGTAGTATACTAGACACCCATGTGATAGTTTCTTTAATGTGTTGGTGTAAAGGAGCAAACTGTTTATGTTGTCGTGTGTGACGGAGCATATTTAGACTTGGTAAAGGAACACCTGCACCACTTCCATGTGACACCCATGTATGCGGGTAGGCTCATTTTCACATTTGATTGCCCTATATTCAAATTAGTGGTTGCGGCATGTACCATTGATGTTACCATGTTTGCAGTACAAGATATAAAGTACTATGTGATAGGAAACCGAACATTGCCACTAGGATATTGCCAACCAATCACCTGATCCCCTCAAGCATGAGCAGACAATATAACTATACTGATTCTCATTTAAAAGTAAACCAGCTCACCAGTTTTGCAGCAACTTCAGCCTTCCTCTGGGCTTTCTCGGCCTCTTTCTTCTGCTTCTTCAATGCACTCTTGGAGATGGGCCTCCCCTCAGCCCTATTTAATTAACAAACAATTAGTCAATAATGTCTATAATTAAAAATGGTGTCTAATTACACAACCATCATCATTAACAACCATTATCATTAATGATGTCAGCACTATTAAATTACACAACTATCATCATTAATCATGTCAGCATTATTTAATTACACAACCATCATCATAATGATGTCAGCATTATTTAATTACACAACCATCATCATTAATGATGTCAGCATTATTTAATTACACAACCATCATCATTAATGATGTCAGCATTATTTAATTATACAACCATCATCATCAATGATGTCAACATAATTACACAACCATCAATGATATCAGCATTATTTAATCAGTCAACAAGCCAGTAATTAATTAAAAAGGGCTTGTCAGATATTCTGGAAAGCTTTCTCAGTACAAAATATTAACACAAAAAATACACACACAAAAAATAAACAATAATAATAACTTCTAGTGTTACATATTAGTACTAATTACAATATTCAGAAAAAGAAAAGTGTGTGCCAGTGTTGCTGTTGTTTGATGCCTGCAATGAAGCACAGAGTTTGGCACAAGCTTATTAATAATCACCTTCCAGGCCACTCCAAATCATACTATGAGTATACATACTAAAGTTGCTTTCTCAAATCCCTGGTCACAGCACAAAATTTCCATGGGTATTAGCTCAACTCCCTGGAGTCCAATGCCCCCCCCCCACACACCATGTATGACCATTCATTTCAGACCTGGCTGAGCTGAGCGCAGATTTTCTCTTTTGCTATATATTTTAAAGGTCAAGGTTTCGTGCTTGATTCTTTGCTGGGAGGGATAATTGGCGTTACCAAAATCATTTTCTTGGTCCACCCACTTTTATGAAGGCATGATCCTGGGAAGGAAAAAAATAATAAAAAATGATGCTCCTGTGATGGAATCTTTGAGGTGCTGATGATTTGCCTGGTCTAGTTGAGGGAGGTGGGAGAAGTATTTCCTCTGCCCCCCCCCCCCTCATCCACCTTAAACGGCACAAGAAGGTGCATACCACACACACCAAAAAAAACACAACAACAACAACACTGATGCACTTTCATAACCCAACGAATCAGCAGCTATGTCATCCATGTTTCTTGTAACTCTCAACAAACTCTTGGCTGACATAGTAGAATATGATGACCTACTCAATGGTGAACTTAAGGATTCCTTCTGGTGCATGGTTGAACAACCTGATGTCTTGCAACACAATGGGATGGCAAATTCTAGAAACAGAAATGGCATGTGAAGGATGGCTGTGAGAAGAGTTTGGTTAAGAAGTAGCTTTCCTTGCAAATTGGGAAATTACACTGAGCGTACTAAAGAGAAGACTCACAGAAGCTCACAAGAACTTGTTGAAATAATTTTGCATTCTTGACACTGTTAGGTGTGTTCAGTATGCTCTCCATCATTAGCACATCTCTCCTCTATTGAGCAGTTATCCTTCCCATCTTCCTATATATATATATATATGCCAACGATGTAGCCAGTTCTCTGTACATATGGTGTATACCACTCCACAGCAAGAGCATGTTGACAAATTAAGTAATTATGCCAGAAGAAACTCCAGCATCCCATGCAGTCTGTTCTCAGTCTGTTCTTACTTTACTGTGCAACCTTTGCTGCTGCAATTATCTTTTCACACTGACGACCATTTCCAGTGACACGATTTAATTCGAGGTGGGTGAGGTGGGTGACCTGTTCACATTTTTCTACCATATTTTTCTACAGGTAAATGCCCAGTGGCTACATACATAGACAGACACAGATACGTACAACGTGTGCAGCAATATAAACTTTTCAATCCAACTCCCCAGTAAGGGCTTGCCAATCAGTTTCTCAGTGTCGCGTTTGTACACTTCATAACATGTGATCATCTGTTTTGATGAGCCAGGGGATGTTAAGAGCTATGCAGAAGAGAATCCAGAGGCTTTTGGTTTTGGAACCAAACAAGCACAACTAGGGGAGCACAGCCAAGCTAAGCACAGCTCACTCTCGACTGCAATAGCAGGGACAAGAAGCTAGTGTAGCTCACTCGTTCAGTAGAGATCTTTGAAGCCTCAGGTCCAAGGCTAGTAGAGCTCATTCCTTTACCAGAGATCGCTGAAGCCTCAAGCCCAAGACTCAGCATACCAGAGATCGCTGTTCAAAGCCTCAGGCTCAAGACTCAGCATACCAGAGATCGCTGAAGCCTCAGGCCCAAGACTCAGCATAGTGAATGGCTAGCTACCAATGCCACCTGCAACTCTGCCATGTTTTGCAAAAATGTGAAGATCAGATATGAATTTTTTTGTAATTGGAGTCAATGTAAACTGATGCAGAGGTGAAAGGTCAATATTGATTCTAATAGCTATCATTCTGTGCACTGGAACTATATAAGTAAACCTGTAAACCCTAGTTAATTCTCCACCGCAAGGCTATTGTGGATGTATCTAAGCACAGGGATCTCAACTGTGGATGCCATATACAAAGGTATATCTGACCTTTGACCCAACTTCAGGTTGGCCAGTGAATCAGACCCTTGTACAACATCACGAAAGGACTTACTCCAAAGTGGTCGAATTATTTTCAGCCATTTCAACACCTACTCCGTCCTTCCAGTACTACCACGCTGTGCACCGAATCCCGCCAACAAGCAGCAGCCAAATCAACTAGCCCCGAGAAAGCTAACACGCGCGTCACAACGTGTTCTATAAGGTGGGGGTAGGGGAAGTACTTCGAATTGCCTGTCGCGAATTCTCCAGTTGGCGAGGAAGCGGCCAGCGATTTAGGTATTATTTAGGAATAAATAATACCACTGACTGGGGTAATAATATTATTCATGCTGACAAAAGTTAGATGACCACATCAACATCAGGCGAGCTCTGGTGGGAAGCTGGTTTCCACGCCACAGAGTTATGGCAAACTTGGTATTCCTGCGCGAGGCTAATAATATAGTTTTGGGGTCGGTCGCTCTTTATTTATTGAAAAAATAGAGGTAGGATGGTGTGGGGGCTGTTGGCTAGGCGAAGCCTGGAACATGCTTCTGAAGTGTGGCTGACGGGAGGGAAAACTGCTTGTAGGAAATTAGGGTCATGAGAGTAGGAAGTAGGGGCCAGCAACACGGTGACAGGAGTGGCAGTGCTGGGGGACTTGGGATGGAGAAAGTTGGCAGAGAGGAGGGAGGCGAAAAAAATTCTCTATGGTAGGAGGCTTGCATAGGTGGAGGAGGGTTATATAGACTGATAAATAGTGTGGCAGAGAAGCTAAGAATGGATGGAGGGATAGGATGGTGGGAAGAATATATACTGTTCAGAAGGAAATATGATCTGAATGCTGAGCTAGGGTCAGTGAGGCAATGGAAGGTGAGAAATAAATATGATTGGGAGGAGGATGTCGACAGTATGGGCAGTTTGAAGTGGTATAGGTTGGCAAAAGGTGATGGAGCAGAAAGGTATACAAAATCATTACAGGGATATGACGGAGTGAGGTTGATGTTTAGATTGAGGACAGGGTCAGCAGGTCTATTGCAGGACAAGAAGCGATGTAGGCTTGTACACTTCATAACATGTGATCATCTGTTTTGATGAGCCATGGGATGTTAAGAGTTATGCAGAAGAGAATCCAGAGGCTTTTGGTTTTGGAACCAAACAAGCACAACTAGGGGAGCACAGCCAAGCTAAGCACAGCTCACTCTCGACTGCAATAGCAGGGACAAGGCTAGTGTAGCTCAATCGTTCAGTAGAGATCTTTGAAGCCTCAGGTCCAAGGCTAGTAGAGCTCATTCCTTTACCAGAGATCGCTGAAGCCTCAGGCCCAAGACTCAGCATGGTGGAGTCCCCTCTTGCTGCCATACCTGTAACTGTACTACTCCATTTTGTATTTTTGTAGTTAATTTTATTTATTATTTATTTGAAGAGCGAAGCGACCTCATGAGTGAGTTTGACAAAACTTGATTTGGCCCGCGCATAAGAATGTATTCTCTCAGCATTTTCCTCTAGCCTTCCTTCCTGGTGAAGGCTACAACATCTAGTCGAAACGTCGAGAGAATACAATTTCAAATTGATGATTTAATCTTGATATTGCTGAGATATTTACAGCACAGTGCGGGACTATTTAGTAACTAACCTAATAACTGAGAAGGTTATTGTAATGTTATTATGACAACATAGAGTCCATTGAGTGTATGTATTTTTATTTATTTTTTATTGTTTTATTGTTTTTTTTAAAGAATGCAATTGATGTGGTGGCCTTAACAGGCTGTCTAATATTGGCTTAAAAAGGATTTGGAGGAAGTTAGGAGTCGAATATAGGCAGAAAAAAGGGATCTGAAGCATGAGTGGTGACTGAAAAAAGGATTTGAATCACATTTTGAGCACCAAAATTTCAAGCCCTGCTTCAAGTTATGAGAAACAATTCCCTTGAACTAAGAAGTGATCCAACGCAATGGACATACATATGTCACAATGGAACTAATACCATAGACCTAATTTTCTCCACTCCTCAAACATCACAAATTCATATTTCACAGGGTAACTCAACAATGAGGAAACATCTCCCCATTATAGCAATGGTTTTACAACATGAAGTGCAAACCCAGCCCACTAAACCTATCACTCCACGAGGTATTGATATGATGAAATTTATTAACCACCCATATTTGGAGGAATCAAGAAAGAAATTCTCAGGAGGTTATATTGATGATGGTCTACAAGTCTTCAGATCAGCACTGATGGATTGTGCAATTATTCCCCACTGCAGAATGAGGAAATGGAAAGCATGGCATGATAGAGAGTGCGGAGAGATGAGATGTTATACTATGCACCTTCTACACCTCGTAAAATCTGGATACGCAGATCTTAGATCCCTGTACTGTGAGTGGAGGAAGTGTTACAAAGATCTAAGAAAGAAGAAAAAGAATGAGTATGATGCTTTTCAAGCAGAAAGGATTGTCAGAGAAGCTGAGGAGTTCCCGTGGTTAGCGATATCCAAGAAGTCTTTAAATTCGGCTGTCCCAATTCCCCTGGAGACACTGACAACTCACTTTAAATCACTCCTCAATCCTTCGAATGATATCGCAGACTCCGGAGGCTTATTTCAAGACTTTGAAGAAGGTGTAGATGAGCTGTATAATCAGCCCTTCACAGAGAGAGAGGTTTATAAAGTCATTCAAGCAGCAAAAAATAAGAAGGCAGTGAGTCATGACAACCTTAGTAATGAAGTATTGAAACAATCAGCAGAGGTAGCAATAGACCTTTGGACGGACCTCTTCAATTGTTGTCTTTATAGTGGGGAAATACCACAAGTGTGGAAAACCAGTACAATGAAAATCCTTTATAAGAATAAAGGAGAAAGGACTGATCCTAATAACTACAGAGGAATTGCACTCATATACTATCCAGCAAAGGTTTTCTCAAAATTAATAACAAGGAGAATTCGACCCGTCATGGATCCCATTCTACCAGTTGAGCAATTTGGGTTTCGCCACGGGCAGTCTACGGAAAATCCCTTAAAGTATCTCATTGAGGCAGCTACTGTTGTAGAATGATTGATTCTCAAACTTGCTTACACATTATAATATGTATATACATAGTATTTTTAATTTATTCATTGCCCATTTAGAGGTGCTGCTGTAAAAAGAAAAAAAGAAAAAAGGAAAAAAAAGAGTCTAATATTTTTGGCACCTCCCTCTCCCCCCCCCCCCCCACACACCCCCCATTGTCATCCCCAAACAAACTCTTTGTAATTCATTATTTTGCTGTAATAATTATTAATTCATGTTGGGAGAGCAGGTCATACTCCTTCCTGATCCAACGTTTGGCAGTTGCCAGGGGGAACAGCGCATGCATTATGGGAACACTGGGCAATGACTCCAGCCTGGAGGACTTATTTCATTAGACTTTCATTAATTATTGTCTTTCATATAATATTTTATAAAAAAAATAATAATAAAAAAATTCATGTTGTTGTTTTCTTGTAGTCATTGTCATTTATTGTTTGTTCATACTTAGTGATGGCCTATATCAAGGCTCAACAGATTATATTTTGGATTTGAAGCATGTTTGGAAGCTGAATCGAATATAGGCCGAAAAAAAGGATTTTAAGCATGTTTGGAGTCTAATATTGGCTTAAAAAAGGATTTGAAACATGTTTAGAATCTAATATTGGCTTAAAAAAGGATTTGAAACATGTTTAGAATCTAATATTTTCGCTGAAAAAAGGATTTGAAGCATGTTTGGAGACTTATATAGGCTAAAAAAAGATTTGAAGCGTGTTTTGGGTCTAACATTACCTGAAAAAAGGATTTGAAGCTTGTTTAGAGTCCAATATTTTCGCTGAAAAAAGGATTTCAAGCATATTTGAAGTCTAATATTGGCTGAAGAAAGTATTTGAAGCATGTTTGGAATCTATAATATTCGATGAGAAAAGCATGTTTGGATTCATATTATATTGGCTGAAAAAAGGATCTGAAGCATGTTTATTCAGAAAAAAAAATTAAAATATGTTTGTATTCGAATATAGGCTGAAAATAAAAAGGATTTGAAGAATATTTGGAGTCTAATATTGGCTGAAAAAAGGATTCCAAGCATGTTTGGAGTCTAATATTAGCTGAAAAAAGTATTTGAAGCGTGTTTGGAGTCTATGTGATGGCCTTAACAGGCTTAGCAATATCAAAATTAAATCATATTCGATGAAAAAAGAATTTGAAGCATGTTTGGATTCTTATATTGGCTGAAAAAAGGATTTGAAGCATGTTTTGGGGTCTAATATAGGCTGAAAAAAGGACTTGAAGCATGTAAATATGCTGAAAAAAGATTTGAAACGTGTTTCGAGTCTAAAATTAGCTGAAAAAAGGATTTGAAGCATGTTGGTAGTGTACAGAATGAAGAAATGCCCTCCAAAGACTATGAGGTACAAACGCCAGGCAGAGGATATGGAAAGAGAGTGTCAGTGTTATGCTCAACAAGTGAACTTATAAATGAGCACTCTCTTCGTGACTGTTTTAGACTGGGTAAATACCAACCTGAGCATCAACGCCCTGTGACCAGATCATGTGATGCATCAGAAGTCCTAGCAAAGAGGTCTCATCTGTCACAATTTCCAAAATTTTTGCAAGTTCTACCAAGTGATCTAAATCATGCTGATGCTGCTAATAGCAAAGCTAGCTGTCCCACTGCTTTGCAAAGTTTGAGCCATAATGGTATCGTTTCTGGCTGTGCTGCTGAATTCCAATCCGGCGTTGCAAGTGTTCTGGATGATAACAGTGCTACTGCAGACCCTAAAAGTGATCAGGCAAACCTGTCTACTAGAAGCTCTCACTAACCTACATGACTACATGTATCACCTGCAGTCTGCCACTCTAACACACATAATACTTGCACTTGTACATCCTGATGATCACATCATCAACAATCCACATGCATCACCTGCAATCTCCCATTCCAACATGCATAATTTTTCAGCACTTGTTTGTCCTCATGATCACATCAACTACAATTTACCCCAAATGTCCATCAAGAGATCAAGTTATTTAACAGCACATGCACAACCGTTTGTCTACAATTTCTGCACTATTCTCTATTTTAACGCAAGGAGTTTATTAACTAAACTAGATACATTGAGGGCTGAGGTTGCTGATAAACATCCATCTATTGTATGTATTGTGGAATCATGGCTTTCTGAGGAAATACTTGACCAGGAGTTAGCAATTGAAAATTACAGCTTAAACAGATGTGACAGAAATAGGCATGAAGTGGCATCATCATGTATGTTCTCGCTACTCTAATCTGGGAAATAATGTGGAACGGCACAGATGACTTTAAGTTTGTTGCATAAAAGTCAGGTCACCTTGTAGTAATGATAAGCATTGCATCTCAACTGTATATCGTCCTCCTTCATCACCGGTCTCCTTTATTGATAACTTATGTAGTACATTGCAGTAAATTTATCCACATCAGTTCTTCAGTTTCATTTTAATTGGTGACTTTAATGTTAATGAGATCATTAGTAAATGTGTGTTTTTTAGAAATCCTTTTATATGTTTCTTGGGTTGGTTTGTTGGATTGGTTTGTTGGTTTTAGGTTCTGGTTTCTTTTGTGTCCCTTGTGCCTGAGTGTCCTGCTTGTCTTCAGCTTTTTGGGGTCTACTTTGAGGAGAGAAAGAGGAGTATGCAGAATTATTTTTATTGTAGCTATGGACAGGAGTGTACCCTTGTTGTGACCATGGCTGTTTTTATTTCCGATTTGTGTTTTATATCTTGTTGTATTAAGGGGGAACCCTGACTGTGTTTTAATTTTAATTTATTTATTATTATTATTTAACTTACTCATACTATAGTTAAACAGTGGATCTTTCACTTTGTAAAGTTTCAGAAGATTTGGTTATTTAATTATGAAGTTATCATAATTTTTATACACACCACTCCAAAGATTCATCTCAAGAGAAGGGCCTGCCACAAGCCGTTGTCGTGCCATATTAGTCCCACTGCCATATTTGTCCCTTTTGCTACACTGTGCAAGTGCAGCCAAACAAAATTAATAAACCACGCATCAATAAAGTAAGCTGCCAAATTTGTCCCTCGTGTGCAGCTGAATTGTGATGGTGAGGACAGAGAAGGACCCTGCAGTATATCTGCGGAAGATCGAATATTTCCTTAAGAATGGAAAATACAGTTGTGACACGAGTGCGAAGGAGCAGAGTGGAATAAGAAAAAAAATTGACACCTCTTGGTATGTTAATCTTTATCCAAATCATTGGCATTCAGATAACATAAGCATTCAGAACAAATGCCAACATTCTACAAATACCAACATTCTATCCTGTGTGCACTTTAAGACGTGACAACAAAGAGGTTCTGTAAATCACATCTACTTCTCACAAATTAGCAAGTTCCTCTGTACCCAATAGTTCATTCCGATAATAATTATGGCACTTGTTTGTTAATCACCTGTGACTAAATTACAAATCAATGTCAATTACAAATCAATGTCAAGTTCATGATCGGAAAATTAGTAAGCTCGACCAGCAATTAATAAATACGATAATCTTTCTATAAGTCAGCTTGAAATTCTCAAGTCACGTGCCTACTCGCAACCCCTTCTGCTCTCGACAACCTCGACGGTGACACCTCCATCTGTCTCCTTTGTCACGAAGTTCCAAAGTCATTGCGTGGTTGTTGCTGCAATAATGGGGTTTGTGGAGTACCCCCTGCTATTGAAGGAAATTGACGCTAGCAGACTTATCTGGGATAAGGTTTGACAAGTTCAGAAAATTCATTTTCGATCTGGACATTCAAAACACAAACCATTGGGGGAGGGAGAATAAGAATAACATTTGATTCATTCAAAACATTGGTGGCGGGGGAATCACAAACGAGTGCCATAATTATTTATACAATGCCTTGATAATTATAAGTACTAATCAAAAACAACAACATGAGTTTTCCCGACCTTCCAGACCGTTTCCAGCCATATCCGCCCCATTTTTGACCCATCCACACCCTATCATGACTATCGCCACCACCACCAGAGTGAGGAGAGAAAAAAAATTCTCTCAAAATCAACTTTCAATGAGTTTTCTCGGCCTCCCAGACATTTGCATTAATAAAGATTTTTTCAGTAGTAGTAGTAGTAGTAGAGTAGTAGTAGTAGTAGTAACAATCCGAACTGGCTGAAATTCAGTCCTAACCTGCCTCTGACCGTCTGACCACAGTGTCATTGGGACACTGATATCATCTACCTGTAGAGGTTTTAGGGAAATTCCAAGATGTATTTATTCTGTATTTAAATATTTAAAAAATTCATTTGTAAAAATATTAATATATTGTAGCTGAAAGAATGTCTTATACCCAACACACAATGAACCATCCAAATGAGACAGTTAAGAGGCTGGTCCTTTTCTCTAGTGATTATAACATCAGATGCTTCTACGTGAGGCCCATGACGTCAATGGTGCTCACCAAGGGCAAAAGCGTACCTTAGCATGACTGACCACAGGATTAATACTGGATGGTTGTTAGTTGGGTAAGAATAGTTTAGTGCACAGCATCTATAATTAAAATGTCAACATGGATGTGCAAGTGATGATGAGGCTTTAAATACACATTAATCTCACTGGTTTAAGAAATAAGATAAATAATGGAAAAAATGTAATCATACCATATTATGAGCAGTGAGCATTATATTTTGTTTGCAACTTTAATGCTTAATTAAGAAACTTGTAAATCGTGTAACAAAATTAACATTACTGTATTGATTCTACTTATTTGTTAATTGAAGTTGAAATTTATTATATCACATTGACACTGAATAGTGTTGTAACCATATAGCTAATAATATGTTACTTATTATACCTTTAGCTAAGCACTTGTCACCAATGCCAGAAGATGCAGATGATCAAGACGATTGCACCTGAGTTACATCCCATTAAAGTTTTGAGCAGGTAACTAAGTTACTGTGACCAAGTTTAACTGAGCAATGATGTGCAAATGATAGAAAAGATGCCCATTGGAAATACGTTAGGCCCAACTGGGGAAATATATGATAGCTAGACATTGTCATAACAATATATATATATATATATATATATACAAGTAATATGTAACAAAACTTAAAATGACAGGTAGACTTGGCTTTGATATTGTGCTGTCATAACAATCACTCCATTACTGCCTCCACACAACCACAAGTGACCTCACAAATAATTATAAACTTCAGCAATAATAATATATTCTTGGACTATATTACTGCCTCCACAACCACAAGGGACGTCACAAATATGATAAAATCCAGATTACTCTAACATAAGGTATGAAGAGATTTATAGCTTAGTTTTGCAAGAAAATATGCTGCTATATAGCATCAGTTATTTATCACAATTTTGCTGTCCTTCTGGAGGCAGTAATGTCGGGATTTTTATCCAAGAATATATTATTGCTGAAGTTTATGAGGTCCCTTATGGTCGTGTGGAGGCAGTAATGGAGTGATTGTTATGACAGCACAATATCATAGCCAACCCTATATGTCCTTTTATATAGTAAAAATTTTTAATACATATTACTTGTTCCCACTATATTTTAAAGCTTTCGTGAATTGAAATACTGTTTTGATGCTATATATGCCTGCAATGCCCACACGAAGAGGAGTGTCCTGGTCAGACCTAGCTCAGGTTACTCCCCAGGTCAAGTTGGTATGCATGCATGACAAGTTTGGGACAGATTGGTAGTGGTTTGGAATGCCATAAGGAACAATCCTAAAATGCTTCCCCCATCAGTAACTACATTCAGCAATCCTTCTTTGATTCTTCACTGCAAAAGTCATACCCTCAATCCATTGCATCTAACACAGCGATTTGGTAAAGGATCGAGCAATTTGGGTTGCGCACGCCGTTCAAAGATGGCATCTTAGACGAACTATATATGCAAAAATCTACTTTTTTTTTAGTAGCTCTCTAAAGCGATACCAAAAGGCACCTTCCCAGATAGCGCTCTACAAAATAGCATAAAAATAAATGAAATCTATGCAGCCAATAAGATGATGATTGATGATGATGATAATGATGATGATGATGCCGATGATGATTTTACGCGTCATTTTTCCGACCTTTTTTTTAGTTTGGAGAACTACGCTTCTGTGTGCTATATTGTTGGAAGGATTTCTGCGACATAATTTTTTTAGGGTCTGTATAGGGATAGAATCGAGTATATGGTGAGTTTTAGTTTGTTGCTGAATGATCTCTGACCTGCCAAACCTACATGAGAGTGCTAACGCATTTTAAAATGCAGGCAAGAGAAGCCTAAGCTGCATGAATAGGTCTGGTATTGGACAAGTTAGTACATAGGGGAATTTAGACGCTACATATATATACAGATTAAATTGGAAATTTTTTTGGTTAATTTTAATAAACAGGTTAGATGATCCTTTACCAATCCAACTCTTATGCACTATATAATAATTAAAATGCATAAAATCAGGTAATTACAGGCACATCTGATTTGCTTAAAATCATGTAGCAAATATTTACAGATGGGAGATTTTTAGACCTCATTGGTCCATTTGCAGCCACAGACGAAGGCCATATATATGTCTTCACTGTTACAGATCTCTTTACCAAGTGGGTATTTGCTCGGCCAATCAAGTCCAAGTCAGCTGGTGATGTCGCAAGCTTTCTACTCGAGCTCATCTACAGTTAGGGTCCTCCATAAAAAATGATAATGGATCAGGGGCGTGAATTTATAAACCAGGTAATTAACTTAATAAAACTGTTGCCATCTGTCTTCATGAAATGACATGTATTTGGTCTAAGAAGTGAAAATTAATAAAGGAAAATGTGTTGGATTTGTTAACAAGAGCAAGCAGACTTAACACAATTTAAGATAACTTTATTAGCGACTTCAGTCTTGATTCTCTGGAAATTTCCTCCTGCTTCCTTTTGATAAATATACATGTAGAGTAATGTTCTGTTTCTGTGAACTTATTTGATAACTCAGCTCAATGATGTTGTCTTGACTGCTTTTGGAGTGAAGCAGATGGTATGTTCAGCATATCACCCTCAGAGCAATGGCCAAGATGAGCGGACTAATCAAACTCTTAAGACTGCACTGTCCAAGTATACAAACGATGCTCAATCTGACTGGAACAAGTAAGCTACTAATTATTTTTCAAGATTGACAGTTTGTTAATAAATAGAGAGATTTCTACTATTACCACCACCTTCCAATAGATGCCAATATCACATTTCATGCTAATCTGTGAATACCCCAGAAAATCTCACCAGAATCTCTCCAATCAATCCTCTCACACTGAAACATCCATCCACTCACACACACACACACATATAAAATTATGAAAAAGCATAAAAAATAATAGTTATTGCTACCGTATTGCTACAAAATTTGATTAAGTTTTGCGAGTGCATTGTTATTCGTAAAACATACTCGCAATATTTTTTATCGCACAAAACATTCCGCGTGCATATTGCAGCCAAAAGCCAGACGGTACTACAGTGTGACCATTCGAATGTGCTTCAAACGATCCCTGCCTACTAGCGAAGATGCAGGAATCGATCAGAGAAGTATCAGGAGAGCAAAGGAAAATGTGCAGAGGGTACTGGATGGTCAGCATAGTGCGCAGAAAAGTGCCAACCGATAAGTACCAATAATTGTTATAATTAGTGGTACTTATTATAAAACGCAAAACTAAGAGCGCATTATACATTTATGGAGCTCAAAATCTCTAAATTGCACATTGTAGCAATAGGGTATATTATTTTCCAAATTCTTATATACTAAAAATATAAACATGGTTTTTGTTGTAAGCCTTCAGCTAAAGGATGAATATACCTTGAATGTGCTGCTTGTAGTTATGATTTCTATGTATAATGTTTGTGTACTTATGTAGATATGTACTCCACACAACTTATGGTATCAATACAAGTGTCCAGTCTTCAACAAAGCAACATCCATTTGTGTTGATGTTCTACTGAACAGCTAGGAGTTCCATAGCCATTAATAATGCAGAACATGAGAATGAGCAGGAGCTTCTCTATGAAAACATCTCACTCACTATGTCTCCTGAAGACATACAATATAATTTGGAGAAGCATGTGGCAGATGTAAGAACAAAACTGACTGGAAAACATAAATATATGACATGGAATTGCTGAAATTTTTTGGTAACAAAAAATGGGGGACAAATAGTTTAATGAAAATGTTTGATGCACTCCCCAAAAATCATGTTACAGATCTGTTTTTGTAATCACATAGGTACATATGAGAAGATACGGTTGAAAATTGAAGAAGCTAAAGTGAAGCATAAAGCTTATTTCGATTCCAAGCCAAAAAGAGGCTTAAAATGACAATAGGTATGTTTTTATGAATTAATGTGTACCTTTAATGTGTGCCTTTATATAAGCTGAATCAAATTAGAGTCCCATTGTTGTTTCTGAGAAAAAATCGAAAGGCTAAGAATAATAAAATTTTCTGGATAGATGTATTTCCGAGTTTTGATAAATGTTAGAATGTCCTTGTCTGTTTTTTGTGATATATTTTTTATCTGTCGCTCGACCTTTACTGGATGGTTTTAATTTTATATTACTAACCTGTTGATTATCATAGGTGATTATGTCCTTAAAAGAGGAATGCAAGGAAGGTATCCAGAAAAGGAGACAGGCTGGTCCAGGACTGGTTGGGACCCTATGTAATCGTTGATGTCTCACCTAAAGGACTCTGCACACTGCAGGATAACAACCATAACATTATGAAGGTTAAGGTTAATGTCGGGCTCTTGAAGCCTTACTTAACTAGAGAGATGCCAGTTCAACATGAGATACCTTCATCCATCCAGTCACACAACACCAGTTCTAACAACCCTGGACCATCTGATGAGTTGAGTGATACAGCTTCCCCTGGGAGTCCAGAGAAGAGGCAGTGCCTAATCATTCGACAGACTAAGAAAGATAGTCCAGTCTCCCACCACCTGATAGAAACACACCTCTCTCTAGTGAGCCAACATCAGACTGTGTTGTAACCAGTGTTACACAAGTTGTGCCTAGAATGCTTGGAAAACCCTTGCAAACCACCTGTCCATTACAGAGAATTCCCTGATGACTTTTTAAAAATTCTGCTGTCTGAAGCATGGCTAGAGGACACACACATAGTTGAGGCGCAGGCTCTACTTCGCAATCAGTTTCCAAAGATGGGTGGCTTCCAGTCCATTGGGTATGTGGCACCAGGAAGTGGAGGCTCAATAACTGGAACTCCGGTTCGGGATTATATCCAAATCATGAATACTGGCGGCCACTGGGTCTGTGTGTCCAGCATAGGAATGCCCAAGGGGACTGTGCGGGTGTATGATAGCCTCTATACAAGAACCAGTAAGAAATAACTTGAATGATAATATTTTATATGCTAAACTTAAAAAAAAATTACACATTCTGATTAGGTGGATCGAGAATTAACTGTTGTCAATTTCCAACAACTTTTATGACATGCATTGGAAATTGAATAATGTCATTGGATCCAACAGTGTTGTTTTATTTTAAACCTCTCAATTAAAAAATTGGGCTCCTTGATAACTACTGTTGTGAGCTTAGAAATCTATACTCTATTTTTTACTTGCATGGATGTGGAGTGAACCCAGTATAGTGAGTAACTAATTATGAATTGGAAGTGTTGATAATGTGGTCTGCAGCTTAGTGTGTTTGTGTGTTATGTGTTTATGTTGGGCATAGGTCGATGATGAGTGTAAGATTACCATGTATGGGCAGAAACCAGAAGTGGGGGCTCCAGCCTAGTTAAGGGAGGAGTTGTTACTGCTCTGGGAGTTAGCCATTGTACTGAGTCTTGTAAGTGTCCTATATTGAATTATTAAGGTTTCTCTATTTAACCTTGCTAGCCTAGTGTATAGCTTAAAGGCAGAGTGGTGGCAGCATACCAACACTTAGTGACTGGCTCAGAGTCTGTGGGTAATATCAGATTTGGTCCTGTCACAACTGGTGGCAGCGGTGGGATTTTTTTTTAACTAGAGAGATAGCTACTATCCTTGACAAGAAGAATGGATACCAGAAGTAAGGCAAAGGACACTACAGAAGGAGAAAGGCGGAGTACTTCACCGCTAATGGACTCAGAAGATATTGGGGAAAGAGTGACAATTGATATGCTCCGAATGTTTAAACTCCAGTCAGAGAAGCAAAAGGAAGACGAGAAAAGATGGGCGACCGAACGAGCGGAAGCCGAGGAGAAAAGAGAACAGAGATGGGAAAGATTGCTGATGACAGTGATGAGCGGAGCGGGCATTGGCAGGATAGGGTGGAGGTCGGGGGTTGGAGGTCAGGAGGGTGAGGGGGGTACTCTCAAGAGCCTGGATTTGAGGCCACAACCACCATAATTTTTGAATAAGTTATATTATAATTTTTTGGTAAATGTTTTAGTGCACCAAGGCATGTCATTGGGTTTTTTATTAATTTTTTAATTTGCTATTATTATTATTATTATTTTTTTTTTGGCCACATTATTTTTTTAAATTCTTTGGTTTGTATCAGGTTGTTGATAGCTCTCTACAGGTATATAACAATCTCACATGAGTGTTAGCATCTCTGATGAAGGCTAGAGCATCTGGTCAAAATGTTGAGAGAGTAAATTTCAAGTTGATTATTGAAAATGTTGTTATTATTATTCCCCCCACAATAATATGATGCTAAATTTCATTTGGACATTTCATAATTGTCAAGCGCAAGTTGTTCTAGTTTTTCTTCACAAGTTGTTAGCACTGCTATGTCTCAGAGAAGTGATATCTCAGCCCAAAAGCCCATGAGAAGGAAATTATCAAACGCTTGGGACCATGTCAGCAAATGTTCGAATAGTATGTAGCATGCAATACTTTCCTCCTCTTAGGTGGGGGAGATATATCTCCACCATGAGCCATAGCAGTGCTACAACTTGTGAAGAAAAACTAAAACAACTTGCGCTTGTTACTAGCGTAGATTATTACACACCAAAAAATTAAACAAAAAATTAACAGTACTGCACGTCTTGATAGAGATTAGCCCCACCCACAAACATTGGTTGGTCCATCTTGCTGACAGTAAGCTATCTTGCTCGATCGTTTTGTACATTGGTTGGAATTTGGCCGGTGGCTGCCCGCCAGCGTGTGCACCAGAGTGTCACAAATTCTTCTGCATTTGCCTTCTGTGTATATTTAACAGTTCAACCCTACTCCATGGTATGCAGGAATCCAGTAGTTCCCAGTCATGTTGTTCAGTGCAATATCCCTTACAACTAAGCAGACTCCATACGGGAAGCTTGAGGCTTGGTAGAGTGGACGGACTTGAAGAGCTGCTGAGCACCTACATGAATGGCTGGTAATCTTGGAGCAGAAAACCTGAAATGCATCTATACTTGTGAGAATAAGCAAGCAAGAGAGGGCAGCTGAAAAATTAAGTTGCCCCTTTAATACTGCTTGGCCAAATAACAAATGTTACAATTCCTAATCAGCCACATATTTGAATCATGTATCAGTCTGGCTACTTGTAAGTTAGTGATAAAAATGTTTTCAATAATGACGACCTTTTACTACAATAACCACTCCTCTATGGGGATACACTGAACCAACATCACACTGGATTGAAGTAGGTTGTATGGCAACACACACTGGACCAACATCAGACTGGGTTGAGGCAGGTTGAAGTAGATTGACAAGAGCTTTATGTCAACACACACGGGACAAACATCACATTGGCTTGAGGTAGATTGAAGTAGGTTGACAATAGCCACACTACATTATACTGGGTTGAGGAAGGTCAAGTAAGTTGACAATAACCCTATGGGGATACACACTAGATGAACATCACACTGGGTTGAGGCAGGTTGACAACCAAACAAACAAACTTTTGTGATGAACCATACACCCTCTCGCAAGAACCCACAAGCCAACTTGAGTGAAGCCAGGCTGAGTTCGTCCTGAGAGAAGGTGTCTTGCACGCATGCAGTGCCAACATTGGGGGCACCATCATTCAGCACACAGTCAACTTTCCACATCTTTAACTCCCTTTGCAGCAGTTGCAGAAGTGATTGACAAGTAATTACAAGGTGTAGTAGAGGAGATTTAATAGGAGTGGAGTGGTGAACCATTAACTCCCTAATATAACCATCTGTATTACCTCTGCATGACACGAGGGGTCTGGGAGGTGGGAGGGGAGGAGTTCTGTTACAGGAAATGTCCCCCTCCATTTTTGAGACTCAAGTTATCAGGTGATTATTTTTAGTTCTAGATAGGTCTGCAAGAACAGAGAAAATATGATGTGACAAAAGGATGAGAGCTGTACAGGTGGGTTGGGGGATGTTTTAGCTGGAGTAAGGGATTTTAACTTCCATCCAACTAACAAGTTCGGGAGGACCAGACCGCTTTATTTTAGGGAACTTTACCTACAATTTATTTTAATATTTTTTTACTGTTTCACTGATATACTAACTGTTTCAAGTGTCAGCTCATTATCATCAACCTCTTGAGTTATGATAGATTTTATGCTGAAGGTTCATTATATACCAGTTGAAAATGGATGAGAAGAAGCGTAAATAACATCGTTTCTCACAGAAGTGAATAATTGTTTCTAAGTCATTTTTTTAATACGTTGGTAGCTAAATATTTTTATATTTTCTGGAAGATCTTTATTAATTTTTCTCTCTCTCATGATAATTCATCCCTTTTCTTACGAAATAAGAGTCCAGTCTTGTGTGCTCATTTCACATGCTAGTATTCAAATTGGACTAGTAGGAGAAATATATATAGAAACATTACAGTATCTGTGATTGCTGTTAACTTGGTGATTAGCCTTTAGGGTATGAACTTATTTTTATATTATTATTATTGTATTTTTAATGCTATTGCAAGTAATTGATTGATTGATACACAAAGCACACAGAAGAGGCTATCTTTTGTGATCAAAATGAGTAAAAATCAATGAAGCATTAAAAAGTTCTGGTATTTTGTTTTTAGGGAGAAAAAACACAAAAATTTTCATAAGGAAAGAGACATTACAACACTTGTGATGTCAGAGTGAGATGCATGTTTTCAAAAGATTTTAAATTTTTCTCAATATCCCAATCTACTCATTTTTATGTTGTCAGACTTGACTATATCTCATCAGAAAACGACTGGATTGGGGTGGGACTATTCAAAACACAAAGCAATGCAAGAGCTTAATTACAACCGACAAAAATTGATATAGTTACACGGTTTTATGTAATGAGTCTCTTCTTCCGACGACAACCAGAATGCTGCAGTGATTAGAATCGCACTACAATCACACAGAGATTCCATCAAAGTTGAGAACTGGGGAACAACAACGTGGCATGCGCAGGAGCAGACTTTTATCCCCCCCTTCACCAGATAGTGCGAAAAAGTGATATTTTAGGCAAGTTTCAAGTCTTGGCCATAAATGTTTATTGTATTAGGAATGATCCAACTTACTGCGTTATTCTGGTTTCTTCTAATTCATCGCGCAGAGGTGGGCGATGAAATGGATGGATACAAAGTATCATAACTCGAGAATGATTGACAAAAAAGTGTATAAACTTAAAATGCAGTTAGTATAATAGTGAAGGTATAGAATAACAGGAAAATAATAATTAAAAAAATGGTATACTCCCCCCTTAGATGCAGTGAGAGAGATAAGGCAATTCTGTTTTCATTCATAGAATTGAGGGCAGTTCACAATATGTCACGATATTTGCATCACTCTGGGTTGCATTGAACTCTGACACTCCCGCAGCTTGAAATTCAAATTTCACCTAAATTATAAAACTCTACCCATTAATTAATGAACCAATGAAGTCAGATACAGACATATACAAAGAAAGTTCATCACTGCCTCCACCAAACTTTCCACATTCAATTCTTCCTTGGAGATACTTTTAGCAGAAAGCGCACCACCATGTGTCAATTGAACAACTGGAACTGAATGGACTTGAATCCATTCAAGCAATTTCATGTTCACAATACCACAAAATTGATGCAAGCATCGCTAGTGTGAGCAGCATATAGCGCACCAGCATTTACCATGACAACTACAATTTTCAGGTGTCCACGCTAGCAATCACTAAATGAGGCAAGGTCAACTCGGGCATAGATATGCATACCAGTGTTCATCAGATACATGTTAGCATCAAAGATTTTGAAAAAGCTCTTCAAAATTGATCAGGCTCAGGCTTCATAACATCACAGCAAACCAATCACGAGTCTAACATACACTTAACAGCTACCCCCACTACAAGCAGCCCAGATATCAGCAGAATTGATACATAGCAGCTGTCCCTACCAACCACAATTGCTAAGTAGCCACCACTCCCTAATGTAATCACAAACCTAACTGTAAGATGGGTGTGGCTGGCTGTATGATCGCACATATAGCATTCTAATCAGACCAGCCAAAATTATAGTATAGCAGGTGTTTTTTTTTTTGAATTCCACCTCTGAAATTTCTTGCTACACAGTATAACTTCATTCTGACAAGACGAACAATCTTCCTTTACGTCTCACTAAAGCTAATTCACCAGTTGTCAGAGCTTCTATACCCATACTCAGAGCCCTAGCCCTGTACCAGAAACTTGCACCGTTTACCGAATACCAATTCATCCAGAACATTATATGAGTTTGGGTTAGATGCTCTAGCCTTCATCAGGATGCTGAGACTCATGTGGGGTTGTTATTTTGGTTACTGGCTAGTTGTCCACCACGCGAGTTTCCTGACCGGATGTGGCAGCAATGTAGGAGGGAGTGGTTTTAGCGGGTACAAAGTCTTGCGAATTTAGCGAGTTTTTTGGGCAACCTGCTAAGAAATTTGTGTACCAAATCTGTCCTCTCTCTCTCATCACTGGAGCGATGTTTGCAGTAACACAGAGGAACTTCCCCTCTACTGGTTAATTGTATTAATTCTTAGTAATAACTTTGACCTCTGCACCGCCAGTGACTTTGGCAGGAATTTTCAGATCTCTTTTAATAACTTGTATTCAGTAATTCTGCATGGCACCCTTGTACCATGAAATAGGTGTACCTCGAGATTTCTCTCGGAAAATGTCCAGCTACAAGGTTCCACTACTGATCCTGGGCCATGACACTTTATGACAGAAATGAGCAGCTATTAGGATTGTGAAGTTGTTGCCTAGCAGACAATATTTCATTAAGTACTGGGCTTCAGGCAGCTACTAACTACAAAGAAGAAACTAAACTTTTGTTTATCATAGAATCCAAAGCACTGGTTCAATGAGCAATAAACTTTGAAGTTGATTGAGGAAGGCATTGCTCAATATGTTGTGAAGAAACGAGCAGAACTGCAAGTAGCTGCTACACACAAGGGCCTGGTGTTTTAAGAGGGCAAGTGACACAGAAGGTCAAACACGAGTTATCGTCATTAAATTGGAAGTTTGTTCTAGTTCCTGCTAACATGACATTGTTTTCAGCCACTTCATCTAACGGTCAATAGGTCAGCCCAAAAAATCAGATACTACAATGATGCAACAACTTGAGAGTGGGAAGCAGCTTGGAGATGTTGATGCTGTGAAGCAACAACTTGAGCGTGGGAAGCAACTTGAAGATGTTGAAGTTGATTTTCACTCAACCACGTGGCTAGTGAAGATGTATAACTTCTTCACCACCTGTGTTAAAGATGGAAGAAGGCAGGTGTACTTGGACTATTGGATGGCAGCACTGAAATTCCAACTGAAGACCCTTTTCAGACATTCAAATTATCTCAATGAACTCTATCTTGACATAATAACATTAAAATCACCTCAATAATCAACTTCAAATTGTATTCCCTAGAAGTTTCGACTACATACTCTAGCCTACAGCAGGAATAATTATTGGTATTATAATAACTACAACATACAATTCGTCAATGTTGGCATCCATGTTGGTGATAATAAAAAAATATAGCCCCACCCTCCTTTCACATGTACTGTAGGAGTAACTTCATCTCCGGTTATATATATGCTCATGAAATCCCATAACTATGCCGGTCTTCCTAAAATAGCACCTGCCAATAATACTAGCACCGAGGGCTTCCTCGAGCCACTGCTGTCTAGCACTTACTAGAACTGCAGAAAATTGGGGCCTGCAGGAATTGAGGTCCACAATTTTGAATGCCTGTAACTGAAGCATTTATATTTGTGCATCAGTTTTGGTATTAGAGTAGAACCTCGATTGTCCCGACCCAAGTTATCCGAAAATTCGTTTATCCGGAAGGGCGCATGCGCAACGAAAGAGGGCGCGATCTCTGCGTACGCGGAAGAGAGAGGAATTGAATAGCTACAGCTGGGCCCAAACGAAAGAGGACAGTGCTTTCAATTGAGAAAAAAATAGAAATATTGCAAAGGCTGAAAAGTCAGAGTGCTTCACAGCTTGCCAAGGAGTATGGAGTTGGAATTTCTACCGTCTGTGATATCAAGAAAAATGGAGATAAAATCTGTTCTTTCTTAGCCTCAATGGATGCCCCAGGTATTTCCAAGAAACGGAAGGTTATGAGGAAAGCCAACGATGAAGCTCTGGATAATTCTGGTAAGATATGAGCAGCTAATATGCAGAGCTATAGAGTAGAAGTCTATCTTTTCTTTCATTTTGTGTGTGTGTGCAGTGTACTTATGGTTTACCCAGAAAAGAACAGAGGGGGTGCCTGTGTCTGGCCCTTTGTTATGTCAGAAAGCAAACCTATTCCATAGGAAACTCCATCCTGATGAAGCTTAAGATAATTTAACTTTTAAAGCTAGCTCAGGATGGTTGTGGAGATTTTGCTCTCGACATGAGATACGCCAGCTGTCCTTGCAAGGGGAAAAATTGTCAGCAGATGCTGCTGCTCCAGAACCTTTTCGCAAGATGTTGGAGGAGTATATCGAGATTGAGGGGCTCACGTTGGACCAAATATACAATTGTGATGAAACCGGTCTGTATTTTCGTCTTCTCCCAACAAAGACCTTGGCTGGTGGATACGAAAAATCTGCTCCGGGCATGAAGAGACATTAGGATAGGGTAACATTGATGGCATGTTCCAATGCGACAGGCATGCTCAAGCATCCACTTCTCCTCATTGGTATGACTTCCCTTGTAATATTTTATACTCTATTTGATCATGATTTTTTTCCTAGGCAAGTCTGCCAAACCTCGATGTTTAAAATATGTCAACATGGCTGCACTACCAGTGAAGTACTATTCACAAAAGAGCGCATGGATGGATTCTAAAATATTCATGGACGTTTCCATAATCAATTTCTACCTGCTGTTGAACGATATCAGCATGAAAGGGGCACATCCACAAAGAAGGCTCTACTCTTACTGGATAATGCTCCATCGCATCCCGACATAAGTGCCCTAGTCAGAAACTCAGTTAGAACGATGTTCATGCCGCCAAACACCACATCTTTGATCCAGCCGATGGACCAGGGTGTTTTGGAGTCTGTCAAGAGTAGATATAAAAGGTTCCTGCTACAAAGGCTACTGATAGATGATGAGGATGGGAAATCAATGATAGCATTTTTAAAGGCTATCAATATTAAAGATGTGGTCTACATGAGTGCTGATGCATGGAATGATCTCCCACCCACTACTCTGATGAAATCATGGAATAAATTACTAGGGAGAAATGACAAAGAGAGAGATGATGAGGCTGCATGTGAAAGCGTGAGCGAGCCACTGCCTTCAGCAACTGAGTTTCTGCCACTATTTCAGCAGCTGAGTTATGTGGTATCTGGAGATGAGGTTTCAAATAGGTTGAGTGGGTCAGATAATCCAGGTTATCAAGAACTAACCGATCAGGAAATCGTAGAACAGGTCGGTGTCTACATGATACAGACATCACATGCAATACTAGAATATAATATATGTTTTATTCTGTAGGTCACTCAAGAATCCGAGATAGATGATTCTGATGAAGATGACTCGTCCTCTCCTCCACCCAATATACCCACCCATGCAGAAGCAGCGGAAATGCTGGAGAAGGTCATGAACTGGTACGAGCACCAGACAGATGCTCAAGCAGTTTCACTTCTTCACTTGAAAAGAATTAGGGACTTGGCATGCACAAAGAGAAGTGTCAAAGCTCAAACAAAGGACATTACAGGAGTACACAAGCAACAAGCAATAATTTACCCGCATAGAGGAAATATATATGAATGATATTCATGATGTATTAATTACATACAGTGTAATCAATTTATGCCATATCTTATGAATATTAATGAACCTCAGTTATCCGTAAATTCAGTTATCCGTAAGGTGCTTGGTCCCTAGCCTTGCGAGGTTCTACTGTACAAGAGAGCACACAGAGAGAGCTATCGTTTGAGCTATATATCAACTTCATAGAATGACGTATGCAGAATTTATGGAGCTCCAAAATCATAACAACAGGTTGTTGTTTTTACTTTTTAACTCAACACAGGTGACAGACAATTGCCTCTGACACATGTGAGGTCTTTACCTTTGTGATGAAATTTAGCTGCCTAACAATTACATCATGAAATATAAATATTCTTTCAATCAGGTTTGTGTATTTAGTGCCAACATTTCAACTTAAATACTTTGGCCCTGATGGAGACATACGTATTTCACTAGAAACATTAGCACTAAAAACAAAACAGTTGATTGAAATTGAAATATTCATGTCACCTGATAATAATCATTTAGAAGATGTTCTTTCACTTGTTACTTCAATACTAAGCAATAGGTTGGACGAGAGGAAGGTAGCAGTAGAGGAGAGTACCAGGTAGGATAAAAACCTTTTGGAGATGGATGAAAGTTAGTTGGGAATGTAGATTTTAAGTGTGCGGCAGAAAACTTGTTACAGAGAGATACCACCAGGTAGGATAAAAACCTTTTGGAGATGGATGAAAGTTAGTTGGGAATGTAGATTTTAAGTGTGCGGCAGAAAACTTGTTACAGAGAGATACCATATTTTATTACCAGATAATTTAGCTAGCAATATAATATACAAAATGATAAGAGATAGAGCTGGTATAATGTTCAAGCTATCAACTTTGTTATTATATAAAGTATATAGTTATTGCAATTCTTTCACTGTTATAGCTATCAATATGTACTGACTTCATTTCACTCGCCTGGAAACTGATCTGAATCACTATCATCTACGGTACACAGAATCATAATCTATGTATACCTGCTTCACATCTATGTTTACCTGCTTCACAGCATCATCTTCTATGTATACGTGCTTCACAGCATTATCTTCTATGTATGTGCTTCACAGTATTTTCTTTGTCACTGCTCTCGCCATAAAGAAGGTGATGTTGTGGTCAAGCAGCTCCAAAGTCCCTTCTCGGTCAAACCGCTAATGTCATTTATGTTGTTCTGTTGAGCCTTGAGATAGGCCCTCACTAAGTATATGCAAGCAATAAATGACGAGGATAACTTGAAGCAGATGGAAAAACATGATAATTGAACTTTGACCTCACAAATGACCCTTTCCATGAGGTAAATTTTCTTGCAAGTGAGCTTATTGTTATGTATGGTGCATTTAATCATCAGTAAAACTGTTAAAACAGATTTCAAGAAATTTTTATGGACAATAATTTAGTTCAGTTTCAGGGACATGACGATGACTTTTGTACTTTTTTAAAGCACCTTGCATTTCTTTTCCAACCGTATGCTCTGTGTACTCACGTATTTTTCTTCTGCTGAATACTAACAGAATCTATTGCAGTATGTATAATTTCTCCAAACCATTAAACGAGTAATCACAATTGGCACATGTATACTGTTTTGCTTGACCCCACACATGTTCAATGCGATTTAGTTAGCAGTGGAATTTTGGCAGAAATATTGCTCTGTGCTGCCTGCTTGTGAAAAGCTCTTCCACTTTCGATTTTTTGGTTTTAAAGTCATCCATTGTCTCAAGCTTCTTGATCATGTCTGCTTTCAACATGCCAGTAGTGTTAACATTGTGTTCTTGGAGCACTTTTCGCAGGCCGTTCTGTTTACCACTTCCAGTTACGGAAAATTCAACCTGCTCCATTATCATTGACCAAGTGCTCCAAACTTAAAAACAACTCTTGCTGCCATAGGAATATCTGGGTGTGTTTCCTTAGCTTCATCATGTTCGTGTGGGGTTAGACGAAAAAACCATTGTGTTCGTCAATGAAGTCACTGATCATCAACCACGAATAGCACCTTTGGGATGAATAGCCAACTTTCCCTCCTCTCCCCATTACCATACTGGCCTTCATTGGCAAGAAAGCTTGATTCATCATGGTATAATAACACCAAGCATCGCAGTGCATCTGGATTGCCAATTGTTTCCTCGGTCACTCCATCTACACACAAAGGAGGTGGCAAGTGAGTTAACTCCAACATTTCAATTTTCTGCAGATACATGCGACGATATTCTCTCCCATCATCATGCTCAAGACCGTCAAAGTATATGGCTTGCTTTAGAGATGTAGGTGAGAAATCAAGATCGTACAGCCACTTTCTGGCTGTTTGTGGAGTGATGGAACGAGAAAAACCAGGTGGTAAGTGAGAATTTGGTAACATCTCTGAATTTACCCAGGTTGCAAATTTTGCAGCAGTCATAACTGGCTCACTTTTCCTTAACGTAACCATGCCAATGCTTTCAATCTGCAGTATTCATCATCCACAACATATGGCCGAATGTGCTTGCCTTGTGCTTATCCAGTAAACTCTCCCTTGCACTGGTAGAAATCTTTCATCCAGCCTCTGATTGTCTTTTCATTGAAACCAACCACTAAACCAGCTTCAGTAGCTGTAGCAACATAAGTGAGGCCAAAACGCTTTCGAAATATATCCATTATGGTAATGGCAATCATTCTAACAGTGTCCTTTGGCTGGCAATGCATCCACTCACTATATGCCTCTTGTGCATCTTCTGAGAAAGGAAATTCGTTCTCTGGCTCAAACTCATCTTCAGGTGATGGCAGTATCCGAGGGAAAGCAAACAATTCATCAAGCTCACCAAGACTGCTTGAATGTAAGTCAACGTCCTCCCTCTGCTGTTTAGCAGCTCTTGCTACAGCTGCTTTGTCAGCACGGTGCTTCCTTGGACCATCAGGACTTTTTTGGGGTCCATCCTCACTCATAGTCACCCCCCAAAACTTGCTATACTTCAGAGAAAGAAGCCCAACTGATTCAGTCGCAGGAGTTGTCATGGAAACAGGCCACACCCACTTTTTGTATTGTACTAAAATCCCATAGAGTTTTTAAATGCACCAGGTGCAGCTAAAAGTGGTATCATTTAAAAAGAAATTTTGAGCTGAGCATTATGGTGCAAGAAATTTTGGGCAAAAAGTAAGTGTTGGTAAGTTACAGTACAAAGTTCGCGTGGACATTAATGCCTTCCTGCACTATACACATATTTTAATATTGAAGTTGAGTTTTTTATTTGAACTCCAGCTACCCAGGGAGTCTAAGTCATGTTGAAGTTGGTAGCAGTCGTTCACATTCCATACCAGTTTGATGCATTGGGTGAGATCAGCAATGATGAAGATGTTGGAGAACTTAGTACAAACTTTAATGTAGATAATTAATAATAGAGATTTAAAGATACTTCCTTGGGGCAGTCCGAGAGTGACACAGTAGGTACCAGAAGACAGATATGATCTAAAGCAGTTCAATATGTCTCTAGTAATTACAATGCAGGACTACTTGAATAGGAGTTCACCATGGGGGACACTATCAAAAGCCTCGGTAGATGGTTCAACTTTGGAGTTGTGATAGCCATTACAATAAATAGTTAGTTCTCATGAATAGCAACAGCAGTTGAAGGGTGAAACTATTTTTCTGCAATCTGGTTTAGATTGAACAAGTATATAGCAAAGCTGATTATCTTGTCATAGACCATTTTCTCTATAATTTTAGAGACGAGCTATTGGTCTGTAGTTGGCGCCCAAGGGCTTATTCCCTGATTTATAAATTGGAATAATGTTGTGTATGTACCAATCAGCTGCAATGTACTGGTCCATGATGCTCAGGGAGAACAGATTTTATAGACAGCCAAAGCAGTGTAGTCTTGGATGCATTCCATCAATTTCTTTACCTTGGTTTTGGTCTAGTTTTACTAAGGATATCTATACACTTCCTCTGCAGAGATGGTAAAGGTGGCCTGGAAATAGGCATGAGTACTGCTGTGGAAGGATGAGCGGGCTCCTAGTGAAAACAGATTTGAAGCAGCTGTTCTGCAGACTGTCCCTTTAATAGCGAGTAGAGGTAGTTGCAGAGCTATGATCGGAATGTGTATACTATGTTTTATTCTGGCTGGGCTGTTAATGCAGTTGTCTTTCATGATATTCTTTATGCTTCGAACATTTGGATCTGAAGTTGGTGGGTTAAGGAGAGTAATTGCTCATATATAGTTGGAGGTGGAAGGAGTCCTCTGTAATATTATCATATGTATATTCTGGCTGGGTTGTTAATGCAGTTGTCTTTCACAATATTCATATGATCTTTTTACTTTGGACATTTGGAACTGAAGTTGGTGGGTCATGGAGAGTAGTTGCTCATAGTTGGAGGTGGAAGGAGCCATCCTGTACTTTGTTCTGCTTGAGTGAATGCAGTTGAGAGAATACTTTATTATTGGAGAAAAATATTTCGGTCGCTGGTGAAGATTTTTTTTTACTGACACAGTATTGGTGATTACTGGTATTAGTGCTAAGCATAAATATTCTGGAGAAAGTAAGTGGTGAAAATAAAAAATCTAATAGAAGTCATTCAGGCCATCCATGTCAGCTTTAGAGAGAGAGATAAAAAAATCTTGCATGATGAGGTTGTGTGGGAATGGCAGTAGTTATAAATGAGGTAACTTGAATTGGTCCAACTTGACCAGAAAGTGGAATAAAGGATGAGCTCAGGATGGTTTGGTAATGACAAAATCAAGGATGTTTTCAGTTTGAGTAAGGCTAGTTATAAACAGACGCAGTGTACAGTTATAGACTGAGGTCACAGAACATTGAAGAATTCATGGACAGATTGGTAAGTGAGGCTCAGTTGATATCAGTGAAGTTAAAGTGATACATTATTATAACTTTGCCCATAGCGCAAGTTTCTTTCAGATAAGAGAACAGGCCAAGGTGATATGAATTAGGAGGTACATAGCTACTGTATTCAGTAAGATGATTAGATTTAGGTCAAAATAGTTGTAATGAATTGGTGCAAGAAGGTAATATGATGATCCTTGATCCCAATAAGAGACAGACACACTTCTCTTATAAAAATCAAGAGCATGTAACACTACTGATGCTGGTGGGGCAAGTGGTGCACACTTATCTGCTATTTAAGCAGGATGTGAGAGCATGCTGGGTAATGCCGTACTGAAGTTGTTATCTTACCGAGTTTAACTACTGGAATATGGATAGTTTATGTAACATCTACATTCACAGGGAGGACCAAGCTTGGGCTGGAAAGAAGAGAAAGCTCCCAGTTACCTTGATCACGGGCTTCTTTGGAGCTGAAAGAACCACTCTCCTCGACTATGATGCTTTCTAACAAGCAGAATTTGAGGGTTGCAGATGCTGTGAATGATTTTGCCTCTGTCAACTTAGACCGTCAGATAGTAAAGAGGAACCAAAGCCAAGATTCAGTGGTATATTTACCAATGGCTGCCTCTGCTGTTCAATTTCGGGTGAGTTTCAAACAGCAGTTTGGAATCTGTTGCAGGATGTTGATATAGGGAAGTTTGATAATCTCCTCATCGAGAGTAGTGGAATGACAACCCCTTGGCCACTATAGCTACCCTATAGCAGGAATATGGGAGGATGTACTGAATCCTCCTTGATGCTGTAGTGACTGTTGTGGACACCTACGCTCTTGTAGCCAAATTTAAGAGTGGTGAAACATACCCCACTGCAGCTGATAGCCAACTCCAATATGCTGATGTCATAGTCATGAACAAGAAAGGCCACGTTTCCGAGTCACAGCCTGGCAAAGCATGTGAATTTATGTCTGATTATGTCCTGGGTTGTCGGATTTACCCATGCATGAAGTGTGCTATTCCCTGCATTACCAAATGGAGGTGAGTAGGGTATCCAAGTTCACGGTGGTGTCTCATGAAGTGGCCAGCGCTGTTTATAGCATCCACCTGGAGGGCGGAAGTATGAGCCAGGAGAGACAAAAGAGGGTTAAAGGAAGCATGCAGGAAGCTAAAGAAGCAGGCCACATCTCGAAGAATAATTTCTCATCTTTAATTGACGAGAGCAGTGTTCTTTTCAGCTTGAAAGTTTCCAAGCTATTTTAGGGAGGAAGTTCCCTAATGAAGCCTCATGCATGAAAGGAATGCTGGAGGAAAGGAATTGCTTATACAAATTTCAAGTGAGTGGTCGTTGGCGATACGAGATCACACCGCAAACTAATGCACAAGACAGCCTGGTTGGTTAATGTTTAGTGCAGCTTATTTCAGGTTTGGATGAAGACGAGATGAGAGCACTCTTGGGTAGTGTGGCCTAGGAAGGTGAAGAAAACACTTTCCAAACTGAACAGGTTACGCCTCTTTTCCGTCATGCAGAGCATCATTGAAAATGACCTTAGATTTGAGCTGATTCATCCGCTGAAGGAGATCATCTCGGATACATGTCCCAGGCCTCCCATTTTAGATGACTGGAATGACTTTAGTGTCACTGGTGTGTATGAGTGTATAATTTCAGTTGGAGAAGTAAGTATTGTACATGGCATAGACTTCAACAAGATGAAATTGGACCTTGCTAAGCACGTGAACTGCTGCAGTGGTCCTGTGTGTCTATTTCTTGTGGTCCTTCCAAACTGAGTCCAAATCTGCAGGCATGTTGTCGGCGAAGGGATACCATTCCAGCATCTATTTACCATTGCCTCTGAGATGTCCAAGAACTCATTAAGGACTACTACCTAACTGTTGGCTACTGCAGTTGTGGAACATAATAATTCTGCTTTGAGTTGTACAGTCTTCTCTTCACCATTTGCACCTATCTTTCCTTTCAGGCATGAAATAACTTGTCTTGAAATGAAATAACTCCATTAATTGAGCATTATATGAATGTTGGACGTACTGAATAATATTTATCCCGGTGTTATTGGGACATGAAATGTAGCTAGCTCCACTAGTGTTTTGCTAATGTGATTATTATTAAGCACCAACCCACCAAATGTCAATCATATTCTATATAGCTATCTGGGGCTATAAAGTACAAGGTTTTCTACAGCTGTAAGGTCATGTCATGCTATAGGTTTATAAGAGACAAAAACAGCAAGAAAGGTATAAGAATATTTAATTAAAGTTCTAGAGCTAGCTATCGAGTGCTTTTACCTAGCTATGTGTACATAATCGTACATCAATATTTCAGGTGAAAACAGTATCATCCAAGAGGGTGATGTGGCAGTGCACCATGCCTTTAGGCCTCTCAGCATTGTCCAGTTCGGGCTTAAGGGACAACGTAGGTGTTGTGGTTCTACCTAAAACTTCAAACTCACCTCAGAAGTGCCATTGGATTGTCCAGTTTCCAATTTGTAGCTTGGTCAAACTGCCAAAGTTTTTCTCTTTCAGAACATACAATTCTTTGAAGGTTGTACTCCGCATATATTGGTTGGTAAAGTTATCTGAGGTGATAATTAGAAGAAAACCAGGAAGCCCAGCTGAGAGCACCCAACAACAATGCCGTAATTACCAGATTCAAAGGGCCGACTCTTTTTTTGGGCAAACCACAAATGTGTACCAACGAGCAGCTCTTTCCAAACTACTATGCTCAGCAAAAATCTACAGGCGAGAGCAGTGCAATGGTTTAGGCGGTAGAGAAACTTTCTCACCACCTCTATATTAATAATATATAGCTCTGGATAGTCACTCATTTTTGGGGGTCATTTATGTTGCCTGGTTGCCTTTGTAGCCATTGATTAGAGATGATCAACATCAACTTGCCTAAGGCAGGTGATTCATTTGTCAAAGACAAGTAAGGAACAGTCAGGTTTGTTATTGTGAGGCTATTGTGGAGGCTGTGAGGGCTATATAGTTCACATTTCTTGTAGTGACAGATGCTGCCACACATCGACACCCTGATGCTACCCACTCCCACCTGAATTTTATAGTGGTAGCAATAGTGGTTGTACTAGTACAATGATCTTCTCGGTAATTAACTTGGAAATTTACTCTCTCGACATTTTGACTAGATGCTCTAGCCTTCATCAGGAATAATATTAGGAATATTAGTACTCAGCCAACTCTCAGTTGACAGTGTAGACTTTCTCGATGATCGACTTAAATTTACTTACTCAATGTTTATGCTATAGATGCTCTATCTTTGATCAGGAATAATGAATAATTATTACAAGAAAACAATCTTTTCCAACAAACTGCTAAGAAAGAAGGGAGCCAAAAATCTATATAGCCACGTACAGTTTGATGACCCAGTAACATTTAAATCATCATGCTAAATGCATAAAACTGGTGAGCATAGTTTTCAGCATTAAAAGCTCACATGGTTAAATGTGCTATTTGCCTTACTGCTTGAGGGAAGTGCTAGTGCATTTGCTGCTCGGTGCGAACCTACCAACTTAAGCTGGCTTCACCGTACACAGCTGGACCAGACACTTCCGGGACAGAGCCAAGCATGGATGGCCAATGGATATCTAATTGTTTTGGCTAATTGCAAACCAAAAAAACAATCGTTGTCACGCACACCAAAAGCATATCGAGTCTGGTCAGCACAAGTGGTGGAGCTAGCAACTTCAAAGTTAGCTAATTGGGCAGGGTTATTATAAAATGTACAATCACCAGTGCCTCACTCTAACTACATGTTGGTTGTATACTCATACATGAACCTTCCCCAGTCAAACTTAGGATCCTTGCAATGGGGTGGAGGTGGCATGATAAATCCAGAGCTATCAAACTCACATTCTGAGTATTCCTTGTCATACATTTACAAGAATGCAAGTGCTTGCAACCTCTTGGCACGTACCTAGGGACAGCACAATATAAAATATCCACTGCCAGTATTCACCAGTGTTTCCAGTTCCATGTCTTGAGCAGTGGAAATGGAGTGAAACTTTATCCTTCATTCTCATGATCTGAAGTCTTTTCATGAGTGAGCAAGTGAGATCCAATTTCCACTCCCTGTATGCCTTACTCCCCTCACACATAATACCCTGAAAAAAAACATACCTGTATATCAACTAATTTAGTAATAATGCCTTCATGATGGTGTAATTGATGTCATAGTCAATGTCGTATTAGCACCACTTTAATGATTTTCCATCTTCACATGATGTCATGCATGTGGATCCTTGCCCTAGCCTAGCATACAGTCACCATTCATTCTCCCGTGCCCTAATCTCAATCACTTTTTCCCCCTTGCCCTTGCACAAGGCTCTTGGTAACGTCATACCTTTGCCCTTGTAGTAGGCTCTTGGTAATGCATACCTATGCCCTTTCCCCAGTATTTTCAGAACACTTTTCTTGAACTTGATATCAAGTTGATGGCATATACCTCTAGAAATATTGTGTTGAGGGTTGTAATGATATTAGCAGGGAATATTTAATAGGAGATGGAGACCATCAAGATAGAGGAAGGGGGAAAAGAACCGAAAAGGCTTCTCAAATTAAAAGTAAATTTTATCTCAGAGAAAGTAAAATCCAATTTCAATGCTTGTTGTGTAGGTAATTACAACACTTGATAGCTGTAGCCAGTTGTTGCTTTGAATTATGAATTCAAACGACATCAAATTTAGCTGTGTTGTGTCTTCCTAATTGAATGTCACTGTTAAATGAATACACAGTAACAACTCGGTCATGTGATGGATCTGTCAAGCCACACCTCATGCTCATGTTACATTAATTTTCATGATGTGTATTTTCATTGGTGTGGCATGGGCTCTATGCTAGTCGCTTCTCTCTCTCCCATCAATAGATTTAGCGCAGCCATAGTTACTCAGAAGAGAAGGAAGGCTAGTCCTCACTACCAAGGATAAGCTGAAGGTCCATCTATCAAGAAGAAGGGGAGAACTTTAACCCGAGTGTGGCAGCCAAAGTCGACACTGTCCATGATATCATGAAGAATGAGGGAACCTGCATATCTCCTCGCTGAAGTTCGATCAGTGCCTGCACCAAGATGACAAAGTCTCGACAAGAATGTCGATAATGATCATTTTTCCGAACATTTCAGCTGTCGGAGCTGAGTCCGATACATTTGGATCGCCCCCTGTGTCTCTTACAAGGACTAAACCTAGGGACATGAAGAAAACCTACAACCTCATTTTGACACAGAGTTATGGATAGCTGGTGTCGATAACAAACATGGTTGGGTTTCAACACAAATGGAGTGTCAAATCCAAATGATTTGGATACCATATATTCTCTTGTGACCTCCCGGCCTATGTGACCAATGGGGAATGGTAACTCACAGACAACATCCTTCATTGCTTATGCATGTGCATGTTGAAGTGTGCAATTGGTGCCTCTAGTAATGCAATTAACACAATTTTATGCAATGACAAGATCAAGTCTAAAATGAAGTGATATGAAGTGATGCAAAGCTGTGATAATACACAAACTTAGGCCAGTCCCAGTGCATCAAGATCGGGCACAATGCCTGGGTTATCCATACGTCTACGAATGTCAAATTTCTTGATACTTAATCTTGGCTCTGACTACAAGACTGGGAGAGCATGAACTCTGAGGCTACTATGTCCCTCATGCGCGTTGACTGTTGAGGATAAGCTTTCTCTCGAGCAGCTATTTCCAGAAATCTGGAAGTGATAGGATGGTATAATAAGGAATATGTGGGATGTGCTCGGTTAATATGTGAGCTAGGCCCTCTGCTTTGTGACTCTGCATCCATTGGTCTCTTGAGTGGGAATCCTCACATGTGCAAGATTAACACTAGACCTCTGTTGACTCCTATTTGCCGGCAAATTACCTACTAGTTTGATGACCCGCTGCACTACTGTGACTGACCTAGTTTATTTACAGGAGTTGTAGACATTACCTGCGATATTTGGGGACTGAGTTATCAATCTCTCATCTCTTCATCATCAAAATCACTGGCTCTCCTGACACACACCATCGCCACTATGACCACCACTAGATAAGCTTGGGTTACATAGTCACCTATGTGTTGCTTTGTGGACTTCTAACTAACACACAAAGACCAACGTGCTCTCTAACTATGCACACACACACCACTAGAGACACACCAAACCACACCACATACATACATATATACATACTCCACAATCACACTCACTCACACACACACATTCACTCACTGACTCACACACACACATATTGCCACACAATTTACACATACATACACACAGAGAGAGACACTATAACGGCTGACCATAAGAAGCCGTCTGGCTGTGGCCTTATGTATAGCCAGCCCATTATTAGCTACATATGATCTGCATCTTCACCACACACTATAGCAGAAAAATTCTATCTCTTTGCTGTATTTTCAGCATTGAAATGGTAAATGGTCTGCAATTTGTTTCCTGATAGAGCTAGCTATTATCACATACAATGCCCAATCACCAGCATACCAGTCTTTTCACCGGATTCAATTCCCAATCACCAAGACACAAATCTTTTCACCAGATCCAATGCCTGAGGCATCAGAAATGCCCCCTAGCCCTAGATTTAGCCTTAGTCCTGGCCTTAGTCAGTCCCAGCCCAAGCCCAAGACTTAGCCCTAGCCAAATGCCTATCCCTAGGCCTAGCCTAGCATACCAGTCTCTTTTTATCTCTTGCAAACTAGGGACTAGTGCAATAAAGACTCACAGCAATCGATGGCCTGGTATCAATTGGTCAGAAAAATTGTAATGAGGTTTCGTACGGTTATCAGAAGTCTACTCAAGATATGTTAAATATAAATGTATAAGATATATATAATTATATACATCTTCAGGTATTTATCAAGCGTCAAGGTAGCAAGCACCAAATATGCTCTTGTCATCCCTCTGGGGTTAAGGTAGGCACATGTAGCAAGCACTGAGGAGATAGACTGTGACAAAATCATATGTGGAGCCGACAAGAAGGAGATTGATGGCATTTCAATTACATGCTTGGATGCAGCTGAAGTCAAGGAGTTGGAAGTTGTTAGAGCATCCAAGCATCACGAACAACAATAGCTAAAGCAGAATCAGCAGCTGAAGAACAACACATTCAGCACATCCCCACCTGGAACTAGCGCGAACTAAGCAGAGGCAGAAGCTGGAGAGAAAAACAGAGAGAACATACCTAGAGCTAGCTCTAACATGCCAACATCATTGCTAGTATCACGAACAATAATAGTTAAAGCAGAGCAAGCAGCTGGAGAGCAACACAGTCAGCACATCCCGACCTAGAGGTATCTCTAACTAAGCAGTGGCAGTAAATGGAGAGAAACACAGACAGCACATCCTCACCTAGAGCTAGCTCTATCATGCCAACATCATTTCAAGTAATCTCAGGAAAATGAATAACATGGACGTGCATTATTTAGATTTGTAGGTGCAAATTCCATGATGCAAGTGTCAGATGCATCTGCTTTTTTGGGGGGGAGGGGGGGGGGGGGGGGGGGAAGGGGGCAGAAGATTAAGCTTCCTTGATGCTGCCTACATAGTTTACAATATGTATCATATATTTGGTGTTTTTGAATAGAGCAAACCATTGGATATTGGTCTGTTGCATTGTTGTGTGCATGCTCATCAGTGTAACTCCGTTAGGTAATATCACATATTGTAAATATATATCACATCTTCAGGCAGGTATAGTAAATATATATCCCATCTTCAGGCAGGTATTGTAATCATCTTCAGGCAGGTATTGTAAATATATATCACATCTTCAGGCAGGTAATTATATATATATATATCACATCTTCAGGCAGGTATTGTACACATTTTCAGGCAGGTATTGTAAATTTATATCACATCTTCAGGCAGGTATTGTAAATATATATCTCATCTTCGGGCAGGTATTGTAAATATATATTACATCTTCAGGCAGGTATTATAAATATATATCACATCTTCAGGCAGGTATTGTACACATTTTCAGGCAGGTATTGTAAATATATATCACAACTTGATGTATAGATGTGTCTGTTGAGGGCAGACTCATCAACATGGACCATGGATGACCTTTAGGCATTAATACATAGAGTACTGAGGGAACATTACCAAGTTATGTCGCACCAAACAGACTTAGATATTATAATATGTGGGCCTACACAGTTATAGTATATGGAACTTTGCTGAGTGTATGTAAGAATGTGTGACATCCTGTTTCCTGGGAAGTCAGGGTATAAGAACCCTAACTGACCGAGGTTCAGGAGCTTTGCCTTGTCCTGTAATTGCAACCTTGTGTCTTCATTAATAATCTAGATTCTCTTATTGCAAGATATGGGTGCTATTTACATAAGCATAGCTCTGTGGCAGCAATTGATACCATCACTTGAGAGTTAGACTGGACTAACCCTCAACACATGGTGGCAGAGGTGCAGAACACAATCACCATCACTAACCATCACTACCACCTGAAGCATGGATCCAAGCATCGTCCAAACACGTTCAAAGTCCAACAAGATCAGTGACAAGAAGACAGAACCGACAGCAACTAGTTCATTCAACACTGAAGCGACTGCCGACTCTATGGCACTGCTATGGCAACTATGATAGCATCAATGAATCAGGAAAGGGAGGAGAGGTTGAGAACAACAATGGAGCATGCAAATGAAGAAAAGCAGCGAAATGACCTGGTAACAAAATTGGTAGAGGAAAATGCAGCCTTGTACAAGCTCACAAGAGAGTTCCAACAAACCAGTACTTCTGCAAGGGAAGCTGAGCAATTGAAGAGAACAGCACTGCAGGCACTTCACAAAATTGATGAACTAATCGACCCAGAAGCTTACCTGAGAAACTTTGAACAAACCCTAACAGAGGTGGGAGTTCCAGTAACAGAAAGGACCAATATATTACGGAAGCAAGTCTCTGGGAAAGTGATGGAAGCTTTTCAGGAACTGGACCTGAGCGTACATTACTAAACATTGTAGACTTCGCTGCTTGAGCATCTGGGTTGTACGGATACTAGAGCCATAAAAACTATTTGGAGAAACACACCAACAGACAACCTGTCACCTAGACACAATCTCATTCCGATTACGAAGAGCATCAACAGATCCGCAACGCGGATGGAAAGCAAAAAGGACTTCACGATGGAGATGTTTCGAGGAACGTTGATGCTTTACTACTCGCCAGAGGTATGCCATGCAGTGAGAGGTAATACTTACAAGGGTACTCCGAAGATCATCGATGAGCTGGAAGCTACTTGGGAATCGAAATCCTTTCACCAAAGAAGCAAGATGCACAAGAGACAACTGGAGGGACAACACTCCGGCAGAAAGATGGCCTACAACAATCCCAGGGAACAGACACCTACTAATGGATCAGGTGGGCACCTAACTAAGGGTAGAGAGCACGATCGGGTTGGTGGCCAAGGTGTAGCCGGTGGTCTACAGAGGTGTAGATCATTTCCTAAGGACATAGTTTGCTTTGAAGGCAATGAAACATGGCATTTTAAGAGGTATTTCCCAAACAGTAAGGTCAAAAGCCAGGCTAGGCATGATTAGTTTTGAGTCTGAGGCTGAGGAAATTCAGGAGTTGCTCAGAACCTGGGACATAAATGGTAGACTGTGTAGATGCCTCATTGACACTGGTGCCAACAAAACAGCAGTCCCTGCTAGGCTAGTACCAACTGAATGTTTCACTGGCAAGACAGCTAAGGCAAGACTAGCTAATCAGAGGGTCGTCACATTTAAAGCAGCAACCATAGAATTAAAGGTAGATGGAATAACTAAGTCCATGGATGTGTTTATAGTGGGTGAGGATACAAAGCATGTTCTGTTGGGAAAGGACCACCCCTGGGTGAGGTCTTGGATTGCTGGAAGATCCAAGCAAAGGGTGCTGGCAGACGATCCTGTACCGTACCATTACCTGCCATTACCAGGGTTCAAAGTCGGGCAGAAGTGGCAGAGAAAGCCGCTAACCAGATTGAGGATAGCAAGGATGGCACTTGCACTAGGCAGCTGCCCCTTAAACTACCCAAATTGCATGAAAAACCAATACCCAAACCCAGAAGGAAGAAAGCCAAAACAACCTAAACTAGTTGCTTGCGATCCTGTTGACCATGAGACACATAGCTTATTAACAGAAGTAGAGGAAGTGAGCACCGATACCAGTCCTCTTGGGGAGAAGGACACTCACATAAATTCTTCTGCTGATGATGAATTGCTGAGTGGGTACATGTACAAGGGAGATCAGGCAATAGAAGATATATTGAGCTAGGAAACCTTCAAGGGTTAGAGGGAGGTCATGTGAGTGAGTTAACCCTTACAAAAGGGAAGGTGGAAGTGCTGGCTCTAACAGAACAGCAGAGGAAGGATGAGATATTAAAGGAGATGAGGTGTAAGGCTGATAGGCAGGAAGATGAACACTTCTATCTGGGAGGTGTAATAGTGCATAGCAAACGGGCTGACCCAGGGAGAGAGTTCACCAGAGTGGTGGCCCCCTCTTGTAGGTGCAAGGAGACATTAACAGCTCTACACAAACAGGCCTACAAAAATGAAGAAAGCTACAAAGAAAAATCTAAACAGGCCTATGATCAGAGCTCCAAACTAAGGACCTATGAACTCGGGGATATGGTGCTTTGTTACACCCCAGGGTTGACAGGAAAACTCCACTCAATTTGGGATGGCCCATATGAGGTCATAGCTAAACAGTCTGACTGTAACTATACAATAGCTGTCCCTAACAAATGATCAAAAAAGCTAACCATCCACATTAACCGGCTTAATGAATGTAAGATGACATGCTAATCTCCTTAGACTCATTATGGCAGACTAATCTGAGGACACACCGAATCCCATAGGTAGTGTCAAGATGAATTTATCCAATGCTAGGAAATCACAGTTGAAGGCCATTCTAATACCGTACCCTGAAAGGGCTGGGCTTGCTGAAACACGACTAATGTGAAATCCATTTAGAGGAAGGAAACCCACTCCGCTAACCCCCCAACAGAATTACCCCCGCAATGAAAAATGATCTTAAGAATTAGATAGATGAGCTATTGGCCTTAGGTATACTCATTCCATCCAAAAGTCCTTGGTCATCCCCTATGGTACTGCCTAGGAAAAAGGTGACTAGGGATGTATGACTCTGTATTGACTACGGACAGCTAAATAAAGTCACAATCAATGACCCATTCCAGATGCCATGCATTGAAGACCTACTGAACCAAGTGGCTAATGCTGTCTGGCTTTCCAAGATTGATCTGAACAAGGGATTCAACCTGGTCCTTCTTGGTAGAGCCAGCCAGGATAAGACAGCTTTCTGCACCCTGTGGGGGAAATAAACATTTACCCGCATGCCATTTGGTCTCAAAAATGCACCAGCAGCTTTCCAAAGGTGCATGGAAAACACTCTAGATCATTTGAGAGACTGCTGCGTGACATATATTGATGATATATTAATATTTTCTGCTACTTGGGAGGAACATGTACAACACATTGAAGAAGTGTTGAAAGCATTGGTTGACGCTGGCCTGACTACGAACCTAGACAAATGTGTGTGGGGCGGCACAGTCACTAGAGTATCTGGGACACCAAATTGGACATGGCCTTGTAAGTGTGCCAGAAGCTAAAGTTAAGGCACTCAAGGACTTCCATAGACCTAGGAATCAGAAAGGGTTGAAGGCTATCTTGGGGACCGCCAGTTATTACTGGAACTTTATACCCGATTTTGTTAGGTGGGCGGGTCCCCTGTTCGATGTCCTGAAGAAGGGTGCCACCTGTTGCTTGGAATGGAATAAGAGAGAGTCAGATGCATTTAACCATATTGTTTCTGTTCTATGTGACGAGCACTCGCTCATTATTCCCAGAGCTGATGATGAGCTGATTCTCCACACTGATGCCTCGATCCTCGGAATTGGTGCAGTACTCTCAGTAAAGAGGGAGGGAGAGGAACAACCCGTCGCCCACTTCTCTAAGTGAACCACTCCCGCCGAAACAACACTGTTTCCGAACTCGAATGCCTGGCTGTGGTCAAAGCTGTCCACCACTTTGCTATTCATCTAATTGGCCCCCACTTCACTGTCCTCACTGACTACAGGGCTCTGCTAGCTCTACAATGGTCTACTCGACTGACAGGCAGACTGATGCGCTGGGCACTGGCCCTACTGGTGTTCCAGTTCGAACTTTAAGTACCAGCCAGGCATGTTACATCAGAACACAGATGGATTGTCGCGACAATGTTGGCCTGAAAATGAAGTGCTGGTGAGAGTGACTGAGGGAGCTAGGGAAACACTGCTGATTCCGGCGCCTATTAAAGTCTCAAACATGAGATCAGATCCACACTCCAACGGAGAACCTTCAGCTGGGGAGGAGGTGTTTCATCTCAGGAGGGGGAGATGTTTAGGGCAGACTCATCAACATAGACCATGGGTGACCTTTAGGCATTAAAACATAGAGTACTGAGGGACAAGTTATGTCACACCAAACCGACTTAGATATTATATAGCCTAATGTGTGCCTACCTAGTTATAGTATATAGAACTTTGCTGAGTGTATGTAAGAATGTGTGACATCCTGTTTCCTGGTAAGTCAGGATATAAGAACCTTGACTGACCGAGGTTCAGGAGCTTTGCCTTGTCCTGTAATTGCAACCTTGTGTCTTCATTAATAATCTAAATTCTCTGATTGCAAGATACGGGTGCTATTTATATAAGCATAGCTCTGGTGGCAGCAATTTATACCATCACTTGAGGGTTAGACTGGACTAACACTCAACAGTGTCCCTGATCAGAATGGCAGAGGAATATTCAGCCAGAGCAGCTCATTAAGTGAATATCTAATCCTACAAAATATTTCAATATCTCTGAAGACAGATGCTCTTGATGATGGTGGCATCCACCTGGAGTCAGGGAAGATTGCAGCTGGTGTAACAGTAGCTTCCATTGAGATGGACTATTAGCACACAGGCTTGGAGAGGTCAGAGGTGAGGACGTAGATGACTTGGAGGGAGGAGGAAACTCTAACGGATGGCAAAATAGCAATAGTACTGTCATGTGATCAAGTTCACAGACCCACCTATCTGCAAGCTAAAACAATAGAGCATGGTGTTCCATCACTTCATTAGTGCACATCCTATAATAGGTCACAGAGCAATGACGTTACGAGGACGGTGATAAATCAAACTTGAACTGGTAGCTGCTACAACTCTTAGCTTGACCTCAGTCAGTGATTTGTGGGGAGTATTATATGGTAAAGGCATTTTTGTGAGATATCATCACAAGTCATTTGTACCTAATTAGCTGCACACTAGACATCTAGCGTGAGTGAAGTCATATTTTGCCAGCAAGCCAAGACCAGGATCTCTCTAAATAAAATATCTCTAACAAGGGCAATCAACTTTTGACTTGTTCCAGATGCTAGCAGGTCGGGGTTACACAAGTTGCACCCTTCTCTAGAAATAAAAAAGCTAGTTATTCAGAGAAGTTCCTCCGTGTTCCCTGTAGCAATAGAGATTGACACTTTGAAGGTTGGAGAAAGGTTTGAAGCAACCTCATTAAACATGGAGCCTTCTCGGCATAATTATGTTATTTTTTCATGGAATTTACTCAAACATCCTCTAGTGACAACAATTTTGATGGTGAGATTGTGAACGTCTTAGAACAGTGATGACGAATTGTGTGACTGCACGAATATTGGTGGGACTTGGGAACTCTGCGAGTATTGTACCTGTGTAGTAGAGACATCGGTCAGTCTGCACCCCTAAGGGAAGTTCTAACTTAAGTTTGTCTCTATGCACACCTTAAGGGAAGTTGTAACGTCTGTCCATTCTTATGCTCAAACAAAGGGAAGTAGATGTCTGTCTGTACACACACTCCAAGGGAGGTTGTTACGTCTGTCCGTCCTTATGCACATCCAAAGGGAAGTAGATGTCCATCTGTCTGTACACACACTCCAAGGGAAGTTGTAATGTCAGTCTCTCTGTATGCACCCCTAAGGGAAGGAGGCATGCCGACAAAAGTTCGCCAGAACCAGATAGATACCGGAGTTGTTTTTGTTTGATCCAGTTCCTGATGCAGGGCAACCTTCAGGGATATATATGCACATGCACTTTTCACATTCCCAATGATGCCACACATATTATGCAACATGGTTCATTATTACCAACAAACTACACCAGCTACGTTGGAGGTTGCATGATGCAAGAAGTTAGCCAGTGAGGCTGTCTCTATCCCTGCTCTATTAGCAACTGATATGGAGAGATTTGCAGAGGATAGCATCTTCAGGAGTACATGGCCCTAGCATCCAAGTCACCTGGAACTACATGACCAGTGTATCCAAGCCACCTGGTACTACATGACCAATGTATCCAAGCCACCTGGTACAACCTGACTAGTGTATCCAAGCCACCTGGTACTACATGACCAGTGTATCCAAGCCACCTGGTACTACCTTACTAGTGTATCCTAGCCATCTGGTACTACCTGACTAGTGCAAGCCACCTACGTGACCAGTGTATCCAAGCCACCTGGTACTACCTGACTAGTGTATCCAAGCCATCTGGTACTACCTGACTAGTGTATCCAAGCCACCTACATGACCAGTGTATCCAAGCCACCTGGTACTACATGACCTGACAGACCTGCCAACCCCGGAGTCATGAAAATCTGGAGATCCCCCCCAAAATCCTCGAAAAATCTGGAGATTTGGTATAAAATGTGGTTATCATTTGCACCAAGTCATAACATAGCATGCTAACCATACTAAATTAATCCTCCCCCCCCCCAAATAACACACTGCTATCAGTTTAATGATTAAGATTATAGCAAGAAGTTGCATGGCTCAGAAATTTTCTAATCAGGCACCCAGCGGTAGCAGGGAACTTCAGATTCAGGGAATGCTAGCTTCATGGCTATATAGAAAGCTTGACAAAGTGCCATCCAGCTTCATTGGCGAGAGTCTGTCTTATTCTTTCCAACAATGCTCAAGAGTCATTCCTCTTCAGCATTACTGTGAGCGAGGACAACAACTACCTCAGCGACACGAAATAGGTATTTGAAACGCTGACAAGGTAGTTCGGACAAGAAAAAAGTTCGGATATGCAAAAAAAACACCACACATTATTATAGATTCCTTTATAGATTCCTGAATGTAATTAAAATGCTGAATCACGTTGGAACTATTTTCAATATCCTGCAGGTCCTTTGGATAATAAGAAGCTCACCTTCCGTCCTCAGGTAACTGGCACGCGCAAAATCTATGGATGTTTAGTATCAACAGAGAGACCTATCTTTAGAGCAATCTATGAAGCTAACATGTTTAGCATCAAGAGAGAGCACACACAGAGAGATACCTATCTTTTGAGCTGCTGTTTTACATACATATTTTTTTTACATATTATTTATATTCATGTTGTATTTTCTCTGAGAAAATAGTCCACCGACTGCAGTGCCTTGGGGCTTGCTTCCTTTTCTGACGAACCACAGATATATAGTTGTTCGTCTTTAGCAAAGCGCATGACTTTGCTATACCCCGAGTCAAGGTTGCCTGCGAACTCACGAAGTTTGGCTTCGTTCTTTTTTATCTCAGTTATTGTCAACTTTCCCTACGCCTTACTGCTCTTGACTGGCTCCATTTTGGCGAAAGCGAACTGACCTATCAGATCGACGACCGTTACCGGGTTTATTATTAAATTTTAATCGGCAGTTCGCTGTCGTTCGGATAATCGAGTTTCGGATATGCGAGGGTATACTGTATTGTATATATTTTTTGAACCTGAACCCAAAAATCAATTCCCTCAGAAAGTCGGGTAAATTTGATATTCAATCGGGAGATCTGGAGATTAGTGCTGAAATCGGGTGACACCCGGCAGCATCGGGTGAGTTGGCAGGTCTGTGACCAGTGTATCCATGCCACTTGGTGGTACTACATGACCAGTGTATCCAAGCCACCTGGTACTACCTGACTAGTGTATCCAAGCCACCTGGTACTACATGACCAGTGTATCCAAGCCACCTGGTATACTACATGACCAGTGTATCCAAGCCACCTGGTACTACCTGACTAGTGTATCCAAGCCACCTGGTACTACATGACCAGTGTATCCAAGCCACCTGGTTCTACATGACCAGTGTATCCAAGCCACCTCGTACTACATCACCAGTGTATCCAAGCCACCTGGTACCACATGACCAGTGTATCCAAGCCACCTGCTACTACCTGACTAGTGTATCCAAGCCACCTGGTACTACATGAACAGTTTATCCAATTGGTACTACATGACCAGTGTATCCAAGCCACCTGATACTACATGACCAGTGTATCCAAGCCACCTGGTACTACATGACTAGTGTATCCAAGCCACCTGATACTACATGACCAGTGTATCCAAGCCACCTGGTACTACATGACTAGTGTATCCAAGCCACCTGGTACTACATGACCAGTGTATCCAATTGGTACTACATGCAGTGTATCCAAGCCACCTGGTACTACATGAACAGTGTATCCAAGCCACCTGGTACTACATGACTAGTGTATCCAAGCCACCTGGTACTACATGACCAGTGTATCCAATTGGTACTACATGACCAGTGTATCCAAGCCACCTGGTACTACATCACTAGTGTATCAAAGCCACCTGGTACTACATGACCAGTGTATCCAAGCCACCCGGTACTACATGACTAGTGTACCCACCTGGGACACTACATGACCAGTGTATCCAAGCCACCTAGTACTACATGACCAGTGTATCCAAGCCACCTGGTACTACATGACCAGTGTATCCAAGCCACTTGGTACTACATGACCACCTGGTTACATGATGTCAGGGAATTCGATCTCCCTGATTGAGTTCACAACAGCCCGGGATGAAGCCAAACCAGCAGCTAGTGGTCAAGCCGTACACCAGATGTATGGAAACCATGGTAGCGAGTGTGGGAACAGAAGAAGGACCTCACCACCAGACACTATAAAGGATGTGGTCCACCTGCCTGAGGAAAGATCTACACACCCCTCACCTGATAAGACAAGACATTGGATTGGTTGCCAAGGGTCGGTGCCATGATGACCTGATGTCATCAAACCTAGTAGTTCGAACAGTATATAAGAAACAGCTAGGGAGTAGTTAGCAGATACTTGAATATTGCCAGAGACTGCTGCAACCAGCAATTAAGAACTGTTAGATAAGAACACTCTGAACCTTTGTTATTGTGGTTGATATTGTGTTGTGTTATCTTGTCATGGCTGGTGTATTTATATTTCTTATAATTATAATATAACTATCTGTAGTTATATTTGGGAATCCAGCAATTCTGTTGAGAGTTGCTGAGTTTGGCTTGTTCTGAGGATTGCCAGTAGGACAGACTGGGAGTCAAAGATCAGTCGTCGCGTGAAGACCAGGGATCTGCTCAGCCAGCTAAAGTGTCTGTACTGGGAGAAGGCTAGTTTTTCATGACATTGGTGGCAGCGGTGGGATCCACGTTGAAAAAAAAAGGATCTACGTTACTATTGTAGCTCCAGCCTGAGTGAGAGGTTGTGATTACATAATTTTTTTTGTTGTGATTAGTGGGAAATAGCCCAGGTCACTTGAGAACCTTGGGGCTTGTGAAACCAAACCCAATTCTAGGTTATATTTTGTTTTGTGTAACCACTGAGTGTATTTTCCTTCGGGAGTGTGTATTTTTCATTGTATTGTTATGGCTCTTCCTCTGCGATCTGGATTTAACTGACCCCCTCAAGACCACAACCTCATTGAGGGCCGTGTACCTCCCTTGGAACCAGGCGAATGCAGCGATGACGATGAGCCGGGGAGCAGCATCGCAAGGGATGGAGACCCTCCTCCACTCAGAGGACAAGTGAATCGCTTCATGGGCCAATGGGCGGAGATGGAGCAGGCCAGATCACAATGTGAAGATGCCAGATGGGACAAGGACCGACAACATGCCCAGCAGCAACAGGATCAGTGGATCCAGGCCTTGGTGGACCAGAGACACCATCCACCAGCGGTAGCTCTAGCAGCGCCCAAACTGACCTTACAAAAATTTGTTGAAGGCACTGATGACATGGGGGCATTCCTCAGCTCATTCGAGGTGACCGCTCTAGCAAGCAAGTGACCACGGCATCTCTGGAGTGTCTACCTACGAAGTGCACTATCCGGCCGGGGCATGTTAGCCGTAACCTCCCCAACTATAGAAGAACAAGAAGATTACGATCTAGTCTGTCAAACCCTCCAATCCACCTACCAGATTACAACGGAGTCATACCGGAAAAAGTTGTTTGACTTACCCTTCAGTCAAGACAAACCTGAAGAGTGGTTCCGAGACAGGAAGCAAGCCTGTTCCCGATGGTTGGCTTCTAGTGGTAAGTCAGCCCAAGAACTTATTTTAATTGAGCTTACTTTACAGAAACTTCCAAGGTGGCTACAGAGCCGTATGCGCCACATGGGGCCTGGAAGTTATGAAGAACTCAAGGAGGCAGTGCTGAGATGTCTCTGCACCTCACCAAGAGAGAAGGATGCAGTTCCAAGGACAGAGCAAAAAGGAGGATGAAGAACCCCTCCCCGAGAACCCCCGAGACAACAGAGGAGAACCCAGAGACAAAAGAGGACGTTTCCCCTACCCCAGACTGTCTGAGCAAGGAAGACAACTCCCTAGTAACGTTAACCCATGTAACATAAATATTCCTCAAGAGAGAGGGCCAAGATCAGTTGAATGTTACAGGTGTGGGAAATTAGGTCACATGCAGAGGGATTGTCATGTCAAAATAGAGAGAGGGAACTGTGCCCTCACTATGAGAAAGAAATTGCCTGAAGTGATAACTTTGTTAGACACTGGCTGCACAAAAATTATTGTGCATCCCTGGTGCGTAGACCAGAAAGATTATCTTCCCTGGGAAATAGCATATACTACAGCGTGTTCAGCTTGAACCCATTTCCCAGCAGCAAAGATAACCCTACAGGTAGAAGGACATGAGAAGGTAGTATTAGCAGTGGGTGTATCCGAGCACCTTACGTGTGATATGTTGATGGGGCATGATATTCCCTTTAAGACATACCTCAGGGAAGCTCTGGATACAGACGCCGCGAAGAGGGACCTTGTCCCTCCTACTCTCCCTACCCCTGAGCTGGGCCTGGCAACCACAAGGATCCAAAGCAAGCTTCTGACCCTAGAAGAGCAAGCCGAGGCCCGACAACTCCACGAGGATGAGCCCATCATACAACCAGTACTACCTGATGACAATGACAGTGAAATGGATGAGGAAAGCGTGAGCCTAGCCGAGCCGGAAACACCTCCTACAGACGAGCTAGAGACCACTCCCCCACAGCACCAGAAGAAACAGGAGTGAGCCTAGGCAAGCCAGAAAGACCTCCAAAGGACGACCTATGACTCCCCCATCACCCGAAGCAGCAGAGCCAGGAGACTTGGACACCATCTCCTCGGAAGAGTTTCGTGAGGAACAGAAACGAGATCCTACCCTAAGGAGGGTAAGGGAAAAAGTGAACGAAAAAGACAGTGTGTATTTTTGGAAGGATGGGTTATTAGCCCTACCAAGGATTAGGAAATAACTTGATAATGGTGCCCAAATCAGCCAGAGCCAAGGTAATGAGGTTAGCTCACTCCTCTGTAACAGCAGGTCACTTTGGCAGGGAAGGAACCATCCAACTTATCAGAGGTAGGATGGATTGGCCAGGTGTGGCCAGAGATGTGCATGAGCTGTGTCTGTCTTGCCCCATCTGCCAAAAAGCCAGCCCAGCTGTAGTACCTAAGGCACCCCTTCACCCATTACCTATTATTGATCAACCCTTTAGTCGCATAGCTATGGACATATTTGGACCCCTTAAGAACTTCTGGTGGACACAAATACGTACTCATAGCTATGGACTACACTACTAAATGGCCAGCTTAACCACCCTTGACCTAACCAAGGGGTACCATCAGGTCGAGTAGTAGTAGAGAGAAGATTGCCTTTATTACTCCCTATGAGAAGTATCAATTTACGACTATGCCCTTTGGTTTGGTTTCGGCCCCCTCCACCTTTCAAAGGTTAATGGACCACATCTTGTCCGGGTTGGAAACCTTTACTGCCACATACCTAGATGACATTGTAATTTATAGTCAGAACTGGAAAGACCATTTACAACATGTGTCAGTAGTTTTAGGCAGAATGAGAGAAGCAGGTCTCACAATAAAACAAGAGAAATGTAACTTTGGTGTGAGCCATTGTGAGTATTTGGGACATTTAGTGGGTGGAGGACAAGTTAGACCATTGTCTTGCAAGGTTGAGGCCATCTGTACTTATACACCCCCTCAGACTAAGAAGCAAATGAGAGCCTTTTTAGGATTAGCCGGTTACTACCGAAGGTTTATACCCAACTTCTCCGAAATAGCATCTCCTTTAACAGACTTAACCAAAAAGAATCAGAGTAATAAGATTGTGTTGAGTAGTTCTTGGGAAGTAGCAAAAAAGCCGCAATTACTAATCACCCTGTGTTATTATCCCCAATCTGGGAAAGACCTTTTATCCTACAGACGGATGCATCAGCGATAGGGCTGGGATTTGTACTCAGCCAAATCGACCTCAAGGGTTGACGAGCATCCGGTGGCATTAAATTCCTGAAAACTTCTACCCAGAGAACAGAGATATTCGACGATAGAACGGGAAGCTCTTGCCATCGTGGCAGGAATTAAACATTTCAGGGTCTAATTGGAGGGAACTACATTTACCATTGAAACTGACCACAACCCCCTGGCCCACCTAGCCAATATCAAAGACAGACATGGCTGACTTAGTTCACAACAGCCTGGATGAAGCCAAACCAGCAGCTGTTGTTGCCAAAGAACCTAGTGGTCAAGCCTTACACCAGATTTGTTGAAACCATGGTAGCGAGTGTGAGAACAGCTGGAAGGACCTCACCACCAGACACTATAAAGGATGTGGGTCCACCTGCCTGAGGAAAGATCTACACACCCCTCACCTGATAAGACAAGACATTGGATTGGTCGCCAAGGGTCGGTGCCATGACGACCTAATGTCATCAAACCTAGTAGTTCGAACAGTATATAAGAAACAGCTAGGGAGTAGTTAGCAGATACCTGAATATTGCCAGAGACTGCTGCAACCAGCAATTAAGAACTGTTAGATAAGAACACTCTGAACCTTTGTTATTGTGGTTGATATTGTGTTGTGTTATCTTGTCATGGCTGGTGTATTTATGTTTCTCATAATTATAATATAACTATCTGTAGTTATATTTGGGAATCCAGCAATTCTGTTGAGAGTTGCTGAGTTTGGCTTGTTCTGAGGATTGCCAGTAGGACAGACTAGGAGTCAAAGATCAGGCATCGCGTGAAGACCAGGGATCTGCTCAGCCAGCTAAAGTGTCTGTACTTGGAGAAGGCTGGTTTTTCATGACATTGGTGGCAGCGGTGGGATCCATGTTGAAAAAAGGATCTACTTTACTATTGTAGCTCCAGCCTGAGTGAGAGGTTGTGATTACATAATTTTTGTTGTTGTGATTAGTGGGAAATAGCCCAGGTCACTTGAGAACCTTGGGTCTTGTGAAACCAAACCCAACTCTAGGTTATATTTTGTTTTGTGTAACCACTGAGTGTATTTTCCTTTGGGAGTGTGTATTTTTCATTGTATTGTTATGGCTCTTCCTCTGCGATCTGGATTTAACCGACCCCCTCGAGACCACAACCTCATTGAGGGCCGTGTACCTCCCTTGGAAACAGGCGAATGCAGCGAGGATGATGAGCCGGGGCGCAGCATCGCAAGGGATGTAGACCCTCCTCCACTCAGAGGACAAATGAATCGCTTCATGGGCCAATGGGCGGTGATGGAGCATGCCAGATCACAATGCGAAGATGCCAGACAGGCTGAGGACCGACAACATGCCCAGCAGCAACAGGATCAGTGGATCCAGGCCTTGGTGGGCCAAAGAAATCCTCCACCAGCGGTAGCTCTACCAGTGGTAGCTACACCCAAACCGACATTACAAAAATTCGTTGAAGGCACAGATGACATGGGGGCATTCAGCTCATTCAAGGTGACCGCGCTAGCAAGCCAGTGGCCACGGCGTCTCTGGAGTGTCTACCTACGAAGTGCACTATCCGGCCAGGGCATGTTAGCCCCCTAACTATAGAAGAACAAGAAGATTACGATCTAGTCTGTCAAACCCTCCGATCCACCTACCAGATTACAACGGAGTAATACCGGAAGAAGTTGTTTGACTTACCCTTCAGTCAAGACAAACCTGAAGAGTGGTTCCAAGACAGAAAGCAAGCCTGTTCCCGATGGTTGGCTTCTAGTGGTAAGTCAGCCCAAGAACTTATTTTAATTGAGCTTACTTCCAAGGTGGCTAGAGAGCCGTATGCGCCAGATGGGGCCTGGAAGTTATGAAGAACTCAAGGAGGCAGTATACTGAGATGTCTCTGCACCTCACCAAGAGAGAAGGATACAGTTCCAAGGACAGAGCAAAAAGTAGGACGGAGAACCCCTCCCCGAGAACCCCGAGACAACAGAGGAGAACCCAGAGACAACAGAGGACATTCCCCCTACCCCAGACTGTCTGTGCAAGGAAGACAACTCCCTGGTAACATTAACCCATGTAACATAAATATTCCTCAAGAGAGAGGGCCAAGATCAGTTGAATGTTACAGGTGTGGGAAATTAGGTCACACGCAGAGGGATTGTCATGTCAAAATAGAGAGAGGGAACTGTGCCCTCACTATGAGAAAGAAATTGCCTGAATGGAATAGGAGAGTGACCATTAACAACCAGTCAGTGATAGCTTTGTTAGACACTGGCTGCACAAAAAGTATTGTGCATCCCCGGTGCGTAGACCAGAAAGATTATCTTCCCTGGGAAATAGCATATACTACAGCGAGTTCAGCTTGAACCAATTTCCCAGCAGTCAAGGTAACCCTTCAGGTAGACGGTAGTATTTAGCAGTGGGTGTATCCGAGCACCTTATGTGTGATATGTTGATGGGGCATGATATTCCCTTATTTAAGACATACCTCCGGGAAGCTCTGGATACAGACGCCGGGAAGAGGGACCTTGTCCCTCCTACTCTCCCTACCCCTGAGCTGGGCCTGGCAACCACAAGGATCCAAAGCAAGCTTCGGACCCTAGAAGAGCAAGCTGAGGCCCGACAACTCCACGAGGATGAGCCCATCATATAACCAGTACTACCTGATTACAATGACAGTGAAATGGATGAGGAAAGCGCGAGCCTAGCCGAGTCGGAAATACCTCCTACAGACGAGCTAGAGACCCCTCCCCCACCAGCACCAGAAGAAACAGGAGTGAGCCTAGGCAAGCAAGAAAGACCTCCAAAGGACGACCTAGTGACTACCCCATCACTCGAAGCAGCAGAGCCCGGAGACTTGGACACCATCTCCACGGAAGAGTTTCGTGAGAAACAGAAATGAGATCCTACCCTAAGGAGGGTAAGGGAAAAAGTGAACCAAAAAGACAGTGTGTATTTTTGGAAGGATGGGTTATTAGTAATGAAGCCCTACCAAGAATTAGGAAATAACTTGATTATGGTGCCCAAATCAGCCAGAGCCAAGGTAATGAGGTTAGCTCACTCCTCTGTAGCAGCAGATCACTTTGGCAGGGAAAGAACCATCCAACTTATCAGAGGTAGGATGGATTGGCCAGGACTGGCTAAAGATGTGCATGAGCTGTGTCTGTCTTGCCCCATCTGCCAAAAAGCCAGCCCAGCTGTAGTACCTAAGGCACCCCTTCACCCATTACCTATTATTGATCAACCCTTTAGTCGCATAGCTATGGACATATTTGGACCCCTTAAGAACTTCTGGTGGACACAAATACGTACTCATAGCTATGGACTACACTACTAAATAGCCAGCTTAACCACCGTTGACCTAACCAAGGGGTACTATCAGGTCCCCATGGGGAGTAGTAGTAGAGAGAAGACTGCCTTTATTACTCCCTATGGGAAGTATCAATTTACGACTATGCCCTTTGGTTTGGTTTCGGCCCCCTACACCTTTCTAAGGTTAATGGACCACATCTTGTCCGGGTTGGAAACCTTTACTGCCGCATACCTAGCCCTCTCACTGTCAATGGCGCCATACGGCGCCACGGCTTTGAAAAATAAAATAAAATATAAGCATTTGTCAATAGGTAATAATTTTTATATAAAAGATAGCTGAATTCATACTCTATTTACACAATAAAAATTACGGCGGTTGGACGGAGGAAAGTTAATGAAATTATATTTAAAACACGAACGATTTTCAGTCGGACGATATCAACGAGACTGTCAATAGCTGAAATTATTTCCCAAGTGACTAGGGCACCTTGGAACATTTCTGGTGATGAATCAAGTGACGAAGAATGTGAAGGCATCCATTCCTACCTCGGAGATAGTCGTGTGCAATGCAAATACTGCAATGTTCACCTTTGGATTATCGGAATTGTTTCCATGCTTTCCACAACTTGGTTGACTTTTGCCACAGACACTGATTTCACCTCAAACTCCACCCAACATGTCTTTCGATTACATTATGTCAAACAATTATATCAAATGTTTACTGAATGTTGTAATGACAAAGTTCTTGTTGATAAATAAGGACATTTTTGTGGTCGATTTATGAAGACCTTATTATGGGTTGGCATAACTTTTGTATAGTAATGTATATTCCTACGTTCTTAGAAGTAAAAGAAAGGATAAGGATAGAGCTATCTTATGAGGTATATATCGAGTCCATAGCATGAACTATGGAGAAGTTATGGCACTCCTAATCATGCCTATTGTTTGCGTAATTATATTCATAGTATATGGTCAGGTTGTGGTCACACCTTTTGACCACAACTTCTAAAACAATCATGCTATCACATGAACAAATGGTAAATGATTCAGCTAAATATCTGATTTGATATTAATTTTTTAATGTGGCTGTGTTAAATTTAAAATAATTCTCCACAATGCTGATAGTGAGAGGGCTAGATGACATTGTAATTTATAGTCGGAACTGGAAAGACCATTTACAACATGTGTCAGTAGTTTTAGGCAGAATGAGAGAAGCAGGTCTCACAATAAAACAAGAGAAGTGTAACTTTGGTGTGAGCCATTGTGAGTATTTGGGACATTTAGTGGGTGGAGGACAAGTTAGACCGTTGTCTTGCAAGGTTGAGGCCATCTGTACTTATACACCCCCTCAGACTAAGAAGCAAATGAGAGGCTTTTTAGGATTAGCCGGTTACTACCGAAGGTTTATACCCAACTTCTCCGAAATAGCATCTCCTTTAACAGACTTAACCAAAAAGAATCAGAGTAATAAGATTGTGTGGAGTAGTTCTTGTGAAGTAGCTTTAAAATCTCTAAAAGCCGTAATTACTAATCACCCTGTGTTATTATCCCCAATCTGGGAAAGACCTTTTATCCTACAGAAGGATGCATCAGCGACGGGGCTGGGATTTGTACTCAGCCAAATCGACCTCAAGGGTGACGAGCATCCGGTGGCATTAAATTCCTGAAAACTTCTACCCAGAGAACAGAGATATTTGACGAAAGAACGGGAAGCTCTTGCCATCATGGCAGGAATTAAACATTTCAGGGTCTAATTGGAGGGAACTACATTTACCATTGAAACTGACCACAACCCCCTAGCCAATATCAAAGACAGACATGGCTGACTCACTCGTTGGGCGCTTGACCTACAAGACTACGATTTCACCATCTCCCACCGGTCGGGTTTCGCCAATGCCAACGCCGATGGCCTAAGTCGAGACGGGTCTCGAGCCGAGGAAGGGGGAATGTCAGGGAATTCTATCTCCCTGACTGAGTTCACAACAGCCCAGGATGAAGCCAAACCAGCAGCTGTTGTTGCCAAAGAACCTAGTGGTCAAGCCATACACCAGATGTGTGGAAACCATGGTAGGGAGTGTGAGAACAGACGAAGCACCTCACCACCAGACACTATAAAGGATGTGGTTCACCTGCCTGAGGAAAGATCTACACACCCCTCACCAGATAAGAAGACATTGGATTGGTCCCCAAGGGTCGGTGCCATGACGACCTGATGTGATCAAACATAGTAGTTCGAACAGTATATAAGAAACAGCTAGGGAGTAGTTAGCAGATACCTGAATATTCTGCTGCAACCAGCAATTAACAAATGTTAGATAAGAACCCTCTGAACCTTTGTTATTATGGTTGATATTGTGTTGTGTTGTTATCTTGTCATGGCTGGTGTATTTATGTTTCCCATAATTATAATATAACTATCTTATATTTGGGAATCCAGCAATTCTGTTGAGAGTTGCTGAGTTTGGCTTGTTCTGAGGATTGCCAGTAGGACAAACTGGGAATCAAAGATCAGGCGTCGCGTGAAGACCTGGGATCTGCTCAGCCAGCTAAAGTTTCCGTACTGGGAGAAGGCTGGTTTTTCATGACACATGACCAGTGTATCCAAGCCACTTGGTACTACATGACCAGTGTATCCAAGCCACTTGGTACTACGTGATCAGTGTATCCAAGCTACCTGGTACTACATGACCAGTGTATCCAAGCCACCTGGTACTACATGACCAGTGTATCTAAGCCACCTGGTACTACATGACCAGTGTATCCAAGCCACCTGGTACTACCCGACTAGTGTATCCAAGCCACCTGGTACTACATGACCAGTGTATCCAAGCCACCTGGTACTACATGACCAGTGTATCCAAGCCACCTGGTACTACATCACTAGTGTATCAAAGCCACCTTGTACTACATGACCTGTGTATCCAAGCCACCTGATACTACATGACTAGTGTACCCACCTGGGACACACAATCATTGCTCTAAATAAAGAACATACATGCAGTATTATTATACGAAGGCCCATCATTGCTCCAGTTAATTAACATACAAGCAGTTCATGCATACAGAAGCCACTCATTCGTCCATTTAACGAACATACATTCAGTACAATTATACGGAGGCATCTCATTGATCCATGTGATGAACATACATGCAGTATAAGTAAGGAGGCCACTTATTGCTGCATGCAACGAACATACATGCAGTTCATGTATACAAAGCATATTGTTCGCTCCTTATAATGAACACACATGCAGGACAAATATATGTACACTACTTATTGTGATGTGAAGAACATACATGCAGTACTGAGTGAGGGATGATGGTTCATCACAAAAGTTATTTATAGTCCACATACAATAGGGCATGAAGTGTTTATTGTGCTAGTGGACTTTCATTATTGAAAACACTTTTTGATATGAAGTATTACATAGTGATAACATCAATTGGCATCTTCAACATTTGTTAGTTGGCCTAGCAATACTCTAGGGACAACTTGATCTTTCAGGGTCCCTCTTTTGCCTATTCTTCCAAATGCAGATAATTCACATGTTTTATGCTCCAAGGATTAGCAGCCATTCATTTAGGCAGCCTGCAAGACAGTCCATTCAACCAATGATCTTCTCATATATTGTGTCGGGAGAGAGTCATGTTGTGTAAGGGATTCCAGCAAGATTGACAGGAAGCTGTTCAACGTAAGGCATTTTTTCTAGGTGGTGGAAAAGAAAGCTGAAGAGAAGATTAGCCTGCATGATTTTGTAGTGTCCACTTATAAAAATATGTACTTAGCACGGGAGTTGGGGGGAGGGAGAAAGGGTTTGAAGTGTAAAATATTTGCAGAAGATAACTATTAAAATAATCTCCTAGAAAGACCACTTTGCAATATTCAGTGATTATCCCTAAAATATTAACAGGTGTCCTTAGTAATGGGGTATAATTTATTGTAAATTGATTTATTGGCTGTATGTGGCAGCATAAACACTCAATGTGAATAAACACTCAATGTGAATAAACACTCAATGTGAAGCAACTATCTGTTTTGCAACGTGTCGTTATTCAAATTTGCAAACAACACCTTCACCACCAGCCACTCCCTATCTATTGAGCATTAGATAAACCACACTCTCATGATGAACCACATCCTAGATTGTTCCTCCACCCCACGCCATCCTCTAGTCTCTTAACCGCACCTACAGATACTCCGATCCATCCTCCAGTGGCTCAACCAGTGGGTAAGGCGCACTGGAAATCTGTGAGGGAAAACTTGCCCAATTCATGTTCATATTGTGCATATGGTACATATGCTAGTGATTGTGAGTAGTTTACTGTTTGCTCTCCTCTCCATGATTGATTCTACACAACCTCATATAGCATCCATGCCACATCTGTGGAGCTAGTTGTCTACTGCATCTCACTGTTGAAGGCTTCTACTAACTTCATTTGAGAGCGAACCCCTTGCCCAACTGGTTCTGAGTGGAGGTCTTGCTAGTATAGTAAATGACTAATTTTCGGGGAGACAGGTGCATTTTTTAATAAAAAAACAAAACAAGTGGGGTACCACTTTATAGCTCCATAGATTCTGTAAACTTCATGGTTATGTACTTGATATATAGCTCAAAAGATAGCACTCTCTGTGTGCTTTATTTCGATACTAAAATATTTTTCATGCGTATAACTTACTGGAACTAAAGTGGAGGGATCCTCAAAACCTGAATGCCTGATTTTGCCGCATAAATATCTCCAGATTGCCAAGTTCTAGAGTTGAAATTAACACCAGTGACTAGAAGAAGCCCAACTCTATGCAATGAGCGTTTTGAGTAGGTGCTAAATTGTAAGTACATGGTCAAATGCTCGGTTGTAAAATGAATTTTGTTAAAATTCCTAAAAATTCATTTTCTACCTGTGCGCTTGCTTGACCAGTACTTACATTTTAGCGCCTAATCAAAAATAGAGCAGGGCTTTCTCTAGCCACTGGGGCTAATTTCAACTCTCTAGCACTTGGCAATCTGGAGTTATTTATGTGGGCATGCAGGTTTTGAGGCTCCCTCCACTTTAGTTCCAGTAACATGCCTATAGTTATCATATACCATATTTCATTAACTGATTCACCTTTTTAAGCTGATATCTTCAAATTGGGACATTCATCATAAAACGTGCTAAAAACAGATTTTTACCTGGACATGTGCAGAAGGTTACAGCATTCTTACATTAAACTTTATTTCTTGTTCTAGTTTGTGGGAGTTATACTGTTCAACTGTTAGTTACTGTTTATCTGGTTGTCTTTATATCTGTCTAGGCCAACTGATGGGACTAGATTTATTGAGACTGTCGAACCGTACTTAATCGGGTAACACGAGTATAAAACTTCTCATTCTCTATCACGTGATGTAATAATGTGTCACAATCAATACGTAATGATGATGTAATGTCTATGCATAATAATCAACGTGACTGATACAGTGCGTGTGATTAGTAATATAATACTTGAACATTACATCTCTCCTTTTTTTCTTAATTTAATATCTTAACATAATGAAATGTTCTAATGACTTCTGTTCATAAATATTATGACCAAATCGATGAAAAGGTTGTTTCATCCTGGTAGGGTATCTTCTGTTCCGTGTCGGAGGAACTTGATTCACTGGAAGCATATTTTGTGGGGAATTTCCTTGTGGTGGAGTCTCGTTGTCATCTTCCAGCGTATCTGACTCATACTCATCTTCTGAGAGATCTGGATACTCGATATTCGAACTAATCTTTTTGAACTGAGAAATGTTTCGTGTAACATACTTTCCGTTCCTGATCCCTGTGATCATTGTTCCATTTTTTCTCACTATTTGGAACGGTGATGGATCAAACTTTGTGCTGAACTTGTTCTTCTTTCGCTGACGTAGGAGAACTGTTTCACCAATGTTGAGACTTGAGACTTGAGCTCGGGCTCTTCTGTCTGCATGCTGCTTCATTCTCTCTTTGGCTCGTTATCTTTTTGTTTAACTTCCACATCATTTCCTAGAGTGTCAACATCCATTTCCACTTGGGGATGCTTGGTTTTGATCTTTCTGTTGAAGAGTAATTCAGATGGGGAAACTCCAGTTGTGTAGTGTGGTGTTGCTCTGTAATTCAACATGAATCGGTACAGATCTTTCTTCCAATCTCTTCCTTCAGCATTCGATGAACGAATTGCTTTTGTGAGGGGTTTCATAAAGTTCTCTGCTTCTGAATTAGCTTGTGGCAACAATGGAGTAATCTTCTGGTGAGATATTCCATTCTCTTCCATATAGGCTTTAAACTCATTTCCGAAAAATGGTGGTCCATTATCAGTCTTGAGAACTCTTGGAATTCCGTGTGTGGCAAAGATTCTGTCAAGCTTGGAAATTGTTCCTTTTGCTGCTGTTGATTGTACTATTTCTACTTCAGGAAAACGAGAATAGGCATCTATCGTAACAAGTAGATATTCTCCAGTTGGGAAAGGTCCACAGAAATCAACATGTACAGTGTGCCATGGCTCTGGAGGCAATGTTGACATCTGGAGAGGTTCAGGACGATTTTCTGGACCATTGGCCTGACAAGCAATGCAATTATCAATCTGTTGCTTTACTCTTGCTTCTATTCCTGGGAACCATACTTTTTCTCTGAGCAACTTCTTTGTCTTAACAATTCCTGGAACCATACTTTTTCTCTGAGCAACTTCTTTGTCTTAACAATTCCTTGGTGACCTTCATGAGCCAACATAATTGCTCTCTTTCATAGTGAAGTTGGTATTACGATGCGATTTCCACGGAGTATCACACTTTCATCACTACTAACAGTGAGTTCATTTTTGACTGTTTGAAAAAGCTTGATTTCTGCGATGTCTGCCTCGGATGTGGTCTGCTCTTTCCACTTGTCAGTTCTGATCATTTTGGATATCTGCTGCAAGGTTGGGTCAGCTGTGGTTGCTTCTCGAATCTCTGACGTCATAGCCTTTGGTACTGCGTGAGCAGATAAGAAATTGACATAGTCCTCTGCCATGGTTTCTTGTTTCTTTGGTTCCTCTGAGTTTGTATGTCTTGAGAGGTAATCGGAAGGATTCGGTTTTCCTTTTGTATGTACTATTGAGAAGTCATATCCTTGTAGTCTCAGATTCCAACGTTCGATGCGTGCTGGAGGCTTGGACTTTGGGTTACCATAAATCAATTCGACTGGTTTGCAGTCGGTGTAAAGGGTAAAATGTCCTCCATAGAGATGATATAGATGAAACTTTTCAATAGCCCACACTATGGCTAATGCTTCTTTCTCTGTCTGAGAATACCTGCTTTCAACATCAGAGAGTGCTCTGCTTGCATAAGCTATTACTCTTCTGTCATTCTCTCCCTGCGACTTTTGAAACAGTATTGCTGAGAGACTGACAGGTGATGCATCTGTGATCAGCTCCGTTTCCTTTTGTTGATCGAAATATGCCATGATTGTATCACTTGCTGTTTGATTTTTTGAAAAGCTTTGTCATGTTCTTTTGTCCATAAGAAATGAACATCCTTTCTGGTCAACTCACGTAACGGCTGTGATATGTCACTGAAGCATGGTATAAATTTTGCACAATATGTTGCCATTCCTAGAAAACTTCGGATACCACTGGTTGATGTAGGAGGATTGGCGTCATGAATTGCTTGTACTTTCTTAGGATCAGGTGAGATTCCTTTGCCTAAAAATACAAAACCAAAGAATGTCAACGAGTTCTTGCTGAATTCACACTTTGTCTTGTTGAAAGACAAACCGACTGATGAGAATCTCTCAAAAACTGCCTGTAGAGCCTTGTCATGATCAGCTCGAGTTTTCCCAAATATTATAACATCATCACTGATGTTGATTGATCCTGATATGTCCCGAATCTGTTCATGGATGATGTTTTGAAACATCTCACTTGCTGAGTTTGTTCCAAAGTTCAGTCAAGCATAACGTCTTAAACCTTTGTGAGTCGTGAACGTTGCGATATATCTGCTCTCAGGTGATAAGGGTATTTGATGATATCCTTGTCTTAAATCAAGTTTTGTAAAAACTGTTGCTCCATTCAGGTTGTGAATAAGATCATCAATTGTTGGACTAGGATGTCTCTCTCGGTTGATTGCCTTATTTGCTCTCCTCATGTCAACACATAAACGGACCTCGCCATTCATTTTGGGGATAATGACTAAAGGTGAAACCCATGGAGTTGAACCTTCAACTTTCTCAATGATTCCTTGTTGTTCAAGGTTGATGAGTTCTTTTTCAACTTATTTCCTCTTGTGAAAAGGAATTCTGCGTGTTGCTTGAGCCACAGGAGGTACATTTGTGTCAATGTGAAGTTTGACTTCTGTATTCTTGAGCTTGCCTATACCTTCAAACAAATTGGGATATTTTTGTACCAGCCTGTCACATACTCTTGGACTATCCCAAACATGCTTAATCTTAACATGAACCAGACCAAGTTCACATGCTGTCTTGTAACTGAGTAGAGACCCATGACATCCTCGTAGTACATGAATTGTTGATAGCACTGTCTTTGTATCAACTTCAATGTTGGTGTCAAACTGTCCCACTACAGTAAGTTGGGAGTCTGCACCATACGCAAATATACGCTTTGTTGAAGGCTGTAACTCAAGATTCTTCGCTTGGTTTACTTTGGCAAATGTTCCTCATCCATGATGTCTGTGGATGCTCCTGTGTCTACAATCATGCAAACCGTGGTGCTATTGATTTTCACATTTACTTTTGGTGCTGCCAAACGTGCAGTGTCACCCAATGTGTACAGATATTCATCACTACTGCTACCACACTTTTGGTTGGACTCTGATGAAACGTGACAAATTTGCTTGTGCTTGTGTTTCGGTTGGGACTCATGTATTTTGTATCGACCTTGTACTTCTTTTTGTTTTGAGATACATACTTTGGCAAAATGATTACTTTTAACACACTTATTACAAGTTTGACCTTTTTCTGGACATGAGCCATTCTTATGGGGCCACAAAAATCCACACTTACGACATATACTCTGACCTTCTAGTTTTGTCCATGTTCGTGGTGACTGCCATTTTCTGGGTGGTCGCTTCTGCTCAATAACATTCACTGCTTTTGCTGCTGAGTGTGCCTGTTCAATTCCTTTTGCTTGCTCTTCACTCGCTTCTTGCTCTCTTGCTTTTGCTAGTAGAGCCTCTAAGGATAGATCATCACGAAGTGCCACTCTTCTTAGATGTTTTGACTGACAATTCTGGATGATAGTGGACTTCAACTATTTTCCTAGGTCAGTAAATTCACATGTAGAAGCTAGCTTTCTCAATCTGGTAACAAATTGATCCACAGTCTCTCCCGATTGTTGAACAGCTTTACGAAATTGAAAAATCTCGTAGGACACGTTTTTCTTGGGTGTGAAATAGTTGTCTAACTTTTCCATAGCTGTGGTAAAGTCATCCGTGTATCTGGAATTGTGTAAAAATTTTTTGGGGTAGCCTGTCCTGCCTATAACAGGATTGCTTTCTTTGGCTTGTCGTCACTTACGTTGAGCGCTGCTATATATATCTCGAAACGCCGCTTCCAACTTTTCCATCTCTGGCTTAGCGATGATGGATCACTCACAGGGTCAAAGGTTGCTAATGGTGACAAGTCAATTCTTCCGGCTACTGCCATGGTTCGTAATCCTTGTCGCCAGTTATACTGTTCAACTGTTAGTTATTGTTTATCTGGTTGTCTTTATATCCGTCTAGGCCAACTGATGGGACTAGATTTATTGAGACCGTCGAACCGTACTTATTCGGGTAACACGAGTATAAAACTTCTCATTCTCTATCACGTGATGTAATAATGTGTCACAATCAAACGTAATGATGATGCAATGTCTATGCAATCAACGTGACTGATACAGTGTGTGTGATTAGTAATATAATACTTGAACATTACAGGAGTGGGTGGAGGAAGCGATAAAAAATAGAAATGAATAAAACTGATTGACAAGAAAAAAATTGCCGATAGCAAGTTGATGGATGGAGAAACTGGTGTGAATGTCAACCACGATGCCGAAATCCAGCCATCATAAACTGTCCCTTCATTACCTTTGCTGCTGTCTCTGCAAGCCAATGAAAGCTGTATATTCACCTATGCTAGCCTGAAATCCCTCAGAATATCTTCTCTCTTTAGAAGAAAATGCACTCCTGGTTTGATTTCTGTATCAGCATCTAGGATGGTTATGCATTGAAGGTGCTAGCAAATATCACGAGGCAAAGAATTATCCTCTACAAGTTTCTCCTGGAAAAGTTGGGCATTAGTTGTAGCTAGCTGTTCTGACAGCAGTAAGGGTAGCATTACCTTTACTAGAGTTTACAGGATCCCATCCAAGGACAAAAATATCAACTAACAAGTGTAGCATACTAATCTCAATTGAAGCAAGTCAGCATTTTCTTCTCCGTAACTAGTGATCCCTTATCAACATACTTATGTAAGCCAGAAATTGATTAAAATTAATCATATTACCCACAGAGATCAGAATGCTCACTTAGCTGCCATCAAGCTCAAATGCACTCTCCCTGTGACATCCATCATTGTCCGTGGGACGGGATATAGGATGAACTATTGAAAGTTAATTCTGGTGTTAAAACCTTCACAAGGTTTACATCCCAGATGCCACTGCAAAGATCTTGCTCTATCGTGGCCCAAGTCAGCAGAAGACTGTAAACAATGTATCAAAGGACACTAACTCATTTCTCAAAGTCTAAACTATTGAGAGAGTTTACTGGTAGGCACAAGTAGCCTAGTGTAGGAAAAACAGCTTGCTAAAACAGCAGAATGCCCATAAAGATTCCTTCGAGGACAGTGGTTGCGATCAGCGATTGCTAACAGCATTTTTCTTGTCAAAGCAGACTTGTTAATAATAACCTCCCTTTCAATTGCAACCACCCTTCAAATAGAAATTGCAGGTAGATGGACTGAAGTAAATATTATCTGCAGTTGCTATTAGAAAATATATAGAAATTTTATCTCTAGCCACCTTTCCTTTAGGTAGGTTTGGGTCTTTCCATTCACATCCTTTATACTTGCTTGCAAAACTGATTAAGTTATGATTTTAAAAGCCTTAAGACCATTTTAGATCAGTTCTTGTAAGTTGCTAGAGTATTAAAAGGCACCTGTACATACTCCACCCCCTAATGCTGTAGGGATAACTAATGTTGTTCTAATGCTGCTGGTACAAAGCAGACACCATACTAGAGCTTGGAATAACAATCCCATTGAAGAGACACCTCCCACACACGTGCATGTACACTTGACTGTGAAATGCTGAACGTTCTATTTTAAGTAGCATTTAGGGGGCCTAACTTCTACCACTTTTGTCTATAAAAATATTTTAGTTACCTAAACTGTGGTTGTTAAGCCTCTCATGTTTAGTTACCTAATGTTGTTAAGTTAAGTTATGGTATCTTGCTATGAATCAAAGTCCTTGAAACATGCACCAATTATGAGCATGTGAACAAGCTTCATGATTAGTCTAAAATATTTCCCAGAACATTGAGGCAAGAATTGTAATAGCATAACCAGGCCTATTCATAGCTGCAACTCTCTGTAACTGTCCACAGTTTCCTAACGAGTATCTTGCTGCTCCATCGCATGACATTTGCAACCTTTCCCAAGTGATCTAGTAGCACAGGCAGCTCCTCCTGCACGTCCTCTAAATTGCCCAAATTTTTTCCAATGTCCCAATGATGGTATAACTGGATCATAAAGGATATCAACATTGAGCCTGTCACAAGAATTGCATATTTCATGATAACTGATCTTCAAATGGTTTTAAAGATGAATATACTTTGCTGAATAAAACCAATTGCAAAGAATGCAGGATAGGCCATCTATAGGTCATTACATCATCTCAGGAGCCGCGGTACTTAATTTAATATGGCTTGGGAGTCTTATGAATATCATTCATTTTCCACCCGCACGCTTGACTACAATTACATTTTAGCGCCTAATCAAAACTGTCATTGTATAGAGTAGGGCTTCCTGTAGCCACTGGTGCTAATTTCAACTCTCTAGCACTTGGCAATTTGGAGATATTTACGCACCGGGCATTCAGGTTTTTGAGGATCCTTCCACTTGTAGCTCCTGTAACATGGCTATAGTTATATCTATGAAAAATATTTTAGTATCAACATAGAGCACACAGAGAGACCTATCTTTTGAGCTGTATATAAAGTCCATAACATGAAGTTTGCAGAATCTATGGAGCTATAAAATAGTAACACAAGTTGTTATTTTTTATTTAAAAAAATGCACCTCTCATCCCTGACAAACTCCCAGTAGACTCATTGCGAACTGGTGATGTTTATATTTTGTAAGAGTGATTCTATCACAGGTTAAGTATTGATTTGAGTGAGGATGTAATCCTGTGTAAGTGCCTTAGAACTGTCCATTAATTTGGAAATGCAAATTCAGCTGCGATTGTGTCAATTTTATACCTGGAACAGACTAGCTAGCCAGATGTGAGACAAAACTTTCTTCTTTCTGATGAAGAGACTGAAGTATTTCTGTTCAACTGTTAGGACTAAAAAAAAACAGATTTAGTTAAAGAGAATCCTTGAATTTGCTTAGGGTAAGTTGCTCTGTAACTAATTGATACCGACAGACAAAAACTAACCTTGTGTGACACTTTTATTTTCTTTCTTTTTTCCAGTTCCTGTGTGAGTAATTAGTTCTGTGCAGTTCAAAATCTCATTATAATAATATACTAGAACTTTATTTAAATCAGCTTTTTTGTTCAGCTGAGAGTAATCGTACAAGTTTGAATAAATTTACAAGTGTACTATATAGTATTATGCATAATATGATTAATGTTACATGTTTTACCTTCTTGTATGTAACCTGATATTCATCTCTCTCCTCTTGATGTTCGGACTCTCCTCACATTTGGTGAGTATTTGAATCTACCATTCCCAACATCTTGCAATGTGCATAATACAACTACTTATTGTTGGTGGTAATAATACCCACAACTGTATATATCCCAACTCTCTTAACATGGTGTCATAATGTGCTCAGGATGCTACACACAAAACTAGATGCTATGGGTACATTTTCCTCTGTAAGTTAAAACTAGACCAACAACAGCTGTCTTTGCATGGAAATTGAGCACTATGTTGAATGAGCTCTATACTAGCAACAGCGAACCTAATTTCTGCTGCGTTATATGTTTTGTTTGTTCTTGCTCTAGTACAGGCAGCATCCAGCAGTGAAGCTATATATATTTAAATGGAACTCTTAATGGTGTGGATCTTGCTGTTCTTTTACTATTATAGTCCACTAGATAATGACAGTCTTAGATAATTTATCCACTAAAACTTTGGATGTGGGTACCGAGCTCTTATCATGGGCGTACGCTGGGGGTTCTGCAGAAACCCCCTTTCATTTTAATGATATTCATTGGAATATGTTTGTGTGTGTTCATTGGAATATGTTTGTGTGTGTTTTGCCCTCTCAGATTTCATTTCTGGCACTGGCACACTTCATTAATATAATTTTAATTATACATAGGTACATTGATAGTGTAATGTGGAAACAAAATTACAATAACTAGGCCTAGCCCTAGCCCTTGACCATGTGGTAGGGGAAAATGAGAACCCAACGAATGTACTTTCTAAAGAAAGCCCACAAACCCCCCCTGCAAATAAGACCAATCTGCTCAGGGTGCTCGGGTCCCACCGGGAGCTGTCTGGTTGGTTGGACTATGTCCTTCGACCGGTTAATGAGCTAATCATTGCACAGTTTATACACATCATGCACATGTAATGAGCATTAGTAGTAGTTGTGGAATTAATGAGCTACAACTCGGCCATGAAGAGGCAACGACAAAATATGGACATCAGGTCATTTTTCAAAATAACAGCCATTGAGGATGAAGATTAGAGAAATTATTGCTAGCTATTTAGCTTGAAGCCTGTACACTTGATAAACCAATCTCATTTATTCAGATTCTAGTGAACCTCAGTCTGATCTGGATCATTCTGAAATCAGTACCACTCTGGAAAGCTGACATGAAGATGAAGTTCCTGTAGTTAATGAATGCTCAAGTGGAAGTGCCGAAGGACCAGAATGGTATGTTTATTATCTGCAAATAGGTCTATTGATGATGCTGCTTGTTTAATAAATGAGCTTTCTAGTGTTGCTAGATACTCTTTCTTATGTCACCACGATGTACAATTGCCTAGTGTCCTTACTGGCACCTATTACATAGCTATCACCAAAAGTTTAACATATTGTGGCTCAGTAAATATCCTTGGCTAGTCTACAGTTCTAAGGTAGATGGTGTATTTTGTCCGCCTTGTGCTCTGTTTCTTTCCATCTAGCCAATGTAAAGATAAAGGTTACCTGGTAATTAAGCCTTTTTCTAACTGGATCAAGATGAGTTGCACTTTGAGTAATCATGCGAAGCTACAATACCATCGTGATTGTTTGCAGTAAGCAGATGGACAATTGAAAATCCAGCATCACGAGTAGATGTCACTGCTGTTCAAAAGGAAATTAGTGAAAAAGGCAATACTGAGGCTAATTGTCTGAGCAATTATTTTTTAGGCAAACAGGGTATTGCATTTCATGGAAAGTTAGAGGATGTTGCATCATCAAAGAATCCTGGAAACTTTTTAGCACTGCTAAAATCTTTTGCGGGGACAGACAGTATTTTATATGAGCATCTTTATTGTACCAAGGCAAAGAATGCAAAACACTTATCACCAAGGACTCAAAATGTAATTATTAATATTATAGGCTATGATATGATTCTTGCCAAAACAATATCTGAGATAAAAGAAGCAAAATATTTTTCCGTTCTAGCTGATGAGGTTTCATGTCACAATGTAGAGCATTTGCACATATGCCTTCACTTTGTTGATGGCCATGGTGACATTCGAGAAGAGTTTGTTTCATTTGTAAAAACTTGAGAGAGTCCGAGCAGCTGATGTAGCAAATGCCATTATACAGACCTTGGAGGGGCTTGTCTTATCACTGAGTGATTTGCGAGGGCAAGGGTATGATGGGGCCTCAATGATGAGTGGGGAGATAGGTGGTGTGCAGGCATTACTTCGAGAGAAGCATCCCAAGACATTGTACACCCATTGTGCAAGTCATTCCATAATCTGGCTATCATAAGTTCCTGTTCTGTTCCACCTATAAGGAACTGTGTAGATCAGATAAAAGGTTTCACATTATGGATTAAGGATTCAGCTAAAAGAGAGGGCCTCCATAAAGCAATCATTCAGAAGAGGTCTCAGATTGGCACAAAGCAGTCTTCAATAATCAACGTTTGCATTACTTGATGGGTAGAGAACATCAATGGCTGGGAGCGTTTCTGTCTATATCATCCTTTTCTAATTGAAATGTGTGAGATAGTACTCTATGGAAATAGTGAATTTCTGAACTTTAAAGATGGTTGGACTACTGATGATAAGGAAAATGCTCTTGCATACAAGAAAACGTTGGAGTCGTTTGCATTTTTGTATTCCCTAGTCACTCTCTTTAGGTCTATTAAAGAAGCTGTTGTTAAATTACAAGGAAAGTGCCAAGACCTTAACTCTCGAGTGACAAAGTACAAGAGTGTTGCAAAGAATTTAAAAGAGAGCAGATGTTGATAATTTTTCACAGCGTATCTTTCGACATTGTTCTAGATGGGCAGTTCAGTCCAATATAACTATTTCGATGCCACGCACAACTCAGCGACAGCAGCATCGTCTGAATCTACTAATTCAGTTGAGGATTATTTTAAATGGGCTGTATTCATCCCTTTTCTTGACCACATTATATATCAAGATTTACTAAGCATACCAACCAGGTAGCTTCATTGCAATACCTCTTGCCTATCCATATCACTACTTCATCCTTTGTTAATATTGAATCTGCTGTTACTTTCTATTCTGAAGATCTACCAAATGTGAGTATACTTGATGAAGAGTTACATCGCTGGAAGTCAAGGTGGCTACAAATTTAACCAGATGAGCGTCCTCAAACTCTGAGTGAATCACGTAAACTCTGCTGCCCCAAAACCCTTCCAAATGTCCCTTTTGAACCTTTTTGCTACACTCCCAATCAGTTTCCGTACTTGTGAACGATCTGCTTCCACACTTCGATGTTTAAACAAGTGAGGAAAGACTCAGTGCCTTGGCATTAATACTGGAATGGATCGATACTGTTGCAAACTTTACGTAGAACAACATCCATGCAGAATTCAATGTTAGCTTATTATTTCAGTAATTTTGTCTGTATATTTTTGAAGGTTGCTTAATAAAAATCATCTCTGTAAATATTTTTGGAGTTTCCACGATTTGTGCTGGATGGGGCTTTGTGCTGGATGGGGCTTATATATTTCCCTCTTGCACTATATATCCTCACCATGGCTTTCAGCCACATGATCCACATCCGACATAATTATATACATAACCCCCCTTTTCAAAAGTCTGCGTACGCCCCTGCTTATAAGCTTCTTAAACTAGCCCTATTCCTACTAGGACAGCTTCTCAGGTTCTTCTACTTGGCACACTTGTAGATCTTGGATAGATAACCAATTATATCATACTTTCTGGGAAAGTAAATTGGATGATTTTACCAAAATTTTTAATCTTGTAAACAGCCTCCTGTGTGATTTACTAGGTTGCTTCTATCACATTCCAAGTTTCATGTGGTATTATTGTCCTCCTGAAAAAATCAATTTCACACTTGGGATACTATAGTGACCCCAGAAGATGCAATGCTTTACAAGTGGGTACTGAGCAGCTGCTTGCTTTACAGCTGTACTCTAAGTTCTTTAGATAGAGGAGCTATTGATTTAGTTAAGAGCTTTGTACATGGCGTTATCAGATTACAACAGATAGCAAGTTTAATTAATATTGTGGGGTGTAACTATGGCTAAATATTGTGATACAGATAAAGTGCTGTGTATGTTGGATGATGAGAGTGATGATGCTTTTGATGGCTTCATAGTGAAGAATTATAGTGAGGATGATGAGGATGTTGGAGTTTGTGAGGTAGCTGATAGTGTTAGTGATGGCGTAGTTGGTGGTGAGTGTAGCTAAAGTGGTAGCAGTTCTGGTGCCAGTACTTCTTGTTCCAGTTCTTCCATCTCCTTTAGCCAAGCATCTGGGTGTACTGTTGACATGGAAGGAAAAGAGCCTTTGGTGTTTGCTCAGCTTTTTCTGGACGACAATATCCTGAGGAGAGTTGTGAACAAAACAAATTTGTATGCTGAGCAATTTATGGCTGGAAATAAAGACTTACCTCTTCGATCAAGAGTCAGAGAGTGGAAAAGGTGCTCAGTCAGTGAAATGGTGAAGTTTCTTGCCCTTTATTGCCATGAGCATGGATAATAAGCATCGGATTGAGGACTATTGTTGCAAGAAATGGCCCTTCACCACGTCATGCTTCTCCTCTATCATCGGGAGACCGATTTTGTCTCGCGCTTCTTTCACCTAAATGATGGAGAGAAGATGTACCTAGGGGTCGGCCAGGATATGATGCCCTGTTCAAAATAGGGCCACTTATGAGACAAATTCAAAACCTTTTACCAGCTGGGGAGAGAAATATCAGTCGATGAATCAATGATAGACTTCAAGGGACGGCTGTGGTTTATTGAGTACATGCCAATGAAGCCTATCAAGTGGGGCATGAAAGCCTACGTCCTGGCAGACAGCTCCAGTGGATATATGTACAGTTGGAAGCTCTATGCTGGTGAGGAAACTGTATTTATATATATACACTCAAAATAGCCATGTAGAAAAGTACTATAATATTATATATAATAAATATAATTCACTTCTTAGTCTTTCCCCCCCCCCCTTTTTTCTTTCTTTTTTCACTTCCTTCCCGCTCTTCTTCATTATCCCCTTTTTCCTTCCCGCTTTTTTCTCTTTTCAGTTCTTGTTCTTTTTTGGGGGTCTCCCAGAGAAATGAGAGCCTCTCTGCTACAGGAACAACACATGACGTGGTGATGAAGCTAGTGGAAGGGATGGAGAATAAAGGACACCATTTGTACACCAGTCCAGACTTGTTCCTCACCCTAAAAAGTAGTGGCTTATGTGCATGTGGTGCAGTTTGGGTGAACAGGAGGGGGGGACCAGCATGTATCAAGGCCAAAGACAAAATGAAAAAGGGTGACATCAAGTTTATAAGTACAAATGGTGTCCTTGCCTTGAAATGGATGGAGAAGAGAGCTGTCTCCATTCTGAGAACAGTCCATGATGATAGCACTGTAGCAAAGAGGAAGAGGACAAGGCTGTCAGCAACTGGCATGGAGGAGGTCATAAAGCCAACAGCCATTGTCGAGTACAATAGTCACATGGGTGGGGTTGACAAATCCAATCAGCTGATGAGTTACTATACCTTCCAACATAGGACACAGAAATGGGCAGCTTTTCATCTCCTCAACCTGGCATCATACATAATATATAAAGGGACACCTTCGACTGGCCGAAGAGTAACACACCAGTCCTTCTTAGTGAATGTTGCTGTTGGATTTCTTCTGGAGGCAGGCCTGACAGAAGCTCAGCTTGAAGTGTCCATCCTTCACAATCATCCAGTGGCTGAACCAGCCAGACTTACAGGAAGGCACTTCATAGAGCACCTTCCCCCAAATAGCAATGGCAAAAGGTCCCTGTGTGCTTGCTACCTGTGCAGCAGCAAAAAAGGAAGTCAGAATTTCATTTAGATGTAAGATTTGTAAAGTAGCTTTATGTATTACACCTGGCTTTGAACTATACCTCACAAAAGTTAGTCCTGTGTCACTTACCATCCACATCATCACTCGTTTTTTAAAAATTTCTTTCTTCACTTTTTCTTAATTGTTTTTTCTTCCAGTAGCACAACTTTTACCAATCCTATGTATGCAAACAACTATGACTATGAATAATATTTATAGTGGATATGTAATATAAATGCATTGTTGCTAGATCATCCCAAAGCTAGCTGAGCTGAAATATATACTAGCACTGGCTATAGAATACTATGGTTTGCTTGGCAGTCTAGCTACCTCCAGCGCTAGCTATTGCTGGCTATATATATATCAGCTACAACTGCCTTCTTCAAGCGCTAGCTAATTTGTTAGCTATAATGATCATCTAAAACTACCAACTTCCATCACTAGCTAATTTCCTAGCTATAATGATCATCTAAAACTGCCAACTTCAAGCGCTAGCTAATTTGCTAGCTATAAAGATCAGCTAAAACTGCTTATACAGTTCAAGCGCTAGCTAATTTGCTAGCTAAAATAATCATCTAAAACTTCCAACTTCAAGCGCTAGCTAATTTGCTAGCTATTTAAAGATCAGCTAAAACTGCCTAGACACTTAAAGCGCTAGCTATTACTTTACTAATTAGCTAAGCTATATAAATATGATCTACAACTGTCTACTTCGAGCGCTAGCTATAAGATGACCTACAGCTAGCTACCTTGAGCGCTACCTAAAAAGATAGCCTATATACAACTAGCTAGCTAGGTATAAAAATGATCTAGCTAAAACTAACTTCGAGCACACTATGTAACAAACTGGTCAGCTCATCCACATAATAATCTTATTTGGAGTCTAGCTTCACTTGTCTTTATTATTACTATTATTATTATGGCTTTACAGAACAATAAATTTGGTGTGGTGTAGTGTGATGCATGACAGATCAATGTTAATATTGTTCTGGAGGTCTGCTAGCACTTGGCTATATAGCAGCCAAGTAGCTAAATGAATAGAGAAATAAGATAAACATGGATTTTAGAGGAGAGTTGAGAAATTAGGGGGAGATGGAATACTAGAACATTTGTAACAGGGACGTAGGAAGTGATAGGTACAAAGGTTATCTGAATCGAAATTGGTGATGAAGTGGGACCAAAAGAATTGCTTTAATAGTACCGTGTTCAAAGATATACTTTATTTGAGGTCTATTGAAGGTAAGGCATTCCACAGACGAGGAAGACGCCGGAAATAAAAGTTGCTCGTGGACTTTGTTTTTGATATACAATGTTTGAGTTTGAGTGTTTTGGCAGCTCTTGTTGGTCCTTCAATGAGTGTTACATAATCTTTGATGTTGAAGCTGTTAGTGGCTGACTCAGATGAGAAACTTTTGATAAAGACGGTTATATCATTAATTTCGAAAATCATCATGAGTGGAAGAAGGTGGAGAGCTTGCAAGCGAGACTTGTAGTCTGAAATGTAGTCAGAAAGTATGAACTTTGTTGCACGCCTTTGAATTCTTTCCAGCATCAAAATATCTTGTATTTGGTGTGGACGCCACACTTGTGAACAGTACATAAGTTGGGAGCGCACAAGAGATATGTACAAGAGTTTCCTCGCTTGTATTGACCCAGAGCTGATGTTGCGACGTAATAGACCTATAGTTCTATAGGTCTTCGAGCAGATGGTAACATAATGTTGTTTCCATGTTAGATTGGATGTCATAATTACTCCCAGGTCACGATATGAATCTTTTCTCTGAATGACTTCACCATTAATGGAAGGAATGGATGTCATGGTGTCTCTTTTGTTACAGAAGCTAAGAAGCACAGATTTATCATCATTGAAGGGGAGATTCCAATGAGTGCTCCACAACTTGATGGCATCTATATCTTTTTGCAAGAGAACACTGTCTTCTGGGGATCCAATATGTTTTAAACATTTAGTGTCATCCGCGAAGAGCAGGATTTTGCTATGTTTGGTTAGAGTAGGGAGATCATTAATAAAGATCAGGAAGAGCAGAGGCCCAAGGATACTTCCCTGAGGTACTCCAGATAGCACAGGATAAGCTTCTGATATAGTGCCTGCGATTGAGACACACTGTTTCCTAGAGAACAGATATGCAGAGAACCACTTCCAGAGACTTCCAGTGATGCCAATTCTCCACAATTTCAATAAAAGTTCATTATGAGGCACACTGTCAAATGCTTTCTTAAAATCCAAATACAAGCAATCAGTTTGGATGTTTGATTCAAAGCCTTTGACAATAGGTTCCAGTAGTCAATAGCTGCTGCAATGGCAAGTATTTTGCTCGAAACCCATATTGACACGATGAGATAGATTTTGCCACATAGTCTTTATCTTGTTGTAGACCAGGCATTCCATAACCTAGATATGGATGACAGTAGAGAAATAGGCCTATAATTGTTAACTTTTGATCTATCACCTGATTTGAAAATTGGTATTATTGTGTGGGTCTTCCACTCCAATGGAAGTACATGCTCAGAGAGAGACAGAGCAAAAAGGTGGAGTAGTGGTCTATAAAGGGCAAGAGCACACTTAGATAGGATATTTGGACCAATACCATCTGCTCCCATGGCTTTGTTTGGATTCAAAGAGACTAGAATTTCATAGACTTCCAAGGCATGCAGTTTAATTTCACTGAGAGTGGTAGATGGTGTTTCCAATTCGTTGAGTGGTGGAAGGAGATAAGAGCTCCTTGAAAAAACAGAGTGAAAATAGACATTGAATAAGGTGGCTATATCTTTATCAGATGTCGCAGTTGTGGAGTTCATGACCATGCAAGTGGGAATACTATTGGTTTTACTGGTTCTATGTAGGTATTTATAAATTCTTGAATCCTTGTTAAAAGCAAAATCATTGATTAACTTGGTCTCATATTCAGTCTTGGCAACTACTAAGTTGGCATGTAAGAGTTGTTCAGAAAGATGAATTCTATCAAGAAGAGACTTATTAGGTTTTCGCTTGTATCTTCTTCACACTGTACATAGGCAATTGATTTTGTGCTGTATATCTGGATTAAACCAAGGAGGACGTTGTCTGGACTTAAGTCTAACTTTGGGGATATAGAGTGGCAATGCATCCATAATGGCACCTTTGATGAAGCTCCAAACCTGTTCCACATCAGTGGATAGATAGCAGGGATGGAAGTCTAATACCAATAGATGATTGCACAGACCTTCAAAGTTGGCTCTTTTGTAGTCTAGAATGTATTTAGGAATGTTTTTTAGTTCCAGCCAAAATGGTAAGATTAATAGTGAAGGAGAGTATATAATGATCAGAAGGAATTGGCTGAGGTTGCTGAGTAAAGATCGATAGGTTTTGTATAGAATCTTCCATATTTGTAAGAACAAGGTCCAGTATGTTTCCTTTTACGTGGGTTGGACCACTAACTAACTGGCAGAGATTGCTATCAAATATTAAATCACAAATTGCATTTGAGGATTTGGAATGACCATTTAGTGTTGACCAATCCACATCAGGAACATTGAAGTCACCCACAATAATTGTGAAGATTGAAGGATTGACTATCGAAAGAAGGTACTTAATAAGATGTAGGTGATAGTCATCACTGGCATTGGGTGGGCAGTATACAGTACATAGAGTAAATGGCTTCCTGGAATTGACACTAATTGTTACAACTTCTAGTTCTTGCGGAGATGGGATGACATAACTAGGTATATGATCTTAAACAGCCACCATGACTCCACCCCCCCTAGAATTCCTGTCCTTACGATATATTGTGTACCCAGAAGGTATAATTTCATATATTTTTTGTTGCCATCTCTAAAGATTCTTCTAGCCTCGTGTTAGGTAGAAAGTTAAGAGATAGTCTGTATTAATGAACACTCACCTCAACGAGCCACACACAACAACAAAAAAATTATAATAAAACATCAGGTAATTTAAAAAAACAGGTGATTCCAATAAACAGTGTCCGCGTGCAGGGAAAATTACCTGGGTTGCTCCCTTCGCATTCTAAGAGTTTAAGGATGCCAATGGGCAATATTAGGAAAGTTATGAGTAAAAAGAACATATCAACAGAATATATCTGTAAATACTAGTGTTCTTCCTTGATGTTATAACTCTACCTACCTCTTGCTAGTGCCTCAACTGCCAGGGCTGGATCAGAAACCAAACCCCTCATTAACAAAGTGCTAATACAGTTAGAGGTGCTGTGAGGCCCAGCATCTGGCCCAACCAGTAAAGCAACATATTGCCTCCATTCCTTTCCACCAATCTCACTGTTGCACACCATTCACCATAATTAGCTGTTGTACCCATAGTGTTCATATTGAAATGTAATTACGGTACTTTATGACACTGGCAACCTGGAGTAATTGGCTAGCTCTTCTCTTAGGGTATAAATGTACTCTATGTATGCCAAGCTCCTGCAAGCTCCAGGTTTCTAGATCACTGAATCTTCCATGCCCTTCTTTGTGACTTGTGGCTGCCCCTATGCTGAAGCTGTGGCACAGTCGTATCAGAACGTCGGATTATTCAAACTCAGTTGCATGGTAATGATCATCAATGGGAGATTTCATTAGGGAGGGCTAGAGATTTGCAATTGAAAGTCAAATCAGTTCGCTAAGCCTGCAAAAGGAAGAGCACAGTTTGATCTAATGAGTCATAGTTGGCTGTGCTTGGCAAGATATTTTAAGGAACCACTTGAGCTTGACTCTCACAAGAGTATGGCAGTAGAAATGCAACGATAACAGAGATCATGAAGAATGAAACAAAACTTCGACAGTTAGCAGCACCATTTATAGTCAGTGGAGATTTCAAGTCATGTCATGAGCCTTGCTAAAGACGACCAGCTTGTTATGTTGTAACCATAGTTCATATTGAAATGTATTTACGGTACTTTATGACACTGGCAACCTGGCTAGCTGTTCTCTTAGGGTATAAATGAACTCTATGTATGCCAAGCTCCTGCAAGCTCCAGGTTTCTAGATCACTGAATCTTCCATGCCCTTCTTTGTGACTTGTGGCTGCCCCTATGCTGAAGCTGTGGCACAGTAGACTTTCACGTATCAGAACGTTGGATTATTCTATTGCATGGTAATGATTATCAATGGGAGATTTCATTAGGGAGGGCTAGAGATTTGCAGGTGAAAGTCAAATCAGTTAGCTAAGCATACAAAAGGAAGAGCACAGTTTTATCTAATGAGTCATAGTTGGCTGTGCTAGACTCTCACAAGAGTATGGCAGTAGAAATGCAACGATAACAGAGATCATGAAGAATGAAACAAAACTTCGACAGTTAGCAGCACCATTTATAGTCAGTCAGTTGAGAGTTCAAGTCATGTCATGAGCCTTGCTAAAGACGACCAGCTTGGAAGCACTCTATATTTCTATTTCATTCAGAAAAGGGGCCAAGGCATCCAGTCTCAGTGGAATTCCATGAAAAGTTACATGAAGGAGTATCAGAAGCACGCCATTTGCTAGGGACAAACTGGCATGATGAGATAGACCATCAAGTCTTGCAGGCAATTCTGAATCCTCCAAGACAGCACTGGTGGTTGTTAAAGGAGTGAGACATCTGGCATGCACAAAGAGGCACGATAACCTGAAGCAAAGAACTCTTGCACTCTGCACATGTGCAATACCAGATGACACGCCCTCTTTTGTGGGTGCAGCATTACATCATCACTCATGAATATAATTAAGGCCACACCCGATTCTCATTTTAGTAAATAGTGTTATTGTACAGGATGTAGTAATCAACAACAATTGCTCGTATAAAATATACACAAAAATACTGTAAATGAATGATGAATATGTGTATAAGACAGCATGGCTGCTACTGAGGACATAGCTGCTTCTCCTTCAGGAAGTAAGCTTCTCACATTCCATGGCCCTGCAGACTAAAATCGCTAATGATATTAGCAATTATTCAAACACCCGAGGCAGTATCGACAAGTTTATAATGACTTGCTTGCTTTTCATATATCCAAAGTTTTCCCTTATCCGAACTATAGTGTAGATCCCAATACGTTGAATACATTTTGGTCTAATATACCCAGATGCATCTAACCCTGCCTTGACTGGGGACCGTCATGCAACCACTAACCATTGACATGTCAGATATGTGCTGTCTCGAAACACAGAGAGTGGGCCTTTTTTTACCCAGAGGTTAAGCAGAGTCCTGACTGGACAGATATCTGACTTTTTCTTCCCAATGAAGAGCTGGATTCTGTGATGAAAATTGTCTATCTTCGACTGTAATAGTCATTCTTATGATCAGGACGGATGACCCACTGCAATAGCTGAGCAAGACAAGTGGCATGTTGGTTCATAGAGGCTTCTGATAGACTGTCATTTCATTTCTCCTGATCTTGGAAAGCAACAGAGGTTAAAGCAGCATGCATCCCAATGTGTGATGTACAATGGTATGAGTGGGCCCCCCACCTCCTTTCAGCTTTATAAGAATATCAGGAGATATATGGCAATTTCTGTCATTTCTCCCAACCTTGGTATGCTTCCAACCATTTGATTTCCTGCAGACTGTATTGTAGATGTTGATGGGCAGGCTCCAAGTGGTCTTTCTTGCCATCAGCGATGTAGAGAAATCTGATTGCTGACAAGTATATTTGATGGTATGATGGTTAACCCTGACCCAGCAATCTATGACATGAAGCTGCACGGCACCCCGTCTCTGTTGCTGAACTGCCTGAAGCCCCCCTGCAATTAAAATTCCTGGTATTTTTACTGACTACTGCAGTATGTAACCTTGGCCATTCCTAATCAATAAGTTTCTTCACCTCTCTTTAGCACAGTTCGGCCAGCTAGATACTAGAGTTACTTACAGTTCTTGTGAGACGACATCAGGTTCTCTGATGGCTGAAGGGACCGGACAAAGAAATATGTTACATCATTTTGGGACAGATTATCCACTGCTCTTATTCTCTCACCCAGGGATGTGCTGGCTTATAATTAGCAGATTATATTAGAGAACAGGATTTTCATGAGGTTCATCACATTGACAACCTTTCTACCACCTAATATCAGGATGGCCACCAATACAACACTGCTACACCAGTATTTAGCTGCTTATGCCCACTTTTCCCATAAAGCTTGCCCAATCACTAATAGAAACAGTTCCTTCACCATGATGTGAGGGATTTTCTATGCTTGTGGTAGTTTATCTTAATACCATGGCCCTCCTGACAAGAATATTCCACACTCCCATCATCGTGGGGTATTGGAATTAAGATCACTTCCCAACACCAATCCTCCCCCTATTCTAAGCTTGGACAATGCAGGCCCACCATAAAAGCTGACAGAAACTCATTCTGATCCTGGTGCTATAATGGAGCTCTCTAGCTAATGCTGGCAGGTCGGTTTCTTCTCAGGAATGATCTGCCTGATTTTATTAAGCTGCATACGTATTGTAGCCGCCCAATTATTCCAACAAATGGAGTTCTAATAATTGAAAATCATCGATAACTGAATTTCAGTGTGGAAGATCTTCAGCTATTTTTAGCTCCACATAAAATCATTGGCAATCCACTCTCCTATACTGCATTCCACTGCCACTCAAGCTAAATTTATCCAGTTCTTTATAATATCACAGATCTTGAGCTCAACATTGATATTAAGGAAAACTCTTTTTGTCTTTTGAATAGGTCTGGCCATACTCTCTGCTTAGACTAGAACATGCCAGACTAGTGAATGCTATATGACATCCCTCCACATTGGACTAGGGATGTTGACCTATTGAAGTGCAAAGCACGTTACTTCATAGCAGCAGTCTGATATCAGTCATCAACATTACCATAGAGAAAAATCTGTCGTAAGCCCGAAAGTTGTGGAGAACTCAGGTTGCAGAGCAAGTTTAATGATAATGTCACCAAACTTTGGTTTGTTTGGTCGTATACCTAACCATACACATGAGGCAATCCTAGGTCTATGATTGGTTGCCATGGATATGGGGCAGCGACATGATTGGTGACAGAGACAGCTAATAAGTGTTATGTTAGTAAACATTGCAGAGAGTGGAAGTTGCTGCATGCACCCAAAGAAGGCTGGTAGAAAATAATTTTGACGCAAAATTCATAATTCGCAGGAGATTATAAATGTTACTTTCTGTGATGGTACTCACGAAAAAAAGTTAGATCTTTTCTTATGTCTGGGCATTTGTGAGACGAGTTCCAAATGGAAGTTTTAGACTTTCCCAGAAGATGCCTGAAACTTGAGAAGTCTTGAGTTGCCCTAACTATGAAGTATTTGGGTTTGCATGCACTAGAATATATTTAAAGTAGTATAGCCACAATAGTTAAATATTTGCTCTACATTCTCATCACCTCACTAGCCATATGGTATAGAGTGAGGATATGCTCTTGGGAATAAAATTACCCTAAATTTTTTTCCTGTATTGCTGTGCACATATTCAACATATCTGAGCATGCCCTAAGAGTTTCTCCATTGTGGTTATGATGTTTGGAAGCTAGCTACGTAACTAACATAAGAGCAGTAAGATACTCGTTAGGAAACTGTGGACAGCTACAGACATTTGCAGCTATAAACAGGCCTGGTTATGCTAGTAAAACTCCTGCCGCAATGTTCTGTAAAACACATTACCCTAATGTTGAAGCTTATTACACATGCTCATAAGCTGATATTTATTTCAAGAGCAGCACTACCATATGGATGTTAACGACATGTATACTAAACAACTTTTGGTGAAATAAAACATGAGAGACAACTCAACAAGAGTTTAGAGCTGGCATAACAGTGACATCCAACAACAGTGGAGAATTGGTCAACAAGGCATGAAAGATTGTGATCGAGCTTCAGGACATGCAATGCATAATTCTGAAGGTGAAAGCAGTTAATATCAAGGAAAAGAAATCCATGCATACATCCAAGCTTAGTTGAGATCTCAGAGCATTGTGAAGAGAGGTCAATTCTGAGTCTACCTTGTGTGAGCGCGACTTCCTTCCCCAGCAACCACAATCAGCTTGCTGGCAACAAGGACAGCCTACTCCGACGCCAGGTCTTATCTACAGCCTTCCTGCAGTAGATCTCAACCTAGCCAAAATCAGCCTACTCTCAACTAGTAGCTGTTTCCCTCTTACGAAAAGAAGACAGGTATCACCTAAGAACAAATTTAAAGATACCTTACAGTTAACAACAATACAATGGCACAAATGAGGTGTACCGTCCTTTACAACAATGCAAATAATGTTAGTAATCTTAACTTAGCGGCTAGCTTAGCTCTCACTCTGTCACTCTCTTCTCTAACATTCAATACATCACTTTTATAGTCAAAGTCATCTTTGCACATGATCTTGCACACAAGAATGTAGCTTTAATGGTTCCTTAATTGTTCCTTGTAGTTTCAATGTAGCTTTAATGGTTCCTTAAATGTTCCTTGTAGTTTCAATGTAGCTTGAATGTTCCTTAATTGTTCCTTGTAGTTTCACATGTAGCTTTAATGTTTTCTTTATAGTTCCTTGTAGTTTACTTGTTCCACTCAGCTGGTTGTATAGGCAGCTGCTCAGTCAGGGTTGGGATCCCTGACACCTTGCTTGATAGCCATAATAATTGCCGAGCTATGACTTTCCTGGAGCAGTTTAATGCTTTCCTGCAGAGAGTGGAGATGCACATAAAGAGCCTATTGATTATCCAAAGAGATATAGATATTACTCGTAGTATTTTGTACTATTACATTGTGTTCATCCATGTTTTATTTATACATTAACTTGCTGTATGAAAGTTAATCATTGGTGAGTTTGTTTCTAGACAACTCTCCTCAGCATTGGTCAACAATATTTACAAACATTCATTTTGGAATTTGTGTATTGTTGTTCACCAAAAATGCTTCTCTCAAACTATCCCCTTTTTCATGTGATGAGAGATGATAAGGTTTACAGTGAAATGTCAACTGTGACATTAATTTACAAAATAACTGGTTGCATAGAGAGAAGTGAGGAGGACCAAATCTTGCAACTGGAATGGTCTCAGAACTAATTCAAATTTCATTCAGTATAGATATCAATGTATGATCAATTTAATCGAAAACTATTGTAGCTTTCAAAGTATTCTCAGTTGACATTGTAGATATCACTTTCTCGATTATTAACTTTTAAATTTGCTCATTTGACATTCCTGCTAGATAGTCTAACCTCAATCAGGAATAATAAGATGCTAAGAGTCGTATGAGTCTTAGCATCTCATTGTTCCTAATGAAGGCTAGAGCATTAGCCAGAATGTTGAGTGGGTAAATTTAAGTTGATTGTCGAGAAAGTCTTGTGTAACAAACAATTCTAGCATAAAAAGCTATGGTCTCAGCAGTATACTTGGCTATGTATATGCTACCTTCTGGCATCTCATCAGATGCTACTGCTCAACTTTACTGTTCTCTCCTGACATGTTCAAGACAGCAAAAACAGTAGCGCATGATTGGCATATGAACAAACATGTGTGAGTCCACTATTGTGGCTTACCAGGGAACAATTCTTATGCCAGTGTGGACAGCAGGTCCCTAACCAGCTCCAAATATGTAGGAACCAGCTTATTTTTGTGTGCATAGAACAGCTTGCTTTTACAAATGCCTAACCATCACAAATGCAACTGCGAAAGTTACTCTACTATAGCTAAAGGATCCCAAAATCTAGAACGATCTGTAGATGACTTACCAAGGATGGAAAAATAAACTCAGTATGCAGAACAGGATGTAAAAGATAAAACAGTTAGAGAGAAATAATTTCATGAACTGTACAACCTAATACCTTTTTTTACGATATCTATTTCTGGTACTCCTCTCCCTTAAGTATTTCTTTAACTCTTCACTTGTATTACAATTAGTTTTTATAATTAAGACTTCTTTTCCAGCAGTCACTGATAGTAAGCAGCTCCATTTTAACAACATGTGTGCAGAGTGTATGGATATTTTTTATGATGTAACTGTCAACTCACTGATTATAGATGTATACAATAACCCAAAGACACACTTTTCGTGATATAGGACTTGATATAGGCAGAGCAACGTAAACGTGACCATGCTACTGAAAAGCGAAAGCGACTCGAAGGTGAGCTTCATACTGATGATCAAAGAACCAGTTTAATCTGAGTTTTTCAATAGTGGAGTTGGAGAGCTCTCAAAGTGTCGTTGATCTGAAGGAAGAACTTTCAGAGAGCTCTCAAAGTGTCATTGATCTGAAGGAAGAACTTTCAGAGAGCTCTCAAAGTGTCATTGATCTGAAGTAGCAACTTTCAGAGAACTCTCAAATTATCGTTGATCTGAAGAAGCAACTTTCAGAGAGCTCTCAAAGTGTCATTGATCTGAAGGAAGAACTTTCAGAGAGCTCTCAAAATGTCGTTGATCTGAAGGAGCAAGTTTCGGAGAACTCTCACACTATCACTGATCTGAAGAAGGACTTGATTCACTATGAATCAAGATATGGTAAGCAATCGTACTATATATGGCATGGTGTCCAGACATTTATTTCTGTATGTGCATAACATGGATATGTGGGAGGTGATGGCCACAAGCATGCATGGCAGGGTTTTGTTTGTGCTCATATCTGTTTGTGCATTTGTATGTATGACTGTATCGGACGATCATTGCCAAACTTGGTAGGCAGATTATTAAGTATGTATCATCATTCAATTTTGAAGAGTCATGATCAATGGGGAAGGTCTGTGTCCCATTATCATAAGTAACATCTGAGGAAAGACTTGTTTCAAGTGCATAGTTATGACTAACGTCTTTTTTATATGTTGCCTATTGACCTGTCTGTTCATTTTCATTGTGAGTATGCTATTCATTTAGAACTGGGGTAAAAAAATCATTTTTAGCATTCATAAAAAGATTTGCATAAAATTATATCTTAGAGAATCGTGCTTAAAGCTTACATATAATTATGTTCAAACAATTTACATTACTGTAATTATATACTGCAAGCCCATGGGCAATTAAAACCCAAGGGTTTGTATTGTGGCTGCTTTCATCATGAAGCTGGTTATTCCAAATGATGCCCACTCATGTTATTCACATACACATTGCTAATCTGCAATAAAGTTTGAAGCTAAATTTTGCATGTGAAGCTGCTGCATGTTCTTTAGCTAGTTGTTCTTGTTCTCAGGATTACGGAAATGTCAAAGTTGTCAACTTTCCAATGGGCACTTGTTATGTGTAACCAGTCTAGTCTTAAAACAGCATCTGCTGCTTGGGTTCCAAAAAGACTCCTAGCAAGCCTTGAATCCTGTTGAGATATGCGCTTTATGAGTTTGCCATCCGACATTTAGAAATACGAGTCAAACCAGATAGGGCATGCTACCCAATAGCTTGACTTCTAATATGGTCATGTTGTTATAAACTTACTTTGATAGTGTTTCTTTGAAACTGTAGGTCATCTTGACAACACAGAAAGCCAAAAAAGAACTTCTCAATGTCAGGTATCAGCTGAAGTTAGAGTATACACACGCATTTGACATTTATCCTTTTTAATATTATTTTATCATTTCATCTTCAGAGCAGAGATGTGCATATATCTAGTAAGTTACTAAGAAATAGATATACTCTAATTGTTCTTTTCATTATGTACAGTTTGTACAATTTATCAGGGGAGTAATTTTTGTAGTCAAGCTTCTTGTGCCACTAATCAAGAGTTCTCTATTCAGTATGCCATTATTTTTATGCGAAATAACTTGATATTAAGTGGTAACTGAAATTTCATTGGTTTGCCATACACTGTGTCTTGTTATGGAGCAGAGCCTGCTTGCCTTCTTAACCTGGCTATTGTACTTGTTAAAAATATCACAGGGTATTCTAGTTAATATTTCAGGATGGTTCACGTCATATTGTGAACCAGCCTTTAGAAGGACTATGAATGTGACCCTAACAACCCAAGGAGTGTGAGGTTCAATCAACACCAATTCACACTTAACATAGATTAGAGCGATGTGACTAGAGCTAAGGCTTGGACTAGAGTTAAGGCTAAGGCCTGGACTAGAGTTAAGGCTAAGGCCTGGACTAGAGTTAAGGCTAAGGCTTGGACTAGAGTTAAGGCTAAGGCTTGGACTAGAGTTAAGGCTAAGGCTTGGACTAGAGTTAAGGCTAAGGCTTGGACTAGAGTTAAGGCTAAGGCTAGGGCTAGAAATAGGGCTAGGCATCCCACTGATATATTTGTGGCTGGCCTTCTATACTAGCCCTAGCTCTAGCCCTAGGCCATAATACACCGTGGTTGTCCATCTGCGTGCTGAGATATAGTTATAATTGTCAAGGTGTTAGCTAGCCATAGCCATTTCTTATTGATACAGATCATAGATTATATGTACTGGACAAGTTAGAAGAAGAGGGCCTGGTAGTGTCAGAAGAGTTAGCCACACCCACAATCATGACCATTTTTGTTTTCCAAGAGGCCTTATTGAAAAAACATTGTAGCATAGAGGTTGTTCCAGGAGACTTGGTACTCTTCATAGCGGAGGCTTCATTATGATGAAGTGGAAGGTCAAGTGTGCTGTTATTTTAGCTTGACAGTTCTAACAAAATGTTTACGAAGAGTGGAACCTCTGAAGCTGCATTTAATGTTAACATGCAGTCTACATTATATATGTTACACGCAAACCTGGAATTTGCTCAATCCTAGGATCGCGCAAGGTCAAACTCAAACCTCCAATCTGAACTCTCAAAACCAAGAATTTGGTAATAACAGTAAGTTGCTCAATCTAGGATTGATCATAGAATTTCTACTCAATAGAACAGGTAAAAGTTGCTAATTCTGGCAAGAAACCTTGGATCCAAGGTTTGCGCACACTATCCTTGGATCGCGCTAGGTCAAACTCAAACCTCAATCTGCTCTCAAAACCAAGCAAGTTAATAGGAGCAGTAAAAGTTGCTCAATTCTAGGATTTATCATAGAATTTGTAGCTCTAAAAACAGGTAAAAGTTGCTCATTCTGACAAGATAGTTGCATTCCATAAAGGCCAAATCTTGTACATACAAAATTCGTACAAAATTCATAACTGAGTAGTCCAATTCAGTTAGCAATTAATACATGTCCAATCCATATCTTCTGATCGAAATACAACTCTGGGAATCTTGATGCACTTGTCATGGTGGTACCACTCCCCACATTTTGAACATTCTGCCATCCTACTTTTGTTCCATGGCATTCGGCAGACGCAGTACAGTTCGATTGTTTGAAATGGTTCGATTGCCGGAGAGAGGTTTGTAACAGTTTTACCAGGAAAAGGTAGCATTTTACGTGACTCGAATTTTTTTACGAGGTGACATCTCATTTTGGAGATATCCCAGCATATTTTGGTTGGATCTTCACCATAACAGAGGGCTACTGCACAAGCAATAGCAAAAACTGCACAGTCATTACCATTGGTCTGCTGCTGAATGTTCATAAACCTTGCTGTGATCGTTTTATTCCTTGAAAATACAAGTGCAGCCATCTGTTCAGAAGTTGATAGAGGCAAACGATTGTAAAGACTATCGTATACCTTAACTTCACTATTATCTTCCTTGCTCAGCTCAATGCAGATCCAGTGGTTGTTTTGACTGTTCAAAATCTGGACTGCATGACTCCGAATAACGTCACTGCTAAGATTAGAGACCACAGTAGTAGTTTGCAATCCATTGATGGAGAGAAATACTTTTTTTGAGAAGTTTCTGAGAGGCATACAACATATGTGAATCCACTAACCAGTTTCCATTAAGAATCATGTCATGATCTTCTTTATACAACACTAGGTCTGGGATCCACATTAGTGGGACTGGTATATCAGGGTAGTGATCAACAATAACTAGTCCAGGCTTTCTATCATCACTGACAGAACTATCTAGAAGTTCAACATCATCGACATTTTTTTGGTCTTTAGTAGCTCTACTGACAGTACCACCCACAACAATACTATCAGACTTGCATCCACTTACAGAACTACCCACAACTTCGACATCATCGACAACTTTTTTGTTCCACAGGTAACCCAGTAGCTCTGGTGATGGCACTACCCACAAACAACACCATCATCGAATCCTTTCTTGTCACTGTTAAAGCAAGGTAATCCAGTATGACATCTTTTGGTGCACAACTTTCTGGCTTTCTTACAAGAGCAATGAGAGTTTTTGCATCCACCTTTGCAACCACATGAGTTACCATAATAGGCATTCTTAGGGTTAAAGAGCAGTGCAGCTTCTCGTAGAGACAAAAAGGATTCCGTTTTGCAGTCATTTGGTGAAAGCTCGACTTTGCCAGAATACCGCTCAAGTTGTCCATCATAAGCACAGTTTTTCAATACCCCATATTGACAACGTAGGCGATACACAGGTCTCTTGGTACCAGAGACAACAACTATTACACATGGTATCCGTCGAAAATCAGTTGATGCTCTGTCGATTCGTGGGATTTGAATGCTGACTAAATCCCCAAGAGCAAATGATTCAACAGCATGGCATTTCCGTTTACTGTATTGTTTCACCATTCTTTCAGCATTCAATCGATAGTTTCTATCAGCTTCCTTTCTTCGTTTGCTATGCTTTTGGCTTGTTGCCAATGGAGTACCTGAAGAAATATTTAATAAAATGTTTAATACATCATCAAAATGTATCTAGTGGATGAAACGGACAATGTAAATCTAAATGCACACACCCATGTTTTTGCTACTATTAGAAGGATGTAGGTCAAACCGATATAAAATAGGAAATGGGTGCAAAATAAGGATTCATAACATCCAAACGTCAACATACTTCATAGCGAGTGTTTTATGTTGTGTCCAAAATGTAACTTGCTGTGTGTTCCAATTTGTCACTAAAAGTGAATTGGAGGTTACTACAATAGTAGTGTTTTACACATATGATGCGCTCGCTGTCCTTGGACTCAATTGAATTTGGATATGACAAATTGTATGTTTGCAGTTACCAAAACCATATAAAAGTTAGAGGTAGCAACCTTATGTCAGGACCTCAATTCAAATATTCATGGTCACCTGATTAAAAACATTTTATGGTTGACATGAGCTATACTCATATTATGCACAGCTTATATAACTGACAGTCAGTCACAATTTTCAATCTCAGGTGCAATCTTTAGTTGTTCAACCAGTAGAGCTACACTGTACCTACAATATTTGAGTGCTAAAATGAGAGCATGCATCAAGGGCTACATTTCAAACACAAGATCACATGCATAGAATCTGTTTTTATATAGAAGTTATAGACATTCTGTACCTTGGCTAGAGTCTTTTTATAGCCTTGAACATCACAGTGCTGCACTCTATTCAAAATAGTATGAAACTCATCAATGTAAGCCACTCTCCGATAATGACCAAGGATGGAGGAGTCATTCTCATCCTGAAAAAAAGATTAGATTAAAACCACACCGTATAACTGCGATTCAGTAAAGGGTCTGGCTCATGAAGCGAATGGCTACTGGATTTCAATAAATTAAACAAAGTTTTGTCTTTGTTATTATCATCCAGGCCTTCAAATAGATTGGCACTTGACTTGTGGCTTTAAACTTATAAAATAAGGAGACCTGTCTAACAACAAAATATGTCTCACAAAATATTATATCACTGGCTATTTGGGTTTAATCATACCTTTTTCTTTGCTGGTATACAAAGTACATCCTTAAGCCCAAGAGCAGGGTACTCCAAAAGTTAAAAACATTTTTGTTTCACCCAAAAATTGAATTTAGGTTCACTGTTCGCCATCTCCCCTTTCAGAAATTTGACAACACCTTGTCCCTTTGTTCTTGATATGGTTTTGCTTCCAAGGTTCCTTTCAGAAAGAAAGGTTTGCTGAATATAATCATCATAGACATTCTCTCTCTCATTCCTACAACCTCTTCCCACATGGGAGCAAACTTGTTTCGATCTGATTGGTGATCATGTATTGGCTTTCGCAATCCTAGGATTGAGCAAATTCCAGGTTTGCGGGTAACATATATATTGTAATTGGCGATATGCAACAATTGCCTTCAAGCAGTATATAGAAAGGCAGTGCCACAAGTGTTCTTCGGAGTATTACTGACACAATGGTCCGGGCAATGTGGTAATAAATATTATTAACCCTGTGCATTTATACTTTGAGACATCAGCAAAACGTTGTCTCAATGTTTACAAAAATGCCTATGATCATATTTTTTTACAAAATATAATACTCTCTTGCTTTATGGTTAGTGTAGGTAGATCTTCATTCTCTTTCATGCAATTAAAGATAGTTCTTGTAGCATTGGTTGCACACATCACAAGAATCAATATTTGCATAATACTTACAGGTCCCCAGCATCCTTCTCTGTATACTCAAGTCATTATTCTCAATAGCTCATCCAAATACTGATGACGGTTGTAGTGTTCTATTTTTTACAAGCTAGCATGCTTAACTATACTTTTTTTTTACTGCTTATATCTTGCAATCATCTTCCCTCGTAAACTTCAGCAACTTATAAGAATTCCTATCACTATGGTCGTTGTGGCTGCTGATTCCAAATCCCTGTCTAGGAAAGAATTCGAGGAATGATGGTTTAGTAGCCATTGCTAAGAACTGCTAAGCATCTCACTTAAATTGCGTGTTGTTGTGCAGGTAGCTAATACTACACAGAATGCTTTTGATACTGCATCTGTTTATGCTGCTTGTAGGAAACTATTGCATATTTCCAAATACATAACTACAAGTAATAATTACCTACCGGAGTGTATGCTTGCATATAGATATAAATATTATCCAGTTAGCAATTCCATTCTTATTTACATAGCATTAGAGATTCAAGCCTTCATGGACTATCCTTGTCACAACTGTCAAGCAAAGATAACAGGGCACTCGACCTTCAAAATTAAGCCACTGCTACGAAAGGAACTAAGTCGTCTGGAATGATCCTAACACTGTCTTTTTCAAAAAGGTTGCTTGGGCGAAAAAATTAACTTGGTTGTGAGGCTCGTTATGGAAAGGCAAGGATCCAGATCTAGTAGAAGCACTAGAAACATGTTAAGCAATATTGCCAGCCATATTAAATCACAAACACAGAATCTCCGACTACTTGTACTTTTCATTGCGCTGCCTGGCTCCAGAATGTTAGCAGTTGAATCAGAATGGACTTCCGTGGCTGCTGGGGAGACACTCTCGAGAGCCTGAACTGAAGCCAAGACCACCAAGATCACCATAATTTTTCTGTATTCAGTTATTTATCACAACCTTTTTGAAATAGAAAGCCAAAGTTTGTACTTGTCATCAATAGGAGCCTCTAGCCCTAGATGCCTACTACTCTAATGCCCTAGCAGTTTTAGAACTTCTATAACTTTTGACAAACATCAGATGAAGAATTGTCAAGAAATATATATATACCATGAGATGTGTTTTTTATCTCTCATTTTTCTCAGCTAATGTTCATTGTGTATCATTGTCAAGTTAAACAGAAACTTGGAGCTCTAGAGACTGATAATGTATTTAGGATGTATGTGGTGAAAAATGGAAATCATTGACTTCTTTTAATATCATGTAATTCTGACAGTTTGTCCACCTGTTCTTTATATACGCACGCACTTTATTATTTAGAGGACCACGATACAGCTGTGATTTATTATCCCTACATATATAGTATGAATGCATTCTTGATTTATATTTTGATTACTGTAACTTTAGACCCTGGATTGCCTACAAGTGCTGGTACAAATATTGGGACATCAGAGGTCTTCCATTCAAAAGATCCATACAGGTGGATACTCTATTGTTGTATTTTCTTGATTTAATGAATGTTTTATTTTTGAGACTCCATCCCTCCCTGTTGAGCAAGCCAGTGAGAATCTCGGTAGGTGTAACTTAGTTTGGAATACTGGATTTATTCAATCTGTTTATTTTTCCATGTGGATAGTTTTTACACAAATTGATCCATACAATAAACGTGCTTTCATTAAATTAATCAAGAAGCACGAAGGATCAAGAAGCACGATGGTTATATTTTCCCTCAGGTTATCCAAGATAAAGGGATTTAATTTAGAAGTTCTATAATTTCAAGATGAAATATATGCCAAAGGAAATGCAACATGAAATATTATGTTCATATCCTATTTTACTCAGCTCATGTTCAAATATGTCAGTCAAGAAAGTAGGATTACTCTGACAATTTTTACATATGCTCTACAAAAACATTGTTTAAATGGGCAAGCACTCTTTTAAAACACAATGGGAAAAGTAGGTCCTAATACACCACTCTAGTATGGCACCAAACATTGATTGTATTAGCTTAGTATGAACACACTACAAACGCATTCTAAAATGTCCCATTTTTTATGCAGGATTGCCTACAAATGATGTTCGCCTCTCAAGAGATGGTCTTCCAGCCATACATGTGAGCCAATACTCTATTATTGTGTTTTCTTTCTTATTTTAATGTGTTGCTTTGTTAATCCTACAGGCTCTATCCTTGACTGGTGACCAAGCCTATGAAATTCCTGGTATGTTTGGAATACTGTTTAGATGAGGTGTTTATGTCTCAACAAATAAAGAAATTTTGTAATGTCATTGTCATAAGAACCCTAATAATGTATAGGATAGCTTGATTCGAACATCTGTGAGATTTACATCAATATGAATACATGCTGAGAAATATGTCATATGAAAGATTGTGTCTATTGATAACCCATTTTTCTCAGATCATGTCACAAACATTAAATTTCCACTTCAGTTTGCATAGGAACATAGTCAGCACCTTCCACATTACAAGTATCCACTATGCAATTTTCTCTGATGACTGGATGCTTGTAGCGACAACTCAGTGCATCACAGTATGTGACAGATAGCAAAGATAGAAGGAAAGTTAGCAATAAAAATCCATTGGTAGACTTTGTTGAACCTGAAGTCGACTACTTGATAGTTTTAATCAATGAGGAGATCAATAATGCCTTAGCTAAAGTAGAGGCACCAGCTAGACATTGAAACAACCAGCAAATCCTCACCTAGAGCTAACTAACTTCTATATTCATTGCAATGGTAACACAGGGTATGCATTTTACAATCAACATTCAAATTTCATAATTCAAGCACCCACCTTAGATGTTCAAGGCGAGTGAGTAGTTCGACTCCCTTTATTTCCCTTAGGGTAGGTATGTATCTTTATAGCCAGATATTGCACTGGTACTGTCTATATTAAATGGAGGTTGATATTAAAAAAATCATGTCTTAGCTCTAACTTATTTAAGCAGTTTCTTAGCATCCTGATATTAGGTTCTTCCATCTTTAGCTAAAAAAGAAATTCCAGCTTCCCATGATACTTGTCTATGATAGTGCCTGGTGGACATTAAAAAAAAAAAAAATCCAGGAAATTTATTTTAAGTCTATCCATAACAAACTAAAATTGGTAAAGAACATAAACACAATAATTGAATTGTATGTGTGGAGCTAATCTGAGAGCTGAATCAGCAGCTACATGCTCTAGCCTCCTACTGCTCTACAGCTGTAGCATTTTAGAACTTGTATAATTTTTTCCAACATTCTGATGAAGAAGTTCTGATAAATATATAGTATAAGATGTAGTCAGCTTGTGTTCATTGTGTATTGGTGTAAAGTTAAAACAGCTCTGGACAGAGAGTGTGTTAGAATGGAGGTAGGTGAAAGTTGGAATACTCATATAATATTGATAGTTTTTCCACTTATTCTTTATATATGCACTGTACTTTGTTGAGTATAGTGCCAAGGATAAGCTCTGATTTATTGTCCCTACATAGTATGAATACATTCTTGATATATACTCAAACTTTAGATCCTGGATTGCCTATAAGTGGTGGTCCAAAACTTAGGACATCAGGTCTTCCATCACAACCATCCGATCAATTTGCTTGCTTAATTTTACAGTGATTGTTTTAACTTTCAGACTCAATCCTTTTCTGGTGAACATGTCTATGAAAATCCTGGTATGTTAATACTGAGAGGTTCATGTTATTTTACATATTTTAGGCACTGTTAACAAATTAATTCCCTTGACAAAAGTAGCCTAATACTCTACAAGTCTAGCTTATTTAAAACACTAATGTTTTTACGTCAATATGATGAACACATGCCGAGAATGAAAGGTTGTATCTCTTCAATCTGTGTATGCAACATAATTGTGCTTTGTATGTAACAAATGCTCACAATAGAGTTTGCTCCGATGCATGAATTGAGGGTGTGTGTGTAGTGATTGCCCAGTGCATAATATCATGTGACAAATAACAATGAAATGAGACAAGTAGGGATGTAGATACATTGGTAGTGTGGCAGAGCCAGAGAGACAAGTGCATTAGTCCAATACTAACCAGCTGTATGTGGGCATGTAGTAAAACATTAGTTAGCTACTGGCATGCTATAACATGTATAATACCATGTATTTACCTGTAGTCTTAGTGATGTATGATTATTCAAATTGTATGCATGTCAGAACACAAGTCATAACAGCAGTCGGAGTAACTTGTTTGAGAACAGTTGAGTTGTTTTGTCTTTTGCTGTGTCTTCTATATCTTATTTATTTATCCTCTTAATATATTTAAATCTATCTGAACTCTTAACAGTCTAGCTAGTTGTCTAGAATTGTACTAAGTTGAACATTTATTGAAGTTGAATAGCTATAGCAGTAGCTACTTGTTGAATAGGCTGAACTCGGTCGGTTACAGGTAGACTTGGCTGAAACTTAAGTCGACCACTTTGAAGTTTTAAAGAAAGAGAGGATCAAGAACAACACTACTTAAGCGTTATTCATCTGGTAGTCATGATGACATTCACCTTCATTATAAACTTAACCCTCCCATCACCAGAGTGATTAATTAAAAAAATACTACAAATAAATGCAAGGATTGTGTTGCAAGTTAATGTCTGATGGAGAGATGGACAATTACTTTTAGCATGATTACCAATACAGACAAAAATTTAATTCTTAGCATTATTGCCGTAATCCCAAGCCTAGACCACATTGCTTTAGGTATTCTACTACTCCAAGTGCAGGCCTAACACTATACACTGATCTGTAAATTATTGATGTCATAAAATTGTATTGCTTGTACTGTTATAGGTAGAAATATTGAAGCTTACAGATAGCAAACTTTTGCAAGGCTTGGAGGAGAAACCTCCTCGATATTGAGTATGACAATCATTTCCAGTTTATCAAGGCCAATATCCGTGATGATTATTTCCAGTTTATCATACCTAGAGTATCCAAATGGAACTTAAACATCAATTTTTAAGATATCAGAAGCTTTACCTGATCCCAAGGAAGCATATACATTGTGGGCTGCTGTGCTTCTTCCTTGCCTTTTACTGTCACACTTCCCTTTGACTTTTCTCTCTGATTTTTTCTTTCTTTATTCATCCAGGAAAAAATCAGCAAGCTGCTCTTCTTAAAAAAATGTCTGTGCATGTAGATATCATTTTAGTATGGACATGCACACAAGAATCTGCTCATATACACATGACCACCATTTTCCCATTAATCACACTTCCATAGCTAGATAACGCTGAATCTGTTGGCTTCCAGGAGTGCTGTACCAGCTAGCATTCTATATTTTGATCAGTAGACTTCCTTCTTTGGTCCTAACCTGGATGAGTTCAGCTGCTAATACAGCTGTGGTTTGTAGCTAGAGTTTTCTTGCAGAACTGTAGAGGCAAGTGCTCTACTGAATAACAGAATGTGCTATCCTAAGCTGTGTATGCTTGGAAAGTTAGTGTATAGTTAATCTGAGGATTGTTTTCTTTCTGTAGATCTCCTGCCTAGAACAATGCAGTAGTTAAACTACAAATGAGGTTGTAGCTATAGCTTTTTTACAGCTATCTCAAGTGCTCCATTCTATATACTATGTCACACTTTGTCTGTTTTAAGCTTCTAGACCGCTAAGGCATTCTTTAAGGTTGAGTTAGAGGCATAGTATTGTGGTGCTCCTTTCCTTGTAGAAACTTGGACAGATTGACTATAGAAGCTTTACCTGAGCCTAAGGAAGTGTCTGAATGGTGGATGATGCCGAGCGGTAGCTAGCAATGAAAGCAATAAATAATTAACTACAGTTATGATTGATTTTGAACACAAATAACTTTCAATGTGTAGCTAGCTATATTATCTTGCTAGATAGAGCTAAAGTATGATAGTAAGGGAATTCATAAACTGTCTTTCAGAATTGGCTAAAAATATCCATGTTTTGTCTGCTGATTGAGTTGATGCTGGTTGTAGCTAATACCTGATTTATTGTCCAAGTTTCTTCATGCATGAGCCTCCACTCTCTCATCTCAAACATTATACATTAGGACGGTTAAAATACAAAGGTTGTACAAGGTAATGTTATTTCTAACACACGCATGCACATACACACATCACACACACAAATCCTAAAGCCAAGCTGAGCATTCATGGCCAACTACTTGGTTGACTCGGTGTGGACAGAGGCCTGGTTGCTATTTTGGGAAGGAATTCCTGTGAAATGAAAATGTATTCATTATACCCCAATATAAAATCTATATTTCTATAATGATTTCAGTTAACTATTTTGAGATTTCAGTACAGACCATATTCATACCAGTGGCTTCCAGAGTAAACCCACAGAGTATTGAAACATATTAGCTTCTTTATAAGCATAGTTCTGTTTTCAGCCAAAGTAGTAGCAATTCTCACTTGTCTATGTAGCCAGTTCTTCCTGCAACTAGGTTGTTTTCTCTTACATTTCCAAATTTAATAAGCCTAGTAGGAGGAGTTCTTATTTTTTACAGGTGAACCTACAATTGAATACATACATACATACATACATATATATGGTTTTCCAAGTTTTCCGTCCAGCTCCCCAGGTTTGCAACCCTGTCTGCTCCCTTACCAATGCGCATTCTGCATTCTCTCTGGCCTACCCTGCCTTCTACATATAGACCTGGTTGTCTGATGGCTGTTATTATAGACTCAGTCACATTTCACTGTGTTTTTCCATCCTAATTTCGATCTCATACCCAGAATTGTCACATTTCGACCTTCTGCTTAAACATGTAGACACAAAGTTAACTCTATCCCCAGACTTATCTTGAGGCTTTCCCGGAGTGCTACTGTAAAATGTGTTATTTACGTCACACATACACTCACTGTACTTTGGGTTATGGTGTCCTTCCCTGCTGTCTTGGTTGACGTCGCAACAATGAGTGCCAGTTCCGGAGATGACTGTCTTCATTCCATTGATTTCTTGACCAGTCTCCCGAGCAACTCGTCGGTTTCGTGCAGGGCAGTCATCTTTTGCAGAATTTAATATTCATGGCTTGTCGCTCTGTCAAGAAGTTGGCGACTTCCAGGAACATCTCAGGTTTCCATGAAATAATATGGTTTGCATCCTCCAGTGAGTAAAAGGAGAGAAATTTTCCTGTTGCCACTGTCTGGGCATCCTCTTTTATTGTATTACAGTTTTCCATGAACATCTGCCAAACTTAGTAATATTCTTAGAATTTTTGTAGCAGCATCACCATCTTTCCTTCGGAACGACCAGAACTCTCATTCACAAGCTTCTTTGCAACGTCCGAGCTCCTTCAGCAAGGCCATTTTCAGCAAATTGTAGTCTACCTTGGCCTCCTCCATGACAGATATTGTGTAAGCTATGGATGCAGTTCCCATCACTAGAGGACTATGTGCCTTGCCCATTCATCCTTGTTGATCTCTGCTGTGGAAAGCATGTCTTCAAACTTTCGGACGTAGAATGCAGGCTGTTCCTTGTCCGTCAATGGAGCAAATTTATCTGCCAGCTTCCGTTTTCTATCTCTGTCTCGTCGGCTGTCGTCACTATGCCACATAGAGTTTTGGTTTCGTGCTGAAACTTGATTTGCATAAAAGTGTTCTCTTTTGTGCTGTCCTTCGCTTTGAGTTATTTTGTTCGGCTTTCTTCGGCTTCTTTATGTTCAATCCTTCTGCTCTCCCTTTTCACTTCCATTCTCTTATTCGACAATCTTCTGCTTCATTTTCTCTGGTTCGATGTTCTTCCGCTACTCTTTCTCTGGTTCAACGTTCTTCCACTTCTCTCTCTGGTTCGACATTCTTCCGCTACTCTTTCTCTGGTTCGACGTTCTTCCGCTTCTCTTTCTCTGATTCGATAATCTCCTGCTTTTCTTTCTCTTTGTTCGACCTTTTTCCACTTCTCTTTCTCTGGTTCAACGTTCTTCCACTTCTCTTTCTCTTGTTCGACGGTCTTCCGTTTCTCTTTCTCTTGTTCGACGTTCTTCCGCTTCCCTTTCTCTTGGTTCGACCTTTTTCCACTTCTCTTTCTCTGATTCGACAATCTTCTGCTTCACTTTCTCTGGTTCGATGTTCTTCCACTTCTCTTTCTCTTGTTCAATGTTATTCCACTTCTCTTTCTCTGGTTCGACATTCTTCCGCTTATCTTTCTCAGGACGTTCTTCTGCTTCCCTTTCTCTGATTCGACAATCTTCCGCTACTCTTTCTCTTTGTTCGACCTTTTTCCATTCTCTTTCTCTGGTTCAACATTCTTCCACTTCTCTTTCTCTTGTTCGACGTTCTTCCACTACTCTTTCTCTTGTTCGACGTTCTTCTGCTTCTCTTTCTCTTTGTTCGACCTTTTTCCACTTCTCTTTCTCTGATTCGACAATCTTCCGCTTCTCTTTCTCTTGTTCGACGTTCTTCTGCTTCACTTTCTCTTGGTTCGACCATTTTTTACTTCTCATTCACTGATTCGACAATCTTCCTCTTCTCTTTCTCTGGTTCGACGTTCTTCCACTTCTCTTTCTCTGGTTCAACGTCAATGTGTTTCTGCTTCTCTTTCTCTGGTTCGGCATTCTTCCTCTTCTCTACCTTCAATTCTTCTGTTCTCCTCCATAGTCAGGATTAATCTCTCGATGGCCTCCAGTGGGTTGTGGTATTCTGTTGTGGTCCTTATCATTTACGGTCGATGGCTTGACTAGCCCTTCTTGATATCCATATTTGTGCCCTCCATGTCGTTCATCTGAACTTGCTCTCTTTGGAGTTTCTCAGTTTACTCCCCTCACTCTGTTCTGTCTGCTCTCTCAGACTTGTCATTCGCCTTGTTACTTGATGGCATTTCATGCATAAAATTGGGGGAAAAATACAAAAATATACAATATGTAAATAATATTCAAACACTATGCACAGTATCAAACAATATACACACAGAAATGCTGAAAACGTGCTCTCACTTCTCCGAATCAACCAAGCTGAGCCAAGTGCTGGCCACAGTTCCGATTATCCGCTCAGCCAAACTCCAGCTGTCTTCTATAAGTTTCTGGAAAAAATAAGATAGAGCAACACACTAGCTCTCTTACTAACCAGTCCACTTTGAGGCCTGACACTTCCCTTTTAGAGAAACAGAGTCTAGAAGATTTGCCCGAGCCTAAATAATGGTGAATGACACCAAGTGCTAGCTAGCAAAGAATTCAATAACTGTGTGCGTGGATCAATATCTCCAGTAGCTATATGTCACAATCTTGTATGCACGCTTACAATACTACCGGAATATGCGGGAAAGGGCGAGGCAATCCTTGGGCTTGTCCTGAATGGGAATAGTCAGGACTGAGGCTGTGATAAATTTTCTTGTGTTCGCTACATACATGGAGAAGATCCATATAGCTAACTGTAATCTATGTCCCGCCCCAAAAAGACAAAATCTCCACGTTACTCTTCCTCATACAAAAAGCAAATGCTGGTTGAGTTTCTCATCATTGGAGTAGAAATGACCATCATCTTCACTATCTATTTTTAGAGAGTGAGCTTAGTTTAGAATTTCAGGTTTAAAGTTCCTGAGGAGTTCATAATTCCATGTATTGAGCGAATTGAATATGTATGGAACTCACCCAGATGCATCTTATAATGATGTGGAGGAAGATTAGTTTGACTCATTTCACGAGCTGGAGGCATTTATGCTTCTCCAAGTATGTCAGACACCTCCTACATGCAAGGGCAGTTTCTGACAGCTCTAATAAATTTTAATTCTATAGCTGAAACTCAAATAAAGCATATCAAACTCTAATAGAGCACAAACAATTATTCCAGTCGATGCATTGCAACCGAGCAAGAATAGAATATGAGTCAAGGAATTCAAGCATAGAATGGTGCTGTTTGCAAGCATGCAACATGTAGCTGCCAATTGAGCTCAGTTTAGCTAAATATTGCACACATAAACAAGTCAATTATAGTGTTGATGTTCTTTACCAATTTCAGTTCTTTACCAATTTCAGTTTGTTATAGATGGACTTAAAAATATATTTTTTAAATGAATCCAGGTTTTAATTCGTTTATTTTTTATATCTGCTAGATAGTAAATTTATGGTAAGCTGGAATTCTATTTGGAGCAAAAAATTGAAGAAACCACCTTTAGGATGAAAAAAAAACTGCCTAAATATGTTTCAGCTAAGACACGAGTTTGTTTCAACCTATTTTGAAATGTGCCAATATAAGAAAGTACTATTGCAATACCTGGCTGTACACACATGCACTTATGCCACTGCAGTGCCACTCAGTAATATCTACCCTAAAGGACATAAAGGGAGTTGAACTAGCTACTCACCTTGAATATCTGATGGATGGGCGCTTGCATTATGTAATTTGCATGGTTATTTTAAATAGACACCCTGTGTTACCACTGTAATGAAGTTAGAGGTTAGTTAGCTCTAGGTGAGGATTTCATGGTTTTAACAAAAGTCTACCCAGTGCCTCTGCTTTAACTGCTTCCAGGTTGTCAACTTTAGCTTCATCCAAGTCTAGCAATGCATTTTCATTGTTATCCTACCTTCTATCTTTGCTATCTTTGCTATCCTATTATGCACTGGGCAGTTTCTTCAAGCAACAAGTCAAATCATAGATCAGAGAAAACTGTATAATGGGCACTTGCTATGTGGAAGGTGCTGACTTTAAGGCAGACTGAAGTGCAAACTTTAATGTATGTGACATAAGCCACGAAAAATGGGACATGAACCGACACAACATTTAATATGACAATTATCGGCATGTGTTCATCACACTAATATAAAAAATCATAGGTTTTCTAATTAAGCTAAACCTTTGGAGTGTTAGGCTTCTTATGTCAAGGATGTTACATAATTTCTTTATTTATTCTGAGAGGATCTTGTTAACAGTACCTAAAATCCTACAAACAACTCAAACAAACAGTATTGCAGTATTGCAAAGTATGTAACACATACCATGAATTTCATAGGCTTGCTCACCAGAAAAGGATTAACTGTAGGATTAATAAAAAATCACATTAAATTAAGCAAACAAACACAACAATATAGTGTTGGCTCACATGTGTGGCTGGAAGAGCTTCTCCTGATAGGCCAACTTTTGGAACAGCACTTGTAGGCAATCCTGGAAAGAAAAAAAAATGTGATCATAGAATGCATTCATACTGTGTAATACTATACAATCAATGTTTGGTGCCATACTGGAGTGGTGTAGTTTTAATACCCACTTTCCCCCAACAGGTGTTAAAAGAGTGCTGTGTGCATTTAAAACAGATTTAAAACAACAGCAAAGTATATCTTAAAATTGTAAGAGTCAGTCTACTTTCTTGACTTACATCTTTGAATATGAGCTGAGAAAAATAGGATATGAATAGACACGATATTTCATGTTTCACTTCCTTTGGTACATATTTCATTTTGAAATTATAAACCTAAAAAATAGATCCTTTATCTTGGATAACCCGATGAAAAATATAACCTCTGTGTTTGTTGATCCTCTGTCTTTGTTGATTAATTTGCTGTAGGCACTTTTATTGTATGGACCAATTTTTTCCACATGGAAAAAAACACATTCAATAAAATCCAGTATTCCAAACTAAGTTACACATACCAGAATTCTGACTGGCTTGTTCAGGGAAGGATGGAGTCTGAAAAATAAAACATTCATTAAATCAAGCAAACACAACAGTAGAATAATGGCTCACCTGTGTGGATCTTTTGATTGGAAGACCTGCTGATGTTCCAATTTTTGTACCATCACTTGTAGGCAATCCAGGAACTAAAGTTTGAAGAAATATACCAAGAATGCATTCATATTATGCAGGGACAATAAATCACAGCTGTATAAAGGTATTGTAAATAGCAAATTGTAGTGCATATTATAAAGAACGAGTGGAACGTCAGAATTATATGACATTAAAAGAGGTCAATGATTTCCATTTTTCACCACCTACATCCTAATACACTATCAGTCCAGAGCTCCAAGTTTCTGTTTAACTTGGCACTAATACACAATAATCATAAGGTGAGTAAAATGAGAGATAAAAAACAAAACTCAATATATATATTTCTCTGCAATTCTTCATGTAATGGTTGTCAAGAGTTAGAAGTTCTAAAACTGCTAGGGCTTTAGAATAGTAGGTGGCTATGGCTAGTGGTTCCTATTGATGACAAATATAAATTTTTGCTTTCTTTTCCATGTTTTTGGTAATAAAAACTGAATATAGAAAAATTATGGTTTCATGGGTTCAAATTTATGCTCTCAAGTGTGGCCGGCCACCCAGCAGCCAGTGAAGTCCACAATCGCGATTGAACTGCTCTACCTTTAGTGCTTCGCTGTGCAATGAAAAGTACCAGCAGTCTGAGATCGTGTGTTCATGTTTTAGTATTGCTGGCAATATTTCTTAACATGTTTCTAATGCTTCCCATGGACAATGATGATCCTCACCTTTCAATAATGAGCCTCGCAACCAAGACCCCAAGTAACCTTATGGAAAACACAGTAGTGTTAGGTTCATTCCAGGCGACATAGTTCTCTTCGAAGTGGTGGCTTCATTTGGAAGGTCGGGTGCATTGTTACCTTTGCTTGAAACTTGTGACAAGGAAAATCTCTGAGGCTTTAATCTCTGATGCTAGGTATGTAAGTATGAAATTGCTAACTGGATAATTTTATGCAAACATACAGTCTGGTAGGTAATAATATACTAGTAGCTATCCAAAGGTTTCTGTAATTTGCAATCGTTTCCTTCATGGGATCATGCAACACGCCTAGCTCTAGTATTAGCCCTAACTTTAGCGCTAGCCTTTGCCCTAACTCTATCCCTGCCTTAGCCCCAATTCTAGTCCAAGCCCAACTATACTCCTAGCTTTAGCCCTATTTCAGCCCCAACCTTAGCCATCTCTAGCCCTAGGCCTAACTATAATACTAGCCATAGCCCTAACTCTAGCCCTAGCTTTAGCCCTAGCTTTAGCCCCACCCCTATACTGTATGTTAAGTGTGCCTACATGCACCTCACACTCAATGGGTTGTTAAGGATATATTCATACTCCATAGTTTTTATTCTAAAGGCTGGTCCACAATATGACGTGAACCATCCTGAAATATTAAGAATTGGAGTAAATACCCCGAGATATTTTTAACAAGTACAATAGCCAGGAAGAAGGCAAGCAGACTGTACAACACAACAAAAAATTATAAAAATGCTCCACAAAGCTCAACATGTTTAAAAACTGTACATGTCCAGTGTGCAAATCATTATAAAAGTAAAAAGAAATGTATTTCAAGTTTGAGTGAGAGTGACTACGAGATTAAATTTTTATTTTTATTTTTTACAACCATAACTGCTTCTAGGAACATTCCTTTTCTCATCTTTTTACTGCTGAGAAAGAGGCTTTATTTAATGGATTCCTTTTCTTAAATTTTGTTAAAAGTTTTACATTGAAATAAGTAATAGCTACAAATATATAATTATAATAAAACAAAAAAAATAGTTTGATCAATCACTAAGGGGGGGGGAGGGGGGGGGGGCAGCAACGGAATTTTTTAATTTTTTTTCCCTTTTACTTATGGTTACCATTTTAGAGCTCCGTAGATTCTGTAAACTTCATGGTATGGCCTTAATATATGCCTCAAAAGATAGGTCTCTCCGTGTGCTCTCTTTTAATATTAAAATACTTTTCATAGATATATCTATAGCCACGTTACTATACCTTGAGTGGAGGGAACTTTAAAACCTGAATGCCTGAATTGGCCGCATAAATATCTCCAGATTGCAAAGTGCTAAAGATTTGAAATTAGCACCAGTGGCTAGAGGAAGCTACATTTCACCCATGCGCTTGACCATGTACTTACATTTTAACACCTAATGAAAACACTCGTTGAATAGAGTAGAGCTTCCTCTAGCCACTAGTGCTAATTTCAAATCTTTAGCACTTTGCAATCTGGAGATATTTATGCGGCCAATTCAGGCATTCAGGTTTTCAAGTTCCCTCTACTTTAGGTCAGGTAACTTGGCTATAGTTATACCTATAAAAAATATTTTATTATCAAAAGAGAGCACATAGAGAGACCTATGATTTAAACTATATATGAAGACCATACAATGAAGTTTGCATACAGAATTTACGGAGCTCTAAAGTGGTAACCATACAAATACACATATAGATATGATATAGATAAATTTACAAATAGTTATGCCATGGAAAAATGTTATCATTAATTATTAAAAAAAAAAGTATCCATAATCAATCAAACATACCTGGATTTTCATAGGCTTCTTCATCAGAAATAGATTCACTCTGATGAGTAAATTATCAACATCAATAAGCTAGTTAATGGAATCGAACAGACTCACAGCGGCAGAGGCTTGTGGCAAAGAAGATCCTTTTGATCTCCCAAGATTTGGCTGAAATTTTCCATTCTCTAAATTTATGAATCAACCAAAATCCATTCGTAGAAGACATAATTATAAGTAACTATAAACTCAACGGGTTGTCCTATCAACCCTAGTTTACAAGAAATTTTAGTACAAGCTTTACAATTGCATATTTAATATGAGTAAGGAAGCTTTTCTACAAAACCTTTTTTATCACTTATAAAACATACATTTAACAAATATTTATCCTAATAGTAACAGGTGATAACCTTGGGAAGACAAACATGGATTAGCCAACCTGGCAATTGCTACCAGCATGTTCGCAGAGTATATAATTAACAATACAAACATCTCTGGTGTGCAGGCACAAAATGAAGGGATGCAGGTCCTAGAGTTGCTCATCCACAATAACTAGAGCTACACAAGCTATAAATGTTTCTCAATGCTCCTGAGTGCTCATATATAGCCTCATAAGCTAATACTTGATGCACATTAGCTCAACCAGTTTAGGTATACCCAAATCTCAAGATGACCATGTTCAATATGAATGGGTTTAACAAACCATGGTGCGGACATCTAACAAAAAGAACAATAAAAATGGACCATAGAAGTTAGTACTCAAAGATGACTTCCCACATCCTGTACACATTTGCCTGCCAACTCATTAGGGTAAAACTGACAGTCGCAGGCTTCACACCTCCACCCTTCTTATTCAGCAAATAGTGAAGAAAATAGAGAAGCATGATTCCAAATAATGAGATTCACAAAAGCAGTGAGAGCTTAGCAACAGTGAACCACCCTGCCGGTAAGATCACTGATCATGTCCTTAACCAACCCTCTGTAAGAACAATATGGCAGAGCAAGTTTAAAAAACACATAAAACACCGCATGATTTTCCAATTGTTATGTCCTACTCCTAGATTGCATATGGATCCAGAAAATGTTGCCAAATATGTAAAAAAACAAACAACCAACGATCTCTTGTCTAGAAAATCATCGAATTGATGAGAGAGTAACTAGGATGACCTCATTACTTAAGTCACCAGGGGTGATATAGCTATCTTTAGGAAGATTCTGATGAGGAAGAAGAAGGTATAGTCATCTTCAGTTACCTAGGAATTCTCACTGCAGCTCATGGGTCCATCAAATCAATGGCCACTTCACTTGCTTCATGCCAGACAAAGACTGCAAAGAGCTGCTGTGTATTGATCAAGATTCAGATGCAGAAATGGACCAGGAAGGCTTCTCAGGTTAGTGATAGTATCTAGTTTTAGATTTAGCCTTTCTTAAATAGCTGGAGAGGGTCCATCTAGATATATATTAGCAATTCAATTCAAATGTAGTTAAACTTGAATTAATAAATCGGATTTTGTGGAAACTAATGTCATAAATCTAAACCAAAATTATAATTCTTATATAAAATGTTTCATATTTGACTTGCGATGAAGTGGTATTGTTTTACAGACAATTAGGCACCAGTTTCATATACTTTGCTATGCAATGTTCCTGCCAGTTCCCCTCCAGTAACGTCCTCACAGCCTCCATGAGACTCCGGTCCTTGATCAAGCGGAACTCTCCAGTGAAGTCAGCTCTCTCAGAACCAGACCCATAGAACTGCTCAGTATGCGCTGAAGTTGATGAGGACGTCCCAGAAGTTAATAGCATAAAAAGAGCTAGCCTACATTTTTCATTATTTGTCGACACAAGAATTGATGTCTCGCGAGCCGAGAGACCTTCTTCAGAAGCGGGCACTTTGTCTGACTTGCTTGCTGTGGCATTCTGCAACTCTTTATGGGATGCCCAACAGGTCCGTTTCTTACGCCTAGCTTGCCTGAACTTCTTCTAAGTGCCAGCTGAGCACGAACTTAGTTCGCGAGAAATTCGAATTTTTGTAGAATTGGCCGCCCAAATAAAAAGCGGCTGGCACGCCTGCGTTTATATACTTTTTTTTATTTTTAGGTTATTAAAAATCAATGTTTTATTACATAGTTTCATATAATGTACAAGCTACTAAAGGTTCCAACACACCAACGAAAAAATTGCAACAAAAAGACAGCAGTGAAAACCAAAAAAAAAGGAAGACAAAAACCGCAAAAAACATAAACAACAAGCAAAAAGTCCGAAATCAAGCGACACCATCCACTGCTGGAGAACGGATGGCCAATCTTCTTAGCCAAAGCCCGGCATTACCACGCCAGAGGTTGATGGAGAGGCGTTGAAAGAGATGGCAGATGGAATACCCAGAGAGTGCATGCATACTGTGGTTTTGTTTGTTTTGCAGCTGTAATTTTTTTTAAATAGCCCTGAGGTATGTGCAATGATGTGGAAAACGTAGCCAGAAGAATGCGAAGGTTTGTTTGAAGTCGGGGTGGGGAATGGGGGGTGGGGTGTCAGGGGGGGGATGCGGTCGCGAAGCTATGCAGGTGTCGTGCCATATTAGTCCCGCAGCCATATTTGTCCTGCTCAGAAAATGTTCGCGATAACGGGACAAATATAGTGCCATAGTATGCCATAATTATTTGTCCCGCCTGCCGTATTAGTCCCGCCTGTGCCACATTTCTCACCTGAGCTGCCATATTAGTCTCACCCAGGGGCAGATCCAGGTGGGTGTTTTGGGAGTTTAACAACCCCCCCCATATAAATTTATAAAACTGCAACTTGGCTCACCTTAGTAGTAATGTCAAACACCCCTTACTGATACCCTAGATCTGCCCCTGTCAACTGCCACATTTATCCCGCCATATTAGTAGGCCGTGGCGTATTATGCTAGATTTTCAGCCGATTTTTCTTTCCTTTTATACTCCTAATATTCACCTATTTTTCTTTTCATTCTACCCATTTTTCTTTCCTTTTATGAAATTATGCTCCTAATATTCACCTATTTTTCTTTTCAATATACCTCTTTTTCTCAATTAGGCAATTGTTACATCATTTAAAAAGAGTATAGGCAATCAAGGATTCAAGATTCGAGACATTTTAACGGTTACAATTATCTATAGATTATAGTTGTACTGTAACATAACAGAAAGTTGTAAGTAATCTTCCAAAGAAGTTTCTTGCTTCGTAGAAAAGGTATTGCTCAAAATTGAGAATGCATGTTCAGCTGCAGCTGACGAAGGCTGCACAAATAAGACTAATCTACATGTGTGAGTCCAGTTAGGCAATCTACCATTCTCCTCATGGCACTTCAACCACCCAATGGGGTCTACGCTATCGCAAACATCCTCAGCTGCTGCAAGATATTCAGGTAACTCAGACTTTAAGCCATTAATCACTTCTGTGTTCAAAGATGGGAAGACAGTAAGTGAATCAATATCAACAGCAGTTGGCTTGAGTTCATTCACTTTTGAAGGTGAAAGGTAACGTGCTGCCTTAAAGGCAAGTACAATAGGCCTGAGATCTCTGTCAAACTTCTTCTTGAAGTATGAGTAGGGACACAACAAGCTTTGGCGTAAGCTATCAGTTGGCACTCATGTGTAGAATTTCCTTCTGACAGATGCTTAGAGACTGCAGCCACATTTGGATAGTATTGTGACGAGACATGAGAATACAGAAGACTTAATGTAACTAACACTAATGGCCCATCACCTTCAAATGAGTATGTTGCCTTGACGAACAGTTCCATTGCATCTACTGTTATAGCAAGCTCCATTTTCAGTTTCCTACATACTGCTTGATCGTCAATGATTTCCAGTAGTTTACAAGTTGTATATGGAGGTAAATCACTGTCATGCAGAAAATCATGCACATCTCCAAACATGTCATGCAATTTGTGGACAACTTCAAACTTACTCCACCATATGGTTGCTGAATAGGTTGGAGTGGACAATCCAGTCTGTGTCTTCCATGCAAGCCTTGACTATGGACTGTGAGCGAACAAGCTTATCCAAGCCTTTATGAACACATCTAAGATAGGTGTTTTCATTCTTTCTCCAACATGATCCAGAGTGTGTGAAAAACAGCCGATATCCATTATCTTTTTATAGATCACAGATATGGTCCTCATTGCCACATCATTCACTGATGCACGGTCCCTCATTGCTGCTATAATTAAATTAGAAGCAATTGACAGCTCAGTTGACAAAGCAGTTATTAGTTGCCTAGCACATTCTTCTCCAGTGATGGATTTAGCTAAAAGCATCAGCCAACAAACACACTGCTTGATAGCTCACTATTTATCTAGAACAATCACAAAGAAATCACACACATGGGTCGTTCCATAAAAAATGATTGCTACATGTCTACCACAAATATCTTGTTTCAGTTTACTGATTTCATCATGCAAGATGGAATGTATCAGACGACGAAGGTGTGATGAATCAGATAGGGTAAATGCATTTTCTTCAAGTAAAATGGGTACATTAGCTTCCTTTTCAACATTATGGAACTGTTTATACTCTTTAAATGGCTTTAGATGAGAAATCACCCAGTTTTAACTCTATTTTGCTCACCTACCTACCTACCTACCTATCTACCTACCTACCTACCTACCTACCTACCTACCTACCTACCTACCTACCTACCTACCTATCTATCTACCTACCTACCTACCTAGCTACCTACCTAACTACCTACCTACCCAACCGCCCACCCACCTAGTATCTGCATTTGGAAGAATTGGCAAAAGAGGGACCCTGAAAGATCAAGTTGTCCCTCGAGTATTTCTTGGCCAACTAACAAATGTTGAAGATGCCAATTGATGTTATTACTATGTAATACTTCACATCAAAAAGTGTTTTCAATAATGAAAGTCAACTAGCACAATAAACACTTCATGCCCTATTTTATGTGGACTATAAATAACTTTTGTGATGAACCATCACCCCTCGCTCAAGGATCCACAAGCCAACTTGTACTGCATGTATGTTCATCGTCATGGAGCAAATAGTACCTCCGTATACTTGTACTGCATGTATGTTCCTCACATGAGATGAGTAGCCTACATATATTTGTCCTGCATTATAAGAAGCGAACATTGTGCTTTGTATTCATGAATGCTTTGTATACATGAACTGCATGTATGTTCATTGCATGCAGCAATAACTGGCCTCCTTACTTTATACTGCATGTATGTTCATCACATGGATCAATGAGATGCCTCCATATAATTGTACTGGATGTGTGTTCATTAAATGGACAAATGAGTGGCTTCTGTATGCATGAACCGCACGTATGTTAATTTGCTGGAGCAATGATTGGCCTCTGTATACTAACTGCATGTATGTTCTTTATTTAGAGTAATAATTGTGTGTCCAGGGTGGCTTGGATACATTGGTCATGTAGAACCAGGTGTCTTGATAGACTGGTCATCCATACCAGGGTGGCTTGGTTACACGGGTTATGTGGATGCTAGGGTCATGTAGTCCTGAAGATGCTATCCTCTGCAAATATCTCTATATCAGTAACTACAGTTTTTTAATAATAGAGCAGGGATAGAGATAGCCTCGCTGGCAACCTTCTTGCATCAAACAACTTCCAACGTAGCTGGGGTAGTTCGTTGGTAATGAACCATGTTGCATAATACATAATATGTGTGGCTTCATCGGGAATGTGAAAAGTACATATGCATATATATCCATGAAGGTGGCCCTGCATCAGGATCTGGACCAAACCCCCAAAACGTGCATCTATATAATTCTGGCGAAGTTTTGTCTGCATGCCACCTTCCCTTAGGGTGTGCATACAGAGAGACTGACGTTACAACTTCCCTTGGAGTGTGTGTACAGACAGACTGATGTCTACTTCCCTTTGGTTGTAGATAAGGACAGACAGACATTACAACTTCCCTTAAGGTGTGCGTACAGAGACAGACTGAAGTTAGAACTTCCTTTAGGGCATGCACACAGACTGACCGATGTCTCTACTTCACAGGTACAATACTCGCAGAGTTCCCAAGTCCCACCAATACTCGTGCAGTCTACAATTCATCATCACATTTTTGAGACATTCACAATCTTATCATCAAAATTGTTTGGCCCATTTTTAAGGAGGTTGCTTCATACCTTTCTCCAACCTTCAAAGTGTCAGAGATATGATCATTGCTACAGGAACATGGAGGGCCTTCTCTGAATAACTTGCGTTTCTATTTCTAGACAAGGGTGGTTCTTGTGTAGCCCCGACCTACTAGCATCTGGAACAAGTCAAAAGCTGAATGCCCATATTTTATTTAGAGAGATCCTGGGCCTGGCTTGATGGAAAAATGTAACTTCGCTCGCGCTAGATGTCTAGTGTGCAACTAATGAGGTACAAGTGACTCGTGATGATCTATCTTTACCTGTTAATACCCCCCACTAATCACTGGCTGAGGTCTAGCTGAGAGTTGAAGCAGCTACCAGTTCAAGTTTCATTTATTATTGTCCTCATAACATCATTGCCCTGTGCCCTATTAAAGGATGTGCACTAATGAAGTTATGGAATGCATGCTCTATTCTTTTAGCTTGCACACAGTGACTGCCTGATCTTGATCACATGACAGTAGCTATTGCATGTTTTCAGCTATTTTTCCATCTGTTAGATCCCTCAATGTCATCTACCTCCTCCTCCTCTCCCAGTCTGCAGTGGGAAGAGTACATCTCAATCGAAGCTGAAACCTGCCTGAACTCCTGGTGGACACCACCATCATCAAGAGCATCTGTCAGCAGTGATATTGAAATATTTTGTAAGATTGGATATTCACTTAATGGGCTGCTCTGGCAGGATATTCCTCTGCCATTCTGCTCAGGGACACATCCGTACATCAATATGTGATATATTTAATTTACAATACCTGCCTGGGTTACACCGATGAGCTTGCATACAGCAATGCAACAGACCAACGTTCCAAGTTGTGCTCTATTCAAAGACATCTAATATATGATACATATTGTCAACTGTGTAGGCAACAGCTAGGATGCTTAAACCCCTCCCGCCTCCCCCCTCTCACCCTCCCCCCCAAACAGATGCACGTGACGCTTGCATCATGGAATTTGCACCTATGATGCACGTCAATATTATTCATTTTCCTGAGATTACTGCCAATGATGTTGGCATGTTAGAGCTACCTCTAGGTGGGGATGTGCTGGCTGTGTTTTCTCTCCAGCTGTTGCCTCTGCTTAGTTAGCTAGCTCTAGGTGCGGATGTGCTGGCTGTGTTGCTCTCCAGCTGCTGACTTTGCTTTAGCTATTGTTGTTCGTGATACTCGGATGCTCTAATAACTTCCAACTCCTCAACTTCAGCTCCATCTCTAAGCCAGTAATTGGAATGCCATTGCTCTCCTTCTTGTCGGCTCCACATATGACTTTGTCACAGTCTATCTCCTCAGTGCTTGCTACGTGTGCCTACACTTACCCCAGAGGGCTGAGAAGAGCATAGTTGGAACTTGCTACCTTGAGGCTTGATATATACCTTAAGATGTATATAATTATATGTATGTTATACATTTATATTTCCAACTTACTTAACATATCTTAAGTAGACTTCTGGTAACCTTTACGAAAGCTCATTACAGTTTTTCTGAGCAATTAGTTCCAGGCTGTCGATTGATGTGAGTCTTTCATGCACTTGCTAGTCTGTAAGAGATGAAAACAGACTGGTATGCACAAAGCTATGCCTAGGGATAGGGATTGGGCTAGGGCTAAGGCTTGGTCTAGGGCTGGGAGGGCTAGGAGGCATTTCTGCTGTCTGAGTGGATCTGGTGAAAAGGCTGGTGTTCTGGTGATTGGGCATTGGATCTGGTGAAAAGGCTGGTGTTCTGGTGATTGGGCATTGGATCTGGTGAAAAGGCTGGTGTTCTGGTGATTGGGCTTTGGATCTGGTGAAAAGGCTGGTGTGCTGGAGATTGGCATTGGATCTGATGAAAAGATTGGTGTTCTGGTGATTGGGCATTGGATCTGGTGAAAAGGCTGGTGTGCTGGTGATTGGGTATTGGATCTGGTGAAAAGGCTGGTGTGCTGGTGATTGGCATTGGATCTGATGAAAAGATTGGTGTTCTGCTGATTGGGCATTGGATCTGGTGAAAAGATTGGTGTTCTGGTGATTGGGCATTGGATCTGACTATAGCTGGCTCTATCAGGAAACAAATTGCAGACCCTTTGCCATTTCAATGCTGAAAATACAGCATAGAGATATAATTTTTCTGCTATAGTGCATGGTGAAGGTGCAGGTCATATGTAGCTGAAAATAGCCTTTACCAAGGCAATACATAAGGCCACAGCCAGACGGCTTGTTATGGTCAGTTGTTATTGTCTCTCTGTGTGTCTGCGTGTGTGTGTGTGTCAGTGAGATGCGTGAGTGAATATGTATTGTGAGTCTGTATATATGTATGTATGTGGTGTGGTGTGGTGTGTCTGTAGTGGTGTGTGTGTGCATAGTTAGTGAGCACATTGGTATTTGTGTGTTAGTTAGAAGTCCACAAAGCAACACATAGTTTACTCTGTAAACCAAGCTTATCTAGAATGGTGGTCATAGTGGTGATGGATGGGGTGTGTCAGGAGAGCCAGTGATTGTGATGAAGAAGGGATGAGATATTGAGGACTAAGTCCCCAAACATCGCAGGTAATGTCTACAACTCCTGTAAATAAACTAGGTCAGTCACAGTAGTGCAGTGAGCCATCAAACTAGTAGGTAATTTGCGAGGTCTAGTTTTAATCTGGCACATGTGAGGAGTCCCAGTCAAGAGAGCAGAGAGCCTTGCACACATATCAACCGAGCACATCCCACATAGACTACATTATACCACCCAGTTATCTGCTTATCCTCAACAGTCAACACGCAAGAGATAGTAGCGCCAGATTTCAACACTTTCCCACTCTTGTAGTCAGAGCCAAGATTAGGTAACAAGACATTTGATGCAGGCATTGTGCCTGACCTTGTACGGATACCCCAGGGATTGTGTCCGACCTTGATGCACTGGGACTGGCCTAAGTTTGTGTACTTATCACAGCTTTCTACTTCACTTTAGACTCGATCTTGTCATTGCATAAAATGGTGCTAATTGCATAACTAGAGGCACTAATTCACACTTCAACATGCACATGCATAAGCAATGAAGGATGTTGTTTGCGAGTTACCATTCCCCAATGGTCACATGAGCCGGGAGGTCACAAGAGTATATATGGCATCCAGATCATTTAGAATAGACACTCCAATTATTTTGAAACCCAACCATGTTTGTTATCGACACCAGCTATCCATAACTTTCGTCAAAATGAGGTTGTAGGTTTTCGTCATGTCCCTTTGTTGGGTCATTGTAAGAGACACAGGAGGCGAACCAAATGTATCGGACTCAGCTCCAACAGCTGAAATGTTCGGATAAATGATCATCATCGACATTCTTGTTGAGACTTTGTCATCTTGGTGCAGGCACTGATTGAACTTCAGCGAGGAGATATGCAGGTTCCCTCATTCTTCACAATAATTATCATGGACAGTGTTGATTTTAGCTGCAACACTCAGGTTAAAGTTCTCCCCTTCTTCTTGTTAGATGGACCTTCAGCTTATCCTTGGTGGTGAGGACTAGCCTTCCTTCTCTTCTGAGTACTATGGCTGCACTAAATCTATTGACGGGAGAGAGAGAAGCGACTAGCATAGAGCCTATGTTACACCAATGACACCACAAATCATGAAAAATAATGCACATGAGCAAAAATAACAGTCGTGACTGGAAAAAATTGTTTTCTTGCAATAATTATTCATTATTCCTGATTAAAGCTAGAGCATCTATAGCCAAACATTGAGTGAGTAAATTTAAGTTGATCATCAAGAAATTCTACACTGTCAATTAGAGTTGGCTGAGATAATAATATTAATATTCCTAATATTATTCCTGGTGAAGGCTAGAGCATCTAGTCAAAATGTCGAGTGAGTAAATTTCAAAGTGGATTACTGAGAAGGTCATTGTACTACTACTTCTACTACTACTATTACTATAAAATTCTGGCGGAAGTGTGGAGCATGAGAGTGGCGATGTGTGGCAGCATCTGTCACTACAAGTAATGTGAACTAGCTCTCACAGCCTCCACAATAGCCCTACTTTTATTATTTATTTTTTGTTGTGTGTGGCTCGTTGAGGTGAGTGTTCATTGATATTCAGACTATCTCCTAACTTTCTACCTAACACGAGGCTAGAAGAATCTTTAGAGATGGCAAGACAAGTGAAGCTAGACTCCAAGTAAGATTATTATGTGGATGAGCTAACCAGTTTGTTACATAGTGTGCTCGAAGTTAGTTTTAGCTAGATCATTTTTATAGCTAGCTAGCTAGTTGTATCTAGACTATCTTTTTAGGTAGCGCTCAAGGTAGCTAGCTGTAGGTCATCTTATAGCTAGCACTCGAAGTAGACAGTTGTAGATCATATTTATATAGCTTAGCTAATTAGTAAAGTAAATAATTGTAGGTCATCTTTGGATAGCAAAGTTTCTAGCTCTCGAGGTATAGTAGTTTAGGCCATCTTTATATCTAGCAAAGTAGCTAGCGCTTGAAGTGTATAGGCAGTTTTAGCTGATCATTATAGCTAGCAAATTAGAAGTTGGCAGTTTTAGATTATCATTATAGCTAACCAAATAAGCTAGCGTTTAAGTGTCTAGGCAGTTTTAGCTGATCTTTAAATAGCTAGCAAATTAGCTAGCGCTTGAAGATGGAAGTTTTAGATGATCATTATAGCTAGCAAATTAGCTAGCGCTTGAACTGTATAAGCAGTTTTAGCTGATCTTTATAGCTAGCAATTAGCTAGCGCTTGAAGTTGGCAGTTTTAGATGATCATTATAGCTAGGAAATTAGCTAGTGATTGAAGTTAGTAGTTTTAGATGATCATTATAGCTAGCTAATTAGCTAGCACTTGAAGAAGGCAGTTGTAGCTGATATATATATAGCCAGCAATAGCTAGCGCTGGACTGCCAAGCAAACCATGGTATTCTATAGCCAGTGCTAGTATATATTTCAGCTCAGCTAGCTTTGGGATGATCTAGCAACAATGCATTTATATTACATATCCACTATAAATATTATTCATAGTCATAGTTGTTTGCATACATAGGATTGATAAATGTTGTGAAGAAAAAACAATCAAGAAAAAGTGAAGAAAGAAAAAAGAGGAAAAAAAGTTATTATGTGGATGGTAAGTGACACACGACTAACTTTTGTGAGGTATAGTTCAAAGCCAGGTGTAATACATAAAGCTACTTTACAAATCTTACATCTAAATGAAGTTCTGACTTCCTTTTTTGCTGCTGCACAGGTAGCAAGCACACAGGGACCTTTCGCCATTGCTATTTGGGGGAAGGTGCTCTATGAAGTGCCTTCCTGTAAGTCTGGCTGGTTCAGCCACTGGTTGATTGTGAAGGATGGACACTTCAAGCTGAGCTTCTGTCAGGCCTGCCTCCAGAAGAAATCCAACAGCAACCTTCACTAAGAAGGACTGGTTTGTTACTCTTTGGCCAGTCGAAGGTGTCCCTTTATATATTATGTATGCATTTACCAATGCCAGGTTGAGGTATGAAAAGCTGCCCGTTTCCACCATTTCTGTGTCCTATGTTGGAAGGTGTAGTAACTCATCTGCTGATTGGATTTGTCAATCCCACCCATGCGACTATTGTACTCGACAATGGCTGTTGGCTTTATGACCTCCTCCATGCCAGTTGCTGACAGCCTTGTCCTCTTCCTCTTTGCTATAGTGCTATGATCGTGGATAGTACTCAGAATGGTCACAGCTCTCTTGTCCTTCCATTTCAAGGCAAGGACACCATTTGTACTTAAAACTTGATGTCACCCTTTTTCATTTTGTCTTTGGCCTTGATACATGCAGGTCCCCCCTCCTGCTCACCCAAACTGCACCACATGCACCGAAGCCACTACTTTTTAGGGTGAGGAACAAGTCTGGACTGGTGTACAAATGGTGTCCTTTATTCTCCATCCCTTCCACTAGCTTCATCACCACGTCATGTGTTGTTCTGTAGCAGAGAGGCTCTCATTTCTCTGGGAGACCCCCCAAAAAGAACAAGAACTGAAAAGAAAAAAAAGTGGGAAGGAAAAAGGGGATAATGAAGAATAGCGGGAAGGAGGTGAAAAAAGAAAGAAAAAAGTGGGGAGGGGGGAAAGACTAAGAAGTGAATTATATTTATTATATATAATATTATAGTACTTTTCTACATGGCTATTTTGGTGTGTATATATATACAGTTTTCTCACCAGCATAGAGCTTCCAACTGTACATATATCCACTGGAGCGGTCTGCCAAGATGTAGGCTTTCATGCCCAACTTGATAGGCTTCATTGGCATGTACTGGATAAACCACAGCCATATCATTGATTCATCGACTGATATTTCTCTCCCCAGCTGGTAAAAGGTTTTGAATTTGTCTAGTAACTGCTCCATAAGGGCCATATTTTGAACAGGGCATCATATCCTGGCCGACACCTAGGTACATCTTCTCTCCATCATTTAGGTGAAAGAAGCGCGAGACAAAACAGGTCTCCCGATGATAGAGGAGAAGCATGAATTGGTGAAGGGCCATTTCTTGCACCAATAGTCCTCAATCCAATGCTTATTATCCATGCTCATGGCAATAAAGGGCAAGAAACTTCACCATTTCACTGAATGAGCACCTTTTCCACTCTCTGACTCTTGATCGAAGAGGTAAGTCTTCATTTCCAGCCATAAATTGCTCAGCATACAAATTTGTTTCGTTCACAACTCTCCTCAGGTTATTGTCGTCCAGAAAAAGCTGAGCAAACTCCAAAGGCTCTTTTTCTTCCATGTCAACAGTACACCCAGATGCCTGGCTAAAGGAGATGGAAGAACTGGAACAAGAAGTACGCAACTGCTACCACTTTAGCTACACTCACCACCAACTACGCCATCACTAACACTATCAGCTACCTCACAAACTCCAACATCCTCATCATCCTCACTATAATTCTTCACTATGAAGCCATCAAAACCATCATGACTCTCATCATCCAACATTAACAGAACTTTATCTGTATCACAATATTTAGCCATAGTTACACCCCACAATATTTAATTAAACTTGCTATCTGTTGTAATCTGATAATGCCAAACTGTACAAAGCTCTTAACTAAATCAATAGCTCCTCTATGTAAAGAACTTAGAGCACAGCTGTAAAGCAAGCAGCTGCTCAGTACCCACTTGTAAAGCATTGGGGATACTATAGTATCCCAAGTGTGAAATTAATTTTTTCAGGAGGACAATAATACCACATGAAACATGCCAGGAAGCATCTTGGAATGTGATAGAAGCAACCTAGTAAATCACACAGGAGGCTGTTTACAAGATAGCTGATCCATAAAAAAATTATTGTAAAATCATCCAATTTACTTTCCCAGAAAGTAGCCCAGAGCTGTGTTGATATAATTGGTTATCTATCCAAGATCTACAAGTGTGCCAAGTAGAAGAGCCTGAGAAGCTGTCCTAGTAGGAATAAGGCTAGTTTAAGAAGCTTATAAGCAGGGGCGTATGCAGACTTTTGAAAAGGGGGGTTATGTATATATGTCGGATGTGGATCATGTGGCTGAAAGCCATGGTGACGATATATAGTGCAAGAGGGAAATATATATGCCCCATCCAGCACAAAGCCCAATCCAGCACAAATCGTGGAAACTCAAAAAATATTTACAGAGATGATTTTTATTAAGCAACCTTCAAAAATATACAGACAAAATTACTGAAATAATAAGCTAACATTGAATTCTGCATGGATGTTGTTCTACGTAAAGTTTGCACCCGATCCATTCCAGTATTAATGCTAAGGCACTGAGTCTTTCCTCACTTGTTTAAACATCGAAGTGTGGAAGCAGATCATTCACAAGTACGGGAACTGAGTGTGAGTGTAGCAAAAAGGTTCAAAAGGGACATTTGGAAGGGTTTTGGGGCAGCAGAGTTTAAGCGATTCACTCAGAGTTTGAGGACGCTCATCTGGTTCAATTTGTAGCCACCTTGACTTCCAGCGATCATCAAGTATACTCACATTTGGTAGATCTTCAGAATAGAAAGTAAAAGCAGGTTCAATATTAACCCTCTCACTGGCATAAGCGACTTAAGTCGCGAAAACTGATTAGTCACGACCAAAAAATTCGTAAAAATTAACCGTTCGCGGTTTAAACTTCAAAAATTGCACGAGTATACCCCTGAATATCTGGGAAATACGGAATGAGGAAAGGGAAGTAAACGTGCCAGCAAACATCACTTGCGTTTCATTCCCGGTCTCGAACAAGAAATGGCGTCCCACTTTAGTAGAGACGAAGCGTTAAGATTCCTATTTGAGGATGACTTCGGCCTGTCCGAGATTGACGTTAGTGAGGAAGAAGAAGAAGGTGCCTGTGCTTACTTAGGAAGTGGCGTATTTGAAGGTGATGCTATGGCAGCTATAACAGAAGCTGTTGGCACCGACCACGAAGCAAGTATAGATCGCCCTACAGAAGCTTCAGACGATAGCGTGATCATGAAGACTTCCCCCAAGGTAAGAATAGAAAAGAGTTGTATAGTAAAACCTAGTAAAGCCTAGTAACTAGCATAATAATAAGAACTATTTCTCCTTGGAAGGTAGTTTCACTCATGGATATTGAGGAGGATGAGGAAGCAGCAGAGGAGAAGACAGGGTTAGAGGAGAGGTTATTATTTATATATATATATTTTTAAATAATGTAGCATTATGTGTTTGTCTGAGTTATACTGAACATGCAGACCTTCACAGTGCCAAGCCATTGCCCTTTTATTTTTTATCTATATTTATTTATAATTATGTTATGCACACTTTGCACATACTTTTATTTATTTTTTAATACCATGAGCCCTAACCCTTACTTCCTCTTTGTTATGCTATTCACATATTTGTGGTTTGTTATAAAAATGTTGTTGACAAATAGTTGTTGTTGACCAAACGTTGACTAGCTAACATTGCTGAATTCATGTGTATGAAACCGAGCTGAAATAGCCTTTTTCAACTTATAATGATATTCACATCTTTGTGGTTTATTATAATCAACCAAACAATTGTTGTTGACAAACAGTTGTTGTTGTTGACCAAAAGTTGACCGGCTAACATTGCTGGTTTCATGTGTAATATGAAATTGGGATGATATAAACCCGATATAAACCCTTTTATTTTACTTCCTGTCTCTTATAACAATATTCATATTTCTGTGGTTTGTTGCTAAGCAACTAAAATTTACCATAACGTCCCTTCATGCATTAGCTATCACTTGATATATAGTTGTTGGGTATTTGTCTTCATGGGGTCCTCTATAAAAAAAATTATGTGAAATTGTGTCAATTTTTGTAAAAAATTCTCCGTAAATATGCCAGTGAAAGGGTTAACAAAGGATGAAGTGGTGATATGGATGGGCAATAGGTATTGCAATGAAGCTACCTGGTTGGTATGCTTAGTAAATCTGGATGTATAATGTGGTCAAGAAAAGGGATGACTACAATCCATTAAAAATAATCCTCAAATGAATTAGTGAATTCAGACGATGCTGCTGTCGCTGAGTTGTGCGTGGCATTGAAATAGTTATATTGGACTGAACTGCCCATCTAGAACAATGCCAAAATATATGCTGTGAAAAATTATCAACATCTGCTACTTTCCTTGTAATTTAACAACAGCTTCTTTAATAGACCTAAAGAGAGTGGTTAGGGAATAGAAAAATTAAAAGGACTCCAACGTTTTCATGTATGCAAGAGCATTTTTCTTATCATCAGTAGTCCAACCATCTTTAAAGTTCAGAAATTTACTAGAGTACTATCTCGCACATTTCAATTAGAAAAGGATGATATAGACATAAACGCTCCCAGCCATTGATGTTCTCTACCCATCGAGTAATGCAAAGGTTGATTATTGAAGACTGCTTTTTGCCAATCTGAGACCTCTTTGAATGATTGCTTTAATGAGGCCCTCTCTTTTAGCTGAATCCTTAATCCATAATGTGTAACCTTAGATCTGATCTACACAGTTCCTTATAGGTGGAACAGAACAGGAACTTATGATAGCCAGATTATGGAATGACTTGCACAATGGGTGTACAATGCCTTGGGATGCTTCTCTCGAAGTAAAGCCTGCACATCAGCTATCTCCCCACTCATCATTGAGGCACCATCATACCCTTGCCCTCGCAAATCACTCAGTGATAAGCCAAGCCCCTCCAAGGTCTGTATAATGGCAATTACTACATCAGCTGCTCGGACTCTCTCAAGTTTTACAAGGAAACAAACTCTTCTCGAATGTCACCATGGCCATAAACAAAGTGAAGGCATATGTGCAAATGCTCTACATTGTGACATGAAACCTCATCAGCTAGAACGGAAAAATATTTTGCTTCTTTTATCTCAGATATTGTTTTGGCAAGAATCATACCATAGCCTATAATATTAATAATTACATTTTGAGTCCGTGGTGATAAATGTGTTGCATTCTTTGCCTTGGTACAATAAAGATGCTCATATAAAATACTGTCTGTCCCCGCAAAAGATTTTAGCAATGCAAAAAAGTTTCCAGGATTCTTTGACGATGCAACATCCTCTAACTTTCCACGAAATGCAATACCCTGTTTGCCTAAAAAAGAATTGCTCAAACAATTTGCCTCAGTGTTGGCTTTTTTCACTAATTTCCTTTTGAACAGCAGTGCTTGTCATTACATCTAATTGTGATGCTGGATTTTCAATTGTGCATCTGCTTGCTGCAAACAATCACGATGGTATTGAAGCTTCGTAGTTAGAAAAAGGCTTAATTACTAGGTAAACTTTATCTTTACGTTGGCTAGATGGAAGAAACAGAGCACAAGGCAGACAAAATACACCATCTACCTTAGAACTGTAGACTAGCCAAGGATATTTACTGAGCCACAATATGTTAAACTTTTGGTAATAGCTATGTAATAAGGTGCCAGTAAGGACACTAGGCAATTGTACATCGTGGTGACATAAGAAAGAGTCTAGCACCACTAGAAAGCTCATTTATTAAACAAGCAGCATCATCAATAGACCTATTTGCAGATAATAAACATACCATTCTGGTCCTTCGGCACTTCCACTTGAGCATTCATTAACTACAGGAACTTCATCTTCATGTGTGCTTTCCATAGTGGTACTGATTTCAGAATGACAGATCAGACTGAGGTTCACTAGAATCTGAATAAATCAGATTGGTTTATCAAGTGTACAGGCTTGAAGCTAAATAGCTAGCAATAATTTCTCTTATCTTCATCCTCAATGGCTGTTATTTTGAAAAATGACCTGATGTCCATATTTTGTCATTGCCTCTTCAGGGCAGAGTTGTAGCTCATTAGTTCCACAACTACTATTAATGCTCACTACATGTGCATGATGTGTAACTCTGCAACGATTAGCTCATTAACCGGTCGAAGGCCAACCAGACAGCCCCTCGGTGGGACCCGAGCACCCTGAGCAGATTGGTCTTATTTGCAGGGGGGGTTTGTGAGCTTTCTTTAGAAAGTATATTCGTTGGGTTCTCATTTACCCCTCCCCCATGGTCAAGGGCTAGGGCTAGGACTAGGCCTAGCCCTAAGTTATTGTAATTTTATTTTCACATTATTTAACACTATCAATGTACCTATGTATAATTAAAATTATATTAATGAAGTGTGCCAGTGCCTGAAATGAAATCTGAGAGGGCAAAACACACACAAACACATTCCAATAAATATCATTAAAATGAAAGGGGGGTTCTGCAGAACCCCCAGAAACCCCCCTGCGTACGCCCATGATAAGGGCTAGGTAACCACATCCAAAGCTTTAGTGGATAAATTATCTAAGCCTCTCATTATCTAGTAGACTATAATAGTAAAAGAATAGCAAGATCCACACCATTAAGAGTTTCCTTTAACTCTTAGAATCCGAGCGGCCAATTTTTCGGCCTTTTTTTAAATTATTTATTATTTATTTTTTCCCCCCTTTTAAAATTTTTTTTTGGGGGGGGGGGGCATTATAAATGAATATAATCTTTTGAGTAATTTTTTTCTCGAGGATCACAGGGTGGGAGGCACACACATATTAGGGAGCATAGGGTTCAAATGGTTAAATATATCTAGCTTCACTGCTGGATGCTGCCTGTACTAGAGCAAGAACAAACAAAACATATAATGCAGCAGAAATTAGGTTCGCTGTTGCTACCTCCCAGTATAGAGCTCATTCAACATAGCGCTCAAATTCCATGCAAAGACAGCTGTTGTTGGTCTAGTTTTAACTTACAGAGGAAAATGTACCCATAGCATCTAGTTTGGTATGTAGCATCCTGAGCACATTATGACACCATGTTAAGAGAGTTGGGATATAGACATTTGTGGGTATTACCACCAACAATAAGTAGTTGTATTATGCACATTGCAAGATGTTGGGAATGATTATTGTAGACTCAAATACTCACCAAATGTGAGGAGAGTCCGAACATCAAGAGGAGGGAGATGAATATCAGGTTACATACAAGAAGGTAAAACATGTAACATTACATCATAATTATTATGCATAATATTAGTACACTTCTAAATTTATTCAAACTTGTACAATTTACTTTCAGCTGAACCAAAAACCTGATTTAAATAAAGTTCTAGTATATTATTATAATGAGATTTTGAACTGCACAGAACTAATTACTCACACAGGAACTGGAAAAAAGAAAGAAAATACAAGTGCCACACAAGGTTAGTTTTTGTCTGTCGGTACTAACAGTTGAACAGAAATACTTCAGTCTTCATCAGAAAGAAAAGTTTTGTCTCTAGCTAGTCTGTTCCAGGTATAAAATTGACACAATCGCAGCTGAATTTGCATTTCCAAATTAATGGACAGTTCTAAGGCACTTACACAGGATTACATCCTCACTCAAATCAATACTTAACCTGTAATAGAATCACTCTTACAAAATATAAACATCACCAGTTCCCAATAAGTCAACTGGGAATTTGTCAGATTTGACAGGTGCATTTAAAAAATAAAAAACAACAACTTGTGGTTACCACTTTATAGCTCCATAGATTCTGCAAACTTCATGTTATGGACTTTATATACAGCTCAAAAGATAGGTCTCTCTGTGTGCTCTATATTGATATTAAAATATGTTTCATAAATATAACTATCGTCATGTTACAGGAGCTAGAAATGGAAGGATCCTCAAAAACCTGAATGCCTGATTTTGGTGCGTAAATATCTCCAGATTGCCAAGTGCTTGAGAGTTGAAATTAGCACCAGTGGCTACAGGAAGCCCTACACTATACAATGACTGTTTTGATTAGGTGCTAAAATGTAAGTACATAGTCAAGCGTGTGGGTGCAAAATGAATGAAATTCATAAGCCATATTAAATTAAGTACTATGGCTCCTGAGATAATGTAACGACCTATAGATGGTCTATCCTGCATTCTTTGCAATTGGTTTTATTCAGCAAAGTATATTCATCTATAAAACCATTTGAAGATCAGTTATCATGAAATAAGCAACTCTTGTGACAGGCTCAATGTTGATATCCTTTACGATCCAGTTATACCATCATTGGACATTGGAAATTTTTGGGGCAATTTAGAGGACATGCAGGAGGAGCTGCCTGTGCAACTAGATCACTTGGGAAAGGTTGCAAATGTCATGCAATGCAGCAGCAAGCTCGTTAGGAAACTGTGGACAGTTATAGAGAGTTGCAGCTATAAATAGGCCTGGTTATGCTATTACAATTCTTGCCTGGGATATATGTTACACTAATCACGAAGCTTGTTCACATGCTCATAATTGGTGCATGTTTCAAGGACTTTGAGAACAGTGCTTCATAGCAAGATACCATAATTAACTTAACAACATTAGGTAACTAAACATGAGAGTCTTAACAACCACAGTTTAGATAACTAAAATATTTTTATAGACAAAAGTGGTAGAAATTAGGCCCCCTAAATGCTACTTAAAATAGAACGTTCAGCATTTGACAGTCAAGTACATGCACATGTGTGGGAGGTGTCTCTTCAATGGGATTGTTATTCCAAGCTCTAGTATGGTGGCTGCTTTGTACCAGCAGCATTAGAACAACATTAGTTATCCCTGCAGCATTAGGGGGTGGAGTATGTAGAGGTGCCTTTTAATACTCTAGCAACTTACAAGAACTGATCTAAAATGGTCTTAAGGCTTTTAAAATCATAACTTAATCAGTTTTGCAAGCAAGTATAAAGGATGTGAATGGAAAGACCCAAACCTACCTAAAGGAAAGGTGGCTAGGGATAAAATTTCTATATATTTTCTAATAGCAACTGCAGATAATATTTACTTCAGTCCATCTACCTGGAATTTCTATTTGAAGGGTGGTTGCAATTGAAAGGGAGGTTATTATTAACAAGTCTGGTTTGACAAGAAAAATGCTGTTAGCAATCGCTGATCGCAACCACTGTCCTCAAAGGAATCTTTGTGGGCATTCAGCTGTTTTAGCAAGCTGTTTTTCCTACACTAGGCGACCAGTAAACTCTCTCAATAGTTTAGACTTTAAGAAATGAGTTAGTGTCCTTTGATACATTGTTTACAGTCTTCTGCTGACTTGGGCCACGATAGAGGAAGATCTTTGGAGTGGCATCTGGGATGTAAAACTTGTGAAGGTTTTAACACCAGAAAGGATAGCATTAACTTTCAATAGTTCATCCAGGATCCCGTCCCACGGACAATGTTGGATGTCGCAGGGAGAGTGCATTTGAGCTTGATGGCAGCTAAGTGAGCATTCTGATCTCTGTGGGTAATATGATTTAATCAATTTCTGGCTTACATAAGTATGTTGATAAGGGATAACTAGTTACGGAGAAGAAAATGCTGACTTGCTTCCATTGAGATTAGTATGCTACACTTGTTAGTTGACATTTTTGCCCTTGGATGGGATGCTGTAAACTCTAGTAAAGGTAATGCTAACCTTACTGCTGTCAGAACAGCTAGCTACTACTAATGCCCAACTTTTCCATGAGAAACTTGTAGAGGGTAACTCTTTACCTCGTGATATTTGCTAGCACCTTCAATGCATAACCATCCTAGATGCTGATACAGAAATCTAACCAGGAATGCATTTTCTTCTAAAGAAAGAAGATATTCTGAGGGATTTCAGGCTAGCATAGGTGAATATACAGCTTTCATTGGCTTGCAGAGACAGCAGCAAAGGTAAGGAAGGGACAGTTTATGATGGCAATTTTTTTCTTGTCAATCAGTTTTATTCATTTCTATATTTTTATCGCTTCCTCCACCCACTCCCACAAACTAGAACAAGAAATAAAGTTTAATGTAATAATGCTTTAACCTTCTGCACATGTCCAGTTAAAAATCTAGTTTTTAGCACGTTTTATGATGAATGTCCCAATTTGAAGATATCAGCTAAAAAAGGTGAATCAGTTAAAGAAATATGGTATTACATTCAAAATTGAGAGCTTCTTTCTCCATCATAACACATCACAGACGGTGTAACACGACACATAGACAGGGTTACATGTACATCCTTACAAAATATTACCCAATGATTTCACTATGTTTCACAACACTTAACCTGTGATAGAATCATTCTTACAAAATATAAAGGTCATTGATCAGTTAGCAAATGGTCAACTGTGAGTTTGTTAGGGGTGACAGGTGCATTTTTAAATTATAAAAAACAAACTTGTGGTTACCACTTTATAGCGCCATAGATTCTGTAAACTTCATGGTATGGACTTGATATATAGCTCAAAAGATTGGTCTCTCTGTATGTGAAAAAATTCAATAAGAAAACACACAGCACTGGCTGCATTTTCATATATAAACCAGGACCATTGCTTGAATGTGAGCATAGATATGGTACATACACATAAAAGCATCATATTCAGACTGGTCTTCACCAACTATAGAGTAACAGAACCAAACAGACATTGGTTATTGGCAAACATAACAATGACCTCTAATAGCAACATAGTCCATGCTTTCTACAGTGGTAAGGTGAAGATTTCTTGCATTTGGTACGCCAGAAAAAACTAGTTAATATTGACCATACTTGATAGGTGATAATAAGTGGTAATTTCCAACAACCCAGTATATATATCTACAAGCACTCCCACAAGACTCTACAAACACTAAACGTAAAATGGACCTTAACTTGCAACAATAATTTGTTGTTTAATTGCATAACTACAAGTGTTTTCTATTATCATTTTTATTGTGTGGTGACTGAGGCACTGAAATTCTGGGCCTGCTTCTGCACTTTAACACCATGTTCATATAATCACTAACAAGAAGCTGAGTGCAAGTGGTGTGCCCTCCAATGTGGCCCAGCATTGCCTGTAGAGTGCTCATGCACTAGACTCTTGGTCCATGCTTGTGCATCACATATCTGTAGTAATCACAGAGGGTGTTTAATTACCATTGGAAGTTTAATATAATAAAGTGATGTGCATATTTGGAGGTTGTTGTTGGGATTCTCCCATCAGCTGGTGGACCTGAAAAGACTTTAGGGATACACTGCTTAACTTAACTATTTATTTATATTAACGTGTTTCTCATCTCTCTCTGTGCTTACCTTATAGACGGTGAGTTACAGTATTCTATGGCTAGGATGACATGATTTTGATCAACTTCAATTTATTTCAACTTGGCCCTTGGTTCTCTGTGTCTGACTTACTTCATGAAACCATCATAGCCGGTGAGTTAGAGTATTACATGTCTAGGATGACAATTGTTCACTGATTAATGTCATGTCACTTTTTCTTGGTGTTATATTAACATAGTTTGATAGTTACATATATACATTGCTAGATTAATGCAAGAACTAAAGTAAATTCAACTGGACTTGTAAGATGCCCAATCATGCATTCAGCAGTAAGATAATAGTCACTAGAAGCATGTGTGTAAAAGGGCAAGTAGTAGCCACTAATGGAGCTAACTAATGTGCAAGGTGGGAATGAAGGCAGTCAAAGAAATATTTGCATCAAATGTTTTGAGGGTAGTCCAAAAAATAAATGTATTTTATTTACCAACATGCCTTTAGCCACACCAGAGGTGGAGAAAGGGATAAATATTGTGTTGATTTAGTGGCTATTTGATTAGGAAGAGGTCTAGTTTGTTCTAAAAAGGTCTATAAACTGCCTTCACCAGCAGGCTGACCTTTACCCCCTGCATCCTTGTTGCAGCTACATGTGTTTAGTGAGGTCACCTAACTCTTACACTGCGTTTGTCACGGCGTTGTGACACAATAATCCACCCCATATATCTGTGTGTCACAGCTCACGTGACAAGCAATTTACTGTTGGAAGTGCGTGTGTCACAGCCTCTGTGACATGATATTTCTTGATGCATAGCTCCGTGGATTGTCTGTTTTATACTCTGTACTTACTTGGTAAGGTTGATAGGTTTATAATCAAACTTGGGAATGCATCATCATCTCCATGAATTTAAAAAAAAAAAAAAAAAAAGGCGTTTTATTTCTTGATTCATTGACAGCTGCAAATAAGAAACATGGTGTGTATTTTTATCCAAAACAAACACAAATATGGATCTGCAGGAAGTAATGGAGGCTCTTTCTGATATTGAGAACGACTTTGAAATTGACTGTGAACTGGAAGAAGATGAACTAGATGATATTAGAAGAAGATGAACTAGATGATGTGGAAGAAGATGGCCTGGAGGATTCGCTCCCTGAAGAAATGGAAGATGCTAATAGCAGCAGTAGTGTAGATGAGACTGATGGGGAAATAGATGTGGAAACTGGCCATATGAGTGGAAATTTTTCAAGAGGGCTTGTCAGGTTGAAAGAAGTTGACAACATTATGAGCCCCACCGAGGGTTTGTACACAGAAGAAACTCCTAGTTCAAATTTGCCAGATGATGATGTTGAGCACAAAGATTTCTTCACCCTGTTCTTTGCAGATGAGGTTTTTGACCAAGTAGTGCATGAAATTTTTTTTTATGCACAAATTCTTATTGTAAATATGCCACTTACGGTTCTCTCAGGCTCAGTGTACTACTGTCAGACTTGCTCACCACCCACCTCTACATCCAGAAGAGTGCTTCAAATAGTACCACACAGGCAAGATCCCTAAGAAACCAAGAGCACAACACAGTGAACTCATGACTATATTGTTCTATATTGTTATTCAATTATCTTCTTACAAAACATTGTACTTGATCTAGGAAGGTATTCAAATGGATTTTTGCTGTTATTGTTGCTGACAATCTTGTATTTAGCCAAGTAAAGTTTTAGTAGACAATGTAAAAAAATAGCTCCCACCAACCTAAATTGCCAATCATATAGCTACAACACAGCATAGAGACAAATCTAGCATAGTCTAAGCAGCCGACTAAAATACAAAAATTGCGAGAAATAGTAGAAGCTACAATGACTTGTTTCTAAACAAAGGTATAAAATACCAAATACAATCAATACGATTTTTTTCTGGCTATCGAATACTTACAGTTTGCTGAGATAACCAATGTTCCCTGGATGTGTCTCTGTTGTTTGATCAATTTTAGAGTAGTAAATATGCCATACGAGCAGCTAACAACAGACCGTTTCTTCCCCATACGATCGCACAAGGTTTAAAAAAACAATGCTGCACCCAGATGATTGCTTCTGGTTTGAGTATAACGCATGTACGATTATTGTGACATTTTCAATTGACACCGCGTAAGTGCTAACTGGTGATGAGCTACAGCCGGAGCAAAGTGCATACATGTGAATATGTACACAATGCTGGGTAGTTTACTCTTTGCTGTGGCTCTCCTCTCCATGATTGATTCTACCCAACCTCATAGGGATAGAGTGTTTTGAGAAAATAATGTATGAAATCGTTCATTCTTGACAAGAATGGGCACATTAGCTTCCTTTTCAACATTATGGAACTGTTTATACTCTTTAAATGGCTTTAGATGAGAAATCACCCCTTTTTAACTCTATTTTGCTCACCTACCTACCTGCCTACCTACCTATCTACCTACTTACATACCTACCTATCTACCTACCTACCTACCTACATACCTACCCACCCACCTAACCCACCCACCCACCCACCCACACACCCACCTAACCCACCCACCCCCCACCCACTCACCCACCTAACTACCTACCTACCTACCTACATACCTACCTACCTTACTTCTGGTATCCATTCTTCTTGTCAAGGATAATAGCTATCTCTCTAGTTAAAAAAAAATCCCACCGCTTCCACCAGTTGTGACAGGACCAAATCTGATATTATCCACAGACCATTGCCTTTAATGTAGAGTTGAATCATTCAACCATCCCGTCTGTGGGTGGGTGGTATGGAGTGGTTTTGATTGCCTTCAACCCCAAGAAGTTATACAACCCTTTCAGCAGCTTGCTGACAAAGTTTGTGCCGCAGACCTTCAGGATCTCTTCTGGCACACCAGTCCATGTAAACATTTGTGTTAGCTTCTCGGCAATAATTGAACTTTCTGTTGTCCATAGTGCAAATGCCCCAGGCCATCTAGTGGAATAATCTATCACTACTAGCACAAAACAGTTGCCATCTGGTGTCGTCGGGAGTGGCCCTGTCAAATCCATCGCTATTCGGGAGAATGGTTGCCCGATGATGGTAATGGTGCAGGTGAAACTTTTCCGCCAGCTCTCTGACACTCTGGACATGCCTTGCATAACCGCCTCACATCATCATGAATTTGGGGGCAGAAGAATTCATCAAGTATTCTCTGTGCAGTTCTATCTCATCCTGGATGGCCTGGTCGGTGAGCTAGAGCCAGTATCATGGACCTATACCTTTTAGGTAGGCACAATTGTGTTGCCTCGTCACCCAGGCGGTCTGTTGTATTCCTCCACAGCAAGTGATCCTCCACCAGAAACTCTGTGTTGTCATCACTCTGTACCTTCACCCACATGGGTTTAAGCATCGGATCATGCCCTTGCTCTCATTGGAGTTCCTTGGCATTGACATCTAGTGGATGGCCCTTCTGCCCCTCTATGTACGCTGCATTGGCCTGCCTCTTCTGGGACTTTGTCAGACTTTTCTTCTCTGGGTCTTCATCAGATGTCTCGTCGGTTGTGGTAGGGTCTGTTCCATCAGCGGAGACTCCTTCGCATGATTCCTCATCATTGCTGTCATCCTCCTGAGTGCTCTCCTCAGCCTCTCACTCTCCCGACCATAAGCCTGCAGTTCAGTATTCCCTCCTGCTCTAGTCTGAGAACCAGTAGACACCAAATTGACCAACTCATTATTCAACAACTGCTTACCCAAATCCCACAGTCCAGGCATGTCTGTGCCAAGCAACACTTTATGTGTCAGTTTGTCTGCCACCAGCTCCTCTTTGCGGCCTTCTACAGTGATGTTGATCCATGCCAAGTGGTGAGTTCATGCTGTTCCCTGGTAATCTTTCACCTCCTTGGACCTGCCGGTGTAGCATTCCTTGGGTACCAAGCTCGACCTCACTACTGTCTGCCCAGCACCAGTATCTAATAAAAAGTGTATACATCTCAGCCCTTCTACTGTGCCTTCCACTGTAGAGCATCCACTGATCTCCATCTTGACCAGAGACACTTCTTCCTTGGGATTCAGTGGCTTGGACAAGTTCACATTATCGTACCGCTTCTTGAAACTTTTGGGCTTTGTACTATAGCATTCCGGTGCAAAATGACCTGGCTTCCCACATTTGAAGCAATTGGGTCTGTAGGATCCATCTGCCTTCGGCTTGTACTGTTTGTGATCATCTGTATTGCTCCCTTGTGTGGGTGTGCTCCTTGCTCTTGCCTCTTCCTCTTTCCAGCTGTCTCATGTTCTATCTGCTGGTTGCCTATGCCTGTCTCCCTTCCGGAATATCTGGTGGTGGAGTCGATCCGATATAGACTGGTGAACAGGGGTCCAACCCCTATCCGCCAGGTAATCATCTGCCAATCCTCCAGCCTCAGCTGCAGTGCTGGGTTTCTTGTCAGACACAAACTGTGCTACATGTCTAGGCATAAGCTTCATTACAGTATCAAGTGCACACAACTCATTTACCTGCTGGATTATTTTGCAGCCTTCTGTCCATCGTGTGGTAAGTTGGACAGTACGACCCATCAGAGCCTCCCATCTTTCGTCTGGTTTCCGTTTGAGATTGTCCAATCTTTGTCGGTAAGCTTTTCTGGTCACACGGTAGAGTCGCAAGAGTGCTAGTTTGACTTGATCATAGTCTTCCTTTACATCCGGCTGCATTGCCAGATATACTCTGTTGGCATCCGGTTGGTATTCCGGAGCCAAATATCTCATTCAATCCTTCTTGAGGACCTTGTATGCAGCCAGATGGCTCTCTAAAACATTGAAATAATCCAGGGGGTCTTTGTCTTCCTTCATTTCTCTGAACCGGGGTGCTTTGATTTGGCTGGGGATAGGAACAGAGTCCGATTCTTCTATCCTGCCAGTGCCCACTCCACTCATCACTATCATCAGCAATCTTTCCCATCTCTGTTCACTTTTCTCCTCGGCTTCCGCTCGTTCAGTCGCCTGTCTTTTCTCATCTTCCTTTTGCTTCTCTGACTGGAGTTTAAACATTCGGAGCATATCAGTTGTCACTCTTTCCCCAATATCTTCTGAGTCCATTACCGGTGAAGTACTCCGCCTTTCTCCTTATGTAATGTGGTTTGCCTTACTTCTGGTATCCATTCTTCTTGTCAAGGATAGTAGCTATCTCTCTAGTTAAAAAAAACCCCCACTGCTACCACCAGTTGTGATAGCACCAAATCTGATATTACCCACATACTCTTAGCCTGTCACTAAGTGTTGGTATGCTGCCACCACTCTACCTTTAAGTTATACACTAGACTAGCAAGGTTAAGTAGAGAAACCTTAATAATTCAATATAGGACACTTACAACACTCAGTACCCAGACAGTAACAACTCCTCCCTTAACTAGGCTGGAGCTCCCATTTCTGGTTTCTGCCCATACATGGTAATCTTACACTCATCATCGACCTATGACATTTGCCCAACATAAACACATAACACACAAACACACTAAGCTGCAGACCACATTATCAACACTTCCAATTCATAATTAGTTACTCACTACTGGGTTCACTCCACATCCATAGTTATGCATTGGGAACAGTCTTGTTTTAATGTCATCCTGCGACAGTCAGGTAAACTATTCCATATTCCTATTCCATATTAGTCTCACCTGACATATTAGTCTCACCTGATATATTAGTCTCACCTTCCATATTAGTCACCTGCAAATACCTGCCATATTTGTCTCACCCGACATATTAGTCCCACCTGCCATATAAATCTCACATGTCATAGCTGAATATGAATGTGTTGCATGTGTATATATATACACAAGCTATATATAAATTGCAGTAAAAACATGGGGAGTATCTAATATGGCAAGTAACTTGCCAACCCCCATTTCTCTCAGAAATATATATATATATTTTTAATATTAAATTTTTCTCTCTAGCTATAGAAATAGATTTTTTAGCAACAAATCTATCATCATGGGAGCAGTAATATGACAAGTGAGAATACTTGCCATTTACTATAATCACAATTAGATGAACAATTTTTCTTTTGTTTTGCTTCTCTGGATGATGGAGTGATAGAAGGACAGGGTCAGAGCATATATATGTGGTTCCTCAGCACCATCCTACAATTTAACTTGTGCAAAACTTGAATTAAACAATAAATATATTTCCAGGTCAACCATGATATCCTAGGAAGACCACCAGAAAGTTTAGGATCTCCCAGTATTTCACAGATATGGACAGTTTATTGCATGAAAATGAGACATTCATAATTACCCAGAAAAAAATCCCAACAAGAACAAACAGATTCAGTCTTAATTATTTAAGTGGCACCCAATTCACTCTCCAAACAACTGCCACAGTTCCACTCCTCCTCCCGGTTGATGATGGCTGATGGTGGAATCTGTGTACATGATTGGTGGAACCATACACTACACTTGCTGCACTGTGCCACTGTGAGGGCACAGTCATGGGGTTGTCTGCAAACACAGATCAAAGGTTCCCTGAAAACAGTCTTGAGCTTCTTGCTTGTGGCTTCCCGTCGGCATCATTGAACAGGGAATAGTTTGATGTGATATGTCTGGAAAGATCTCATCAGGTGGGACCGCATCTTTGTTTGATCAAATGTTAATGTTGATGGGTCCACACCATTGCATAATGCGGTTGCTACAGCAATAGGAAATAAACCACAGGCATTGCCTCCAACCTGTTGATGCATGTATGGTTTCTGTATGGTCAGGTGGCTTCCTTGATATAATTCCATCCATGCCAGGCAATTTAGTGTAACCAGTTCTGCAATGATCCAACAACAATAAAGAACTAACAAACGAAACAACTATTAATTGTTTGTAGTGTATAACTACTATTTATTTCATAAGAATTGATTGAATGGTAACATGTACTATACCTATTTTAGTGGGTTCGTTGTTGTACCATACATGGGCTTCTTGCCAATAATATTGAGCTGTGAATCATATTTAGGTATTCATGATTTGGATATAACCCCGAACCGGAGTTCCAGTTATTGAGCCTCTACTTCGTGGTGCCACATACCCAATGGACTGGATGCCACCCATCTTTGGAAACTGATTGCGAAGTAGAGCCTGCGCCTCATATATATGTGTGTCCTGTAGCCATGCTTCAGACAGCAGAATTTTTAAAAAGTCATCAGGGAATTTTCTGTAATGGACAGGTGGCTGGCAAGGCAAGGATTTTCCAAGCATTATAGGCACAACTTGTGTAACACTGGTTACAACACAGTCTGATGTTGGCTCACTAGAGAGAGGTGTGTTTCTATCAGGTGGTGGGAGGACTGGACTATCTTTCTTAGTCTGTCAAATGATTAGGCACTGCCTCTTCTCTGGACTCCCAGGGGAAGCTGTATCACTCAACTCATCAGATAGTCCAGGGTTGTTCGAACTGGTGTTGTGTGACTGGATGGATGAAGGTATCTCATGTTGAACTGGCATCTCTCTAGTTAAGTAAGGCTTCAAGAGCCCGACATTAACCTTAACCTTCATAATGTTTTGGTTGTTATCCTGGAGTGTGCAGAGTCCTTTGGGTGAGACATCAACGATTACATAGGGTCCCAACCAGTCCTGGACCAGCCTGTCTCCTTTTCTGGATACCTTCCTTGCATTCCTCTTTTAACGACATAATCACCTATGGTAGTCAACAGGTTAGTAATATAAAATTAAAACCATCCAGTAAAGGTCGAGCGACAGATAAAAAATACATCACAAAAAACAGACAAGGACATTATAACATTTATCAAAACTCGGAAATACATCTATCTAGAAAATTTTATTATTCTTAGATTTTCGATTTTTTCTCAGAAACAACAATGGGACTATAATTTGATTCAGCTTATATAAAGGCACACATTAAAGGTACACATTAATTCATAAAAACATACCTATTGCCATTTTAAGCCTCTTTTATGCTTGGAATCGAAATAAGCTTTATGATTCGCTTTAGCTTCTTCAATTTTCAACCGTATCTTCTCATATCTACCTATGTTATTACAAATAAAACAGATCTGTAACATGATTTTTGGGGAGTGCATCAAACATTTTGATTAAACTATTTGTCCCCATTTTTTGTTACAAAAAAGTGTCAGCAATTCCATGTCATATATTTATGTTTTCCAGTCAGTTTTGTTCTTACATCTGCCACATGCTTCTCAAAATTATATTGTATGTCTACACGAGACATAGTGAGTGAGATGTTTTCATAGAGAAGCTCCTGCTCATTCTCATGTTCTGCATTATTGATGGCTATGGAATCCCCTAGCTGTTCTGTAGAACATCAACACAAATGGCTGTTGCTTTGTTGAAGACTAGACACTTGTATTGATACCATAAGTTGTGGGGAGTATATATCTACATAAGTACCCAAACATCATATATAGAAATCATAACTACAAGCAGCACATTCAATGTATATGCATTCTTTAGCTGAAGGCTTACACCAAAAACCATGTTTATATTTTTAGTATATAAGAATTTGGAAAATAATATACCCTCTGCACATTTTTGTTTGCTCTCCTGATACTTCTCTGAACGATTCCTGCGTCTTCACTAGTAGGCAGGGATCGTTTGAAGTACATTCGAATGGTCACACTGTAGTCAGCTTCTTTCTCGCTAGTAAACCGTCTGGCTTTTGGCTGCAATATGCACGCGGAATGTTTTGTGTGATAAAAAAGATTGCGAGTATGTTTTACGAATAACAATGCAATCGCAAAACTTAATCAATTTTTGTAGCAATACGGTAGCAATAACTATTATTTTTTATGCCTTTTCATAATTTTATATGTGTGTGTGTGTGTGAGTGGATGGATGTTTCAGTGTGAGAGGATTCATTGGAGAGATTCTGGTGAGATTTTCTGGGGTATTCACAGATTAGCATGAAATGTGATATTGGCATCTATTGGAAGGTGGTGGTAATAGTAGAAATCTCTCTATTGATTAACAAACTGTCAATCTTAAAAAATAATTATTAAATATTGGTAGCTTACTTGTTCCAGTCAGATTGAGCATCGCTTGTATACTAGGACAGTGCCCTCTTATGAGTTTGATTAGTCCGCTCATCTTGGCCATTGCTCTGAGGGTGATATGCTGAATATACCATCTTTTTCACTCCAAAAACAGTCAAGACAACATCATTGAGCTGAGTTATCAAATAAGTTCAGACAAACAGAACATTACTCTACTTGAATATTTATCAAAAGGAAGCAGGAGGAAATTTCCAGAGAATCAAGACTGAAGTCGCTAATAAAGTTATCTTAAATTGTGTTAAGTCTGCTTGCTCTTGTTAACAAATCCAACAAATTTTCCTTGATTAATTTTCACTTCTCAGACCACATACATGTCATTTCATGAACACAGATGGCAACAGTTTAATTAAGTTAGTTACCTGGATTATAAATTCACGCCCCTGATCCATTATAATTTTGTAGGAACGACCATAACAGTAGATGAGCTCGAGTAGAATGCTTGCGATATCAATAGCTGACTTGGACTTGATTGGCCGAGGAAATACCCACTTGGTAAAGATATCTGTAACAGTGCAGACATATAAAATTATATGGCCTTTGTCTGTGGCTGCAAATGGACCAATGAGGTCTATACCCAAAATCTCCCATCTGTAAGTATTTGCTACATGATTTTAAGCAAATCAGATGTGCCTGTAATTACCTTGTTTTATGCATTTTAATTATTATATAGTGCATAAGATTTGGATTGGTAAAGGATCATCTAACCTGTTTATTAAAATTAACAAAAAAAATTATTCAATTTAATCTGTGTATATATCTAGCGTCTAAATTCCCCATGTACTAACTTGTCCAATATCAGACCTATTCATGCAGCCTAAATGTTTAGGCTCATCTTGCCTGCATTTTAAAATGCGTTAGCACTCTCATGTAGGTTTGGCAGGTCAGAGATCATACGGCAACAAACTAAAACTCGCCATATACTCGATTCTATCCCTATACAGACCCCCCAAAAAGTATGTCGCAGAAATCGTTCCAACAATATAGCACACAGAAGCGCAGTTCTCCAAACTAATAGAAGTCGGAAAAATGACGCGTAAAATCATCATCAGCATCAACATCATCATTATTATCATCATCATCATCATCATCATCTTATTGGCTGCATAGATTTCATTTATTTCTATGCCATTTTGTAGAGCGCTATCTGTGAAGGTGCCTTTTGGTGTCGCTTTAGAGAGCTACAAAAAAAAAGGTTGATTTTTTAACGGCGTGCGCAACCCAAATTGCTAGATCCTTTACCAAATCGATGTGTTAGATGCAGTGGATTGAGGGTATGGCTTTTGCAGTGAAGAATCAAAGAAGGATTGCTGAATTTAGTTACTGATGGGGGAAGCATTTTAGGATTGTTCCTTATGGCATTCCAAACCACTGGACCAATCTGTCCCAAACTTGTCATGCATGCATACCAACTGGACCTGTAGAGTATAACCTGGGCTAGGTCTGACCAGGACACTCCTCTTCATGTGGGCATTGCAGGCATATATAGCATCAAAACAGTATTCCAATTCACGATAGCTTTAAAATATAGTGGGAAGAAGTAATATGTAAAAAAAAATTACTCAATAAAAGAACATATAGGGTTGGCTTTGATATTGTGCTGTCATAACAATCACTCCATTACTGCCTCCACACTACCATAAGGGTCCTCATAAACTTCAGCAATAATATATTCTTGGATAACAATCCCTACATTTACTGCCTCCAGAGGGATAGCAAAATTGTGATAAAAACTTATGCTATATAGCAGCACATTTTCTTGCAAAACTAAGCTATAAATCTCTTCATACCTTATGTTAGATTAATCTGGATTTTATGATATTTGTGACGTCCTTTGTGGTTGTGGAGGCAGAAATATAGTCCAAGAATATATTATTATTGCTGAAGTTTATAATTATTTGTGAGGTCACTTGTGGTTGTGTGGAGGCAGTAATGGAGTGATTGTTATGACAGCACAATATCAAAGCCAAGTCTACCTGTCATTTTAAGTTTTGTTACATATTACTTGTATATATATATATATATATATTGTTATGACAATGTCTAGCTATCATATGTTTCCCCATTTAGGCGTAACGTATTTCTAATGGGCATCTTTTCTATCATTTGCATATCATTGCTCATACACTTCGTCACAGTAACTTTGTTACCTGCTCAAAACTTTAATGGGATGTAACTCAGGTGCAATCGTCTTGATCATCTGCATCTTCTGGCACTTGTGACAAGTGCTCAGCTATAGGTATAAAAAGTAACATATTATTAGCTATATGGTTACAACACTAGTCAGTGTCAATGTGATATAATAAATTTCACTTCAATTAACAAATAAGTAGAATAATGTTAATTTTGTTACACGATTTATGAGTTTCTTAATTAAGCTTTAAAGTTGGGAACAAAATATAATGCTCACTGCTCATAATATGGTATGAGTAAAAAAAAAATCCATTATTTATCTTATTTCTTACAACCAGTGAGATTGATGTGTATTTAAAGCCTCATCATCACTTGCACATCCATGTTGACATTTTAATTATAGATGCTATGCACTAAACTATTCTTACCCAACTAACAACCATAGTAGTCCAGTATTAATCCTGTGTTCAGTCGTGCTAAGGTACGCTTTTGCCCTTGATGAGCACCATTGACATCATGGGCCTCATGTAGTAGCATCTGATGTTTATCACTAGAGAAAAGGACCAGCCTCTTAACTGTCTCATTTGGATGGTTCATTGTGGGTTGGGTATAAGACATTCTTTCAACTACAATATATTAATATTTTTACAAATGAAGTTTTTAAATATTTAAATACAGAATAAATACATCTTGGAATTTCCCATAAAACCTCTCCAGGTAGATGATATCAGTGTCCCAATGACACTGTGGTCAGAGGGTCAGAGGTACAAAATACAGGTTAGGACTGAATTTCAGCCAGATTGTATTGTTATTAATACTACTACTACTCCACTACTACTACTACTACTGAAAAAATCTTTATTAATGCAAATGTCTGGAAGGTCGAGAAAACTCATTGAAAGTTGATTTTGAGAGAATTTTTTTCTCTCCTCACTCTGGTGGTGGTGGCGATAGTCATGATAGGGTGTGGATGGGTAAAAAATGGGGCGGATATGGCTGGAAACGGTCTGGAAGGTCGGGAAAACTCATGTTGTTTTTTTGGATTAGTACTTATAATTATCAAGGCATTGTATAAATAATTATGGCACTCGTTTTTTATTCCCCCGGCACCAATATTTTGAATTAATCGAATGTTATTCTTATTCTCCCTCCCCCAATGGTTTGTGTTTTGAATGTCCAGATCGAAAATGAATTTTCTGAACTTGTCAAACCTTATCCCAGATAAGGCTGCTAGCTTCAATTTCATTCAATAGCAGGGGGTACTCCACAAACTCTGTTATTGCAGCAACAACCACGCAATGACTTCGGAACTTCGTGACAAAGGAGATAGATGGAGGTGTCACTGTCGATGTTGTCGAGAGCTGAAGGGGTTGCGAGTAGCCACGTGACTTGAGAATTTCAAGCTGACTTACAGAAAGATTATCGTATTTATTTATTGCTGGTCGAGCTTACCACTATCAAATTTTCCAATCATGAACTTGACATTGATTTGTAATTGACATTGATTTGTAATTTAGTCACTGGTAAATAACAAACAATTGCCAGAATTATTATCGCAATGAACTATTGGGTACAGAGGAACTTGCTAATTTGTGAGAAGTAGATGTGATTTACAGAAACTCTTTGTTGTCATGTCTTAAAGTGCACACAGGATAGAATGTTGGGATTTGTAGAATGTTGGTATTTGTAGAATGTTGGCATTTGTTCTGAATACTTATGTTATCTGAATGCCAATGATTTGGATAAAGATTAACATACCAAGAGGTGTCAATTCTTTTTCTTATTCCACTCTGCTCCTTCGCACTCATTTCACAACTGTATTTTCCATTCTTAATGAAATATTCGATCTTCCGCAGATATACTGCTGGGTCCTTCACTGTCCTCACCATCACAATTCAGCTCCACACGAGGGACAAATTTGGCAGCTGACTTTATTGATGCGTGATTTATTAATTTTGTGAGGCTGCGCTTATACGGTGTAGCAAAATGGATAAATATGGCTGTGGGACTAATATGGCACGATACCGGCTTGTAGCGGGCCCTTCTCTTGAGATGAATCTTTGGAGTGGTGTGTATAAAAATTATGATAAGTTCATAATTAAATAACCAAATCTTCTGAAACTTTGTAAAGTGAAAGATTCACTATTTAACTATAGTATGACTAAGTTAAATAATAATAAAAATAAATTAAAATAAAAACAGAGTCAGGATCCCCCTTAATACAACAAGATATAAAACACAAATCGGAAATAAAAACAGCCATGGACACAACAAGGGTACACTCCTCTCCCTTGCTACAATAAAAATTATTCTGCATACTCCTCTTCCTCTCCTCAAGGTAGACCCCAAAAAACTGAAGACAAGCAGGACACTCAGGCACAAGGTACATAAAAGAAACCAGAACCTAAAACCAGCAAACCAATCCAACAAACCAGCCCAAGAAGCATATAAAAGGATTTCTACAAAACACACATTAACTAAGGCACACACAGCCATAAGTGTGCACTCCAAAATGAAGAAGTCTCTCATGAATTAAAATAAATTAAGAGATTAAAATAACATCATAGATTAAAATATTATCAAGTGTAATGCACATTTCTCTCTTGAAAGAGAAAGTACTCCAGTTTCATCATATCAGTAATCACCTACTAGCCTTGACCCTCCCTCCAACTAGGGAATGTTCATCCTCAGTTTAACAGTTTATCAGCTTCTAATTTTTTTCTCCTTCTTTCTGTTCTAGACCTGACAAAACCTGCACCATCATGCATCATCCACATTCCAATCCAACACTCTGTAATACACACAACACCCACTTACTATATATAGTATCACTCACACCATCCACCATGCATCACAAAAGTGTGAAAATGTGCTTACCACTCTTTATAAGCACCAACAAACATTGAGTACCTCATTCTTAGCATAGACAAAGATACCTCCAAATATTTGCCAAATAAAAATATATAGATCTCGCTGTCAAATAACTTTTTGAAGACAACCATATTACATCAATAAGTCCTCTACCATGTCCCACAATTGTTCAGCATTGAAGACTCTCTCCCTGTGGAGCAGGTGGATATCTAGAGGTTGGATGCACCAATGCAGGACAGATTACCCATCCCCCACAGGTGGCCCCTCCCACTGCTCCCCATCTATATACCACACTATCACTCATTCACAGGCAAGAAGAATATAATCACATTCTGGATTATCTCCAGCAATACTGTTGTAAACACCAAGTTGATACACGCACGCACAACACTAACACTACCACCTTAGCAATAAATACACTAGAGAATTTCTACTTCTAGGAATGATACTCTGCGCCAATCCAGAACAGCCTATCAAAAGAACTGGATGACAAATAAACAAACACATCAGATAGCTTCCTCTAGCAGAGAGATTTGCAGACTCCAGAGAAAATCCATATGCCTACATTGGAGGATATGTTTTTTCAACTGGGTAGTGTGGTACTCCCTTGGCTTCAGGCTCCAGCCAACAGCTCATAATTTACAATGATTGTATCCTCGGGTTGGCCATCATGCCTGTCCCCCACTCTCCCACAGGGTGCCATGGCTGGAACCAAACCAGACATAATCCCTGCACAGTATGCCATAACCAGGCCCCTAGACATAATCCCTGCCCATTATACCATAACCCATCCCCTAGATATAATCCCTGCCCAGTATCCCATAACCAGGCCCCTAGACATAATCCCTGCCAAGTATACCATAACCCAGCCCCTAGACATAAACCCTGCCCAGTATACCAAAGCCATAATCCCTGCCCAGTATACCATAACCCAGCCCCTAGACATAATCCCTGCCCAGTATACCATAACCAGGCCCCTAGACATAATCATACCATAACCACGCCCCTAGATATAATCCCTGCCCAGTATACCATAACCAGGCCCCTAGACATAATCACAGACCAGTACACTATAACCAGTCCCTAGACATAATCCCTGCCCAGTATACAATAACTAAGCCCCTGGACATAATCCCTGCCCAGTATACCATAACCAGGCCCATATACATAATCCCAACCCAGTATACCATAACCAGGCCCCTAGACATAATCCCTGCCCAGTATACCATAACCAGGCCCCTAGATATAATCCCTACCCAGTATACCATAACCAGACCCCTAGACATAATCCCTGCCCAGTACACCTTAACAAGGCCCCTAGACATAATCCCTGCCCAGTATACCATAACCAGGCAGCTAGACATAATCCCTGCCCAGTATGTCATTATATCTAGGGGCCTGGTTATGGTATACTGGGCAGGGATTATGTCGTTATGGTATACTGGGCAGGGATTATGTCTAGGGGCCTGGTTATGGGTATACTGGGCAGGGGTTATGTCTAGGGGCTTAGTTATGGTATACTGGGCAGGGATTATGTCTAGGTATACTGGGCAGGGATTATGTCTAGGGGCCTGGTTATGGTATACTGGGCTGGGATTATGTCTAGGGGCCTGGTTATGGTATACTGGGCAGGGATTATATGTCTAGGGGCCTGGTTATGGTATACTGGGCAGGGATTATGTCTAGAGGCCTGGTTATGATATACTGGGCAGGGATTATATGTCTAGGGGCCTGGTTATGGTATACTGGGCAGGGATTATGTCTAGGGGCCTGGTTATGGATACTGGGTTGAGATTATGTCTAGGGGCCTGGTTATTGTGCAGGAATTATGTCTCGGAGCCTGGTTATGGTATACTGGGCAGGGATTATGTCGAGGGGCTGGGTTATGGTATACTGGGCAGGAATTATATCTAGGTGCCTGGTTATGGTATACTGGGCAGGTATTATGTCTAGGGGTCTGGTTATGGTATACTGGGCAGGGATTATGTCTAGTGGCTGCGTTATGGTATACAGGGCAGGGATTATGTCAAGGGGCTGGGTTATGGAATACTGGGCAGGCATTATGTCTAGTGGCTTGGTTATGGTATACTGGGCAGGGATTATGTCTAGGGGCCTGGTTATGGTATACTGGGCAGGAATTATGTCTAGGGGCGCATGATGGCCAACCCGAGGATACAATCTTGTTAATTATGAGATGTAAGCTGGAGCCTGAAGCCAAGGGAGTACCACACTACCAAGTTGAAAGAGCATATCCTCCAATGTAGGCATATGGATTTTCTCTGGAGTCTGCAAATCTCTGTGCTAGAGGAAGCTATCTGATGTGTTTGTTTATTTGTCATCCAGTTGTTTTGGTAGGCTGTTCTGGATTGGCGCAGAGTATCCTTCCTAGAAGTAGAAATTCTCTAGTGTATTTATTGCTAAGGTGGTAGTGATAGTGTTGTGCGTGCTTGTATCAACTTGGTTTTCTTGCCTGTGAATGAGTGATAGTGTGGTATATAGATGGGGAGCAGTGGGAAGGGCCACCTGTGGGGGAGGGGTAATCTGTCCTGCGTTGGTGCATGCAACCTCTAGATATCCTCCTGCTCCCCAGGGAGAGAGTCTTCAATGCTGAGCAATGGCGGGACTTGGTAGAGGACTTGTTGATGTAATATGTTTGTCTTCAAAAAGTTATTTGACAGCGAGATCAATACATTTTTCTTTGGCAAATATTTGGAGGTATCTTTGTCTATGCTAAGAATGACGTACTCAATGCTTGTTGGTGCTTATAAAGAGTGGTAAGCACATATTCACAGTTTTGTGATTGCATGGTGGATGGTGTGAGTGATGCTATAATTATATAGTAAGTGGGTGTTGTTTGTATTACAGAGTGTTGGATTGGAATGTGGATGATGCATGATGGTGCAGGTTTTGTTTGGGCTAGAACAGAAAGAAGAAAAAAATTTAGAAACTGATAAACTGATAAACTGAGGATAAACATTTCCTAGGGGGAGGGAGGGTCAAGGCAAGTAGGTGATTACTTATATGATGAAACTGGAGTACTTTCTCTTACAAGAGAGCATTACACTTGATAATATTTTAATCTATGATGTTATTTTAATTTCTTAATTCATTTAAATTCATGAGAGACTTCTTCGTTTTGGGGTGCACACTTATGGCGGTGTGTGCCTTAGTAAATGTGTGTTTTGTAGAAATCCTTTTATATGCTTCTTGGGTTGGTTTGTTGGATTGGTTTGTTGGTTTTAGTTTCTGGTTTCTTTTGTGTCCCTTGTGCCTGAGTGTCCTGCTTGTCTTCAGCTTTTTGGGGTCTACCTTGAGGAGAGGAAGAGGAGTATGCAGAATTATTTTTATTGTAGCTAGGGACAGGAGTGTACCCTTGCTAACCATGGCTTGCTAACCATGGCTGTTTTTATTTCCGATTTGTGTTTTATATCTTGTTGTATCAAGGGGGACCCTGACTTTATTTTTATTTTTATTTATTTATTATTATTATTTAACTTACTCATACTATAGTTAAACATGAATCATTCACTTTGTAAAGTTTCAGAAGATTTGGTTATTTAATTATGTAGTTATCATAATTTTTATACACACCACTCCAAAGATTCATCTCAAGTGAAGGGTCCGCCACAAGCCGGTGTCATGCCATATTAGTCCCACTGCCATATTTGTCCCTTTTGTAACACCATGCAAGCACAGCATCACAAAATTAATAAACCATGCATCAATAAAGTCAGCTGCCAAATTTGTCCCTCGTGTGGGTGATGGTGAGGACAGAGAAGGACCCTGCAGTATATCTGCGGAAGATCGAATATTTCCTTAAGAATGGAAAATACAGTTATGACACGAGTGCGAAGGAGCAGAGTAGAATAAGAAAAAGAATTGACACCTCTTGGTATGTTAATCTTTACCAAATCATTGGCATTCAGATAACATAAGTATTCAGAACAAATCCAACATTCTACAAATACAAACATTCTCTCCTCTGTGCACTATGACATGACAACAAAGAGGTTCTGTAAATCACATCTACTTCTCACAAATTAGCAAGTTCCTCTGTATCCAATAGTTCATTGCAATAATAATTATGGCACTTGTTTGTTATTCACCTGTGACTAAATGACAAATCAATGTCAATTACATATCAATGTCAAGTTCATGATCGGAAAATTTTATAGTAGTAAGCTCGACCAGCAATAATTAAATACGATAATCTTTCTGTAAGTCAGCTTGAAATTCTCAACTCACGTGCCTACTCGCAACCCCTTCTGCTCTCGACAACCTCAACGGTGATGAGAGCTCCATCTGTCTCATTTGTCACTAAGTTCCAAAGTCATTGCGTGGTTGTTGCTGCAATAACGGGGTTTGTGGAGTATACCCCCTGCTATTGAAGGAAATTGACCTAGCAGCCTTATTTGGGATAAGGTTTGACAAGTTCAGAAAATTCATTTTCGATCTGGACATTCAAAACAAACCATTGGGGGAGGGAGAATAAGAATAACATTCGATTCATTCAAAACATTGGTGACGGGGGAATAACAAACGAGTGCCATAATTATTTATACAATGCCTTGATAATTATATGTACTAATCAAAAAAAAACATGAGTTTTCTCGACCTTCCAGACCGTTTCCAGCCATATCCGCCCCAGTTTTTACCCATCCACACCCTATCATGACTATCACCACCACCACCAGAGTGAGGAGAGAAAAAAATTCTCTTAAAATCTAAAAATCAACTTTCAATGAGTTTTCTCGACCTCCCAGACATTTGCATTAATAAAGATTTTTTCAGTAGTAGTAGTAGTAGTAGAGTAGTAGTAGTAGTAGTAAAAATCCGATCTGGCGGAAATTCAGTCCTAACCTGTATTTTGTACCTCTGACCATCTGACCACAGTGTCATTGGGACACTGATATCATCTACCTGGAAAGGTTTTATGTGAAATTCCAAGATGTATTTATTCTGTATTTAAATATTTAAAAACTTCATTTGAAAAAATATTAATATATTGTAGGTGAAAGAATGTCTTATACCCAACCCACAATGAACCATCCAAATGAGACAGTTAAGCGGCTGGTCCTTTTCTCTAGTCATGAGAACATCAGATGCTACTACGTGAGGCCCATGACATCAATGGTGCTCACCAAGGGCAAAAGCGTACCTTAGCACGACTGACCACAGGATTAATACTAGACTACTATGGTTGTTAGTTGGGTAAGAATAGTTTAGTGCACAGCATCTATAATTAAAATGTCAACATGGATGTGCAAGTGATGATGAGGCTTTAAATACACATCAATCTCATTGGTTGTAAGAAATACGATAAATAATGGAATTTTATATACTCATACCATATTATGAGCAGTGAGCATTATATTTTGTTCCCAACTTTAAAGCTTAATTAAGAAACTCGTAAATCGTGTAACAAAATTAACATTACTGTATTGATTCTACTTATTTGTTAATTGAAGTTGCAATTTATTATATCAAATTGACACTGAATAGTGTTGTAACCATTATTATAGCTAATAATATGCTACTTTTTATACCTTTCGCTAAGTACTTGCCACAAGTGCCAGAAGATGCAGATGATCAAGACGATTGCACCTGAGTTACTTCCCATTAAAGTTTTGAGCAGGTAACTAAGTTACACTGACGAAGTGTATGAGCAATGATGTGCAAATGATAGAAAAGATGCCCTTTGGAAATACGTTAGGCCCAACTGGGGAAATATATGATAGCTAGACATTGTCATAACAATATATATAGGTTAGATTTCTCAGAATGTTGAGTGGGTAAATTTAAGTTGATTGTCGAGAAAGTCTGTGTAACAAACAATTCTAGCATAAAAAGCTATTGTCTCAGCAGTATATTTGGCTATGTATATGCTACCTCCTGGCATCTCATCAGCTTATCTAGATGCTACTGCTCAACTTTACTGTTCTCTGTTGACATGTTCAAGACAGCAAAAACAGTAGCGCATGATTGGGTTATGAACAAACATGTGTGAGTCCACTATTGCGGCTTACCAGGGAACAATTCTTATGTCAGTGTGGACAGCAGGTCCCTAACCAGCTCCAAATATGTAGGAACCAGCTTATTTTTGTGTGCATAGAACAGCTTGCTTTTACAAATGCCTAACCATCACAAATGCAACTGCGAAGAAGTTACTGTAATATAGCTAAAGGATCCCAAATCTAGAACGATCTGTAGATGACTTACGAAGGATGGAAAAATAAACTCTGTATGCAGAACAGGATGTAAAAGATAAAACAGTTAGAGAGAAATAATTTCATGAAATGTACAACCTAATACCTTTGTTTACGATATCTATTTCTGGTGCTCCTCTCCCTTAAGTATTTCTTTAACTCTTCACTTGTATTACAATTAGTTTTTATAATTAAGTACATGTACTTCTTTTCCAGCAGTCACTGATAGTTAGCAGCTCCATTTAACAACATGTGTGCAGAGTGTATGGATATTTTTTATGATGTAACTGTCAACTCACTGATTATAGATGTATACAATAACCAAAAGACACACTTTTCATGATATAGGACTTGATATAGGCAGAGCAACGTCAACGTGACCGTGCTACTGAAAAGCGAAAGCGACTCGAAGGTGAGCATCATACTGATGATCAAAGAACCAGTTTAATCTTAGTTTTTTAATAGTGGAGTTGGAGAGCTCTCAAAGAATCGTTGATCTGAAGAAACAACTTTCAGAGAGCTCTCAAAGTGTCGTTGATCTGAAGGAAGAACTTTCAGAGAGCACTCAAAGTGTCATTGATCTGAAGGAAGAACTTTCAGAGAGCTCTCAAAGTGTCATTGATCTGAAGGAGCAACTTTCAAAGAACTCTCAAAGTATCATTGATCTGAAGAAGCAACTTTCAGAGAGCTCTCAAAGTGTCATTGATCTGAAGGATGAACTTTCAGAGAGCTCTCAAAATGTCGTTGATCTGAAGGAGCAAGTTTCGGAGAACCCTCACACTATCACTGATTTGAAGAAGGACTTGATTCACTATGAATCAAGATATGGTAAGCAATCATACTATATATGGCATGGTGTCCAGACATTTATTTCTGTATGTGCATAACATGGATATGTGGGAGGTGATGGCCACAAGCATGCATGGCAGGGTTTTGTTTGTGCTCATGTCTGTTTGTACATTTGTATGTATGACTGTCTCAGAGGATCATTGCCAAACTTGGTAGGCAGATTATTAAGTATGTATCATCATTCAATTTTGAAGAGTCATGATCAATGGGGAGGGGCTGTGTCCCATTATGCTGCTTTTCATAAGTAACATCTGAGGAAGACTTGTTTCAAGTGCATAGTTATGACTAACGTCTTTTTTATATGTTGCCTATTGACCTGTCTGTTCATTTTCATTGTGAGTATGCTAATCATTTGTAACTGGGGTTAAAAATCATTTTTAGCATTCATAAAAAGATTTGCATAAAATTATATCTTAGAGAATCGTGCTTAAAGCTTACATATATGTTCAAACAATTTACATTACTGTAATTATATACTGCAAGCCCATGGGCAATTAAAACCCGAGAGTTTGTATTGTGGGTGCTTTCATCATGAAGCTGGTTATTCCAAATGATGCCCACTCATGTTATTCACATACACATTGCTAATCTGCAATAAAGTTTGAAGCTAAATTTTGCATGTGAAGCTGCTGCATGTTCTTTAGCTAGTTGTTCTTGTTCTCAGGATTACTGAAATGTCAAAGTTGTCAACTTTCCAATGGGCCTTGTTATGTGTAACCAGTCTAGTCCTAAAACAGCATCTGCTGCTTGGGTTCAAAAAAGACTCCTAGCAAGCCTTGAATCCTGTTGAGATATGAGCTTTATGAGTTTGCCATCCGACATTTAGAAGTACGAGTTAAACCAGGTAGGGCATGCTACTCTACACACAATAACAACATTTGCTTGACTTCTAATATGCTCATGTTATAAACTTTCTACTTTGATAGTGTGTCTTTGAAACTGTAGGTCGTCTTGACAACACAGAAAGCCAAAAAGGAACTTCTCAATGTCAGGTCTCAGCTGAAGTTAGAGTATACACACGCATTTGATATTTATCCTTTTTTAATATTATTTTATCATTTCATCTTCAGAGCAGAGATGTGCATATATCTAGTAAGTTACTAAGAAATAGAGATACTCTAATTGTACTTTTCATTATGTACTGTTTGTACAATTTATCAGGAGAGTAATTTTTGTAGTCAAGCTTCTTGTGCCACTAATCAAGAGTTCCTTATTCAGTATGCCATTATTTTTATGCGAAATCACTTGATATTAAGTGGTAACTGAAATTTCATTGGTTTGCCATACACTGTGTCTTGTTATGGCGCAGAGCCTGCTTGCCTTCTTAACCTGGCTATTGTACCTGTTAAAAATATCTCAGGGTATTCTAGTTAATATTTCAGGATGGTTCACGTCATATTGCCTTTAGAAGGACTATGAATGTGACCCTAACAACCCAAGGATTGTGAGGTTCAATCAACACCAATTCACACTTAACATAGATTAGAGCGATGTGACTAGAGCTAAGGCTTGGACTAGAGATCAAACTCAAACCTCAATCTGCTCTCAAAACCAAGAATGCTCAATTCTAGGATTTATCATAGAATTTGTAGCTCTAGAAACAGGTAAAAGTTGCTCATTCTGACAATATAGTTGCATTCCATAAAGGCCAAATTTTGTACATACTAAATTCGTACAAAATTCATAACCGAGTAGTCCAATTCAGTTAGCAATTAATACATGTCCAATCCATATCTTCTGATCGAAATACAACTCTGGGAATCTTGATGCACCTGGTACCACTCCCCACATTTTGAACATTCTGCCATCCTACTTTTGTTCCATGGCATTCGGCAGACGCAGTACAGTTCGATTGTTTGAAATGGTTCGATTGCTGGAGAGAGGTTTGTAACAGTTTTACTAGGAAAAGGTAGCATTTTACGGGACCGAAACAATTTATGAGGTGACATCTCATTTTGGAGATATCCCAGCATATTTTGGTTGGATCTTCACCATAACAGAGGGCTACTGCACAAGCAATAGCAAAAATTCCACGGTCATTATCATAGGTCTCCTGCTGAATGTTCATAAACCTTGCTGTGATCGTTTTATTCCTTGAAAATACAAGTGCAGCTATCTGTTCAGAAGTAGATAGAGGCAAACGATTGTAAAGACTATCGTATACCTTAACTTCACTATTATCTTCCTTGCTCAGCTCAATGCAGATCCAGTGGTTGTTTTGACTGTTCAAAATCTGGACTGCATGACTCCGAATAACGTCACTGCTAAGGTTAGAGACCACAGTAGTAGCTTGCAATCCATTGATGGAGAGAAATACTTTTTGAGAAATTTCTGAGAGGCATACAACATATGTGAATCCACTAACCAGTTTCCATTAAGAATCATATCACGATCTTCTTTATACAACACTACGTTGGTAGGACTGGTATATCAGGGTAGTGATCAACAATAACTAGTCCAGGCTTTCTATCATCACTGACAGAACTATCTAGAAGTACAACATCATTGAAATTTTTTTGGTCTTTAGTAGCTCTACTGACAGTACCACCCACAACACTACTATCAGGCTTGCATCCACTTACAGAACTCTACCTACAAGTTTGATATCATCGACAACTTTTTTTTCCACAGGTAACCCAGTAGCTCTGGTGATGGCACTACCTACATACAACACCATCATCGAATCCTTTCTTGTCACTGTTAAAGCAAGGTAATCCAGTATGACATCTTTTGGTGCACGACTTTCTGGCTTCCTTACAAGAGCAATGAGAGTTTTTGCATCCACCTTTGCAACCACACGAGTTACCATAATAGGCATTCTTAGGGTAAAGAGCAGTGCAGCTTCTCGTAGAGACCAAAAGGATTCCGTTTTCCAGTTATTTGGTGAAAGCTCGACTTTGCCAGAATACCGCTCAAGTTGTCCATCATAAGGACAGTTTTTCAATACCCCATATTGATAACATAGGCGATACACAGGTCTCTTGTTACCAGAGACAACAACTATTACACATGGTATCCGTCAAAAATCAGTTGATGCTCTGTCGATTCGTGGGATTTGAATGCTGACTAAATTCCCAACAGCTAATGATTCAACAGCATGGCGTTTCCGTTTACTGTATTGTTTCACCATTCTTTCAGCATTCAATCGATAGTTTCTATCAGCTTCCTTTCTTAATTTGCTATCCTTTTGGCTTGTTGCCAATGGAGTACCTGAAGAAATATTTAATAAAATGTTTATTACATCATCAAAATGTTATATAATGGGATTGCGAAAAAGTAATTTACTTGTGTTTTCACTCTCAAGTCTCAACACAAGGAATGCTCTGTGCAATGTTTATTTGGTTTTATAATAGAATGTCTAAAATTGTTTTACTCTCCATTACTGACCCTGGATTAGAAATATTAAAAGGTCTAAAATTATTTTACTTTGCTTATTTCTGATATCACTCTCTGTGCAATGAGGTTCACTACAGTTAGGGACATATGGTGAGGAGTGTTCAGCAGAGCTTGGATCATCTGAACAAGGTAGAAGAGTAGAACTTTTGTCTGCTGATACATGTTCCATAGGCTAAGTTTCATTGATCAAGTCTGCGATATCTTTCTCCATTACTGACCCTGGATTAGTACCTGGAAATTTACCGCTACATGGTGGTTGTCCGTACCCCAATTCATATGGAGTATACTTCATGGTTTCATGAACACATGTATTCAGTTGATCTAGTAATATACACACACATACCAAAAAAAGCAGAGATGACCAAGTATGAAGTACATGCTGCCATCAGGATGCCGGCATATTAGTACAGTAGTAAACACTCGTCCATAACCTATCAATCACCACTACCATGAAAAGTTCAGCTATATTACATAATTATTGTATCTTCTTTTATAGTATCATACAGTCACCAATTATAGTTGTTTATGAATCACTATTGTTTATGAATCACTACTATGAAAATCAAACTTACACTGGATTTCTGGTAACCAATGTGACCATGCCATATCACAATCATTCTGTTCAAACCGACATGCAAGAAGTTCTTCAACTTTAGCATTTGCACGTTCCACTAGACCCTGTGTTTGAGGGTGTCTTGGTCGACCATTTATGATGGTGGCTTTCCCCGGCCAGGTCTTCACCAGTTTGTCTATGATATGATTGACAAATTCTCTTCCATTATCAGATTGGAATACCTATACATAGGAACACTCAAGCATGCTGTAACCATTAATAATCAATTATGGGTCACACAAACTTTGGGAACACCGAAATATGCAAAAACACGACTGGACAAGTTTTTAGCCACCTCAATTGCACTCTTGTGCTCAAGAGCAAACAGTACATGGAATTTGGACCAATGATCCATGTAGTGGCCAATCCAGTTATGGTGGTCGTCTGGTCTATGTCGCATGTCAATCAAATCCAACTAAATAAGACGATACTAAATACCAACATATTTGGTACTAATAATATTACCTGTCCTCGAGTCGTAAACCCAGAAGAAATGATAGGTTTAAGTGGGGCACTGTTGGTTTGTGGCTTCTGAAGGTTACAAACACTACATAATTGAACGTACTTCTCCACAACAGATCTTGGTAGACACGCATAGTTCGAAGGGAGTTTGGAAGACAGAGAATTGAATTACCAGCATTTTGCATTGATAACCAAAACAGGTCACTATTATAAAATGTCGCTGGTTGTTTACCACATACTAAAACAACAGGATAATCCATGGGTATTTAGATATTCACATTAAAAAGCTGAGAGGTGGATGCTTGCTGTATCTAGTGGATGAAACGGACAATGTAAATCTAAATGCATTTGCTACTATTAGAAGGATGTAGGTCAATCCGATATAAAATAGGAAATGGGTGCAACATAAGGATTCATAACATCCAAAAGTCAACATACTTCATAGCGAGTGTTTTATGTTGTGTCCAAAATGTAACTTGCTGTGTGTTCCAATTTTTCACTAAAAGTGAATTGGAGGTTACTACAATAGTAGTGTTTTACTCATATGCTGTGCTGCACTGTCCTTGGACTCAATTGAATTTGGATATGACAAATTGTATGTTTGCACTTACCAAAACCATATAAAAGTTAGAGGTAGCAACCTTATGTCAGGACCTCAATTCAAATATTCATGGTCACCTGATTAAAAACATTTTATGGTTGACATGAGCTATACTCATATTATGCACAGCTTATATAACTGACAGTCAGTCACAATTCTCAATCTCAGGTGCAATCTTTAGGTGTTCAACCAGTAGAGCAACACTGTACCTACAATATTTGAGTGCCAAAATGAGAGCATGCATCAAGGGCTACATTTCAAACATAAGATCACATGCATAGAATCTGTTTTTATATAGAAATGATAGACATTCTGTACTTCGGCTAGAGTCTTTTTATAGCCCATATGACCTTGAACATCACAGTGCACTCTATTCAAAATAGTATGAAACTCTTCAACTCTCCGATAATGACCAAGGATATTTTGCGCAAATCTTGGATCCAAGGTTTGGGCAGCATGATCCTAGGATTGAGCAAATTCCAGGTTTGCGGGTAACATATATATTGTAATTGGCGAGATGCAATAATTGCCTTCAAGCAGTATATAGAAAGGCAGTGCCACAAGTGTTCTGTGGAGTAGTACTGACAAAATGGTCCAGGCATTGTGGTAATAAATATTATTAACCCTGTGCATTTATACTTTGAGACATCAGCAAAAAGTTGTCTCAATGTTTACAAAAATGCCTATGATCATATTTTTTTACAAAATATAATACTCTCTTGTTTTATGGTTAGTGTAGGTAGATCTTCATTCTCTTTCATGCAATTAAAGATAGTTCTTGTAGCATTGGTTGCACACATCACAAGAATCAATATTTGCATAATACTTACAGGTCCCCAGCATCGTTCTCTGTATACTCAAGTCTTTATTCTCAATAGCTCATCCAAACACTGATGACGGATGTAGTGTTCTATTTTTTACAAGCTTGCATGCTTAATTATTAATTTTTTTACTGCTTATATCTTGGAATCATCTTCCCTCATAAACTTCAGCAACTTATAAGAATTCGTATCACTATGGTCGATGTGGCTGCTGATTTCAAATCCCTGTCTAGGAAAGAATTCAAGGAATGATGGTTTAATAGCCATTGCTAAGAACTGCTAAGCATCTCACTTAAATTGCGTGTTGTTGTGCAGGTAGCTAATACTACACCGAATGCTTTTGATACTGCATCTGTTTATGCTGCTTGTAGGAAACTATTGCATATTTCCAAACACATAACTACAAGTAATAATTACCTACCTGACTGTATGCTTGCATAAAGATATAAATATTATCCAGTTAGCAATTCCATTCTTATTTACATAGCATTAGAGATTCAAGCCTTCATGGACTATCCTTGTCACAACTGTCAAGCAAAGATAAGAGGGCACTCGACCTTCAAAATTAAGCCAATGCTACGAAAGGAACTAAGTCGTCTGGAATGATCCTAACACTGTCTTTTTTAAAAAGGTTGCTTGGGCCAAAAAATTAACTTGGTTGTGAGGCTCGTTATGGAAAGGCAAGGATCCAGATCTAGTAGAAGCACTAGAAACATGTTAAGCAATATTGCCAGCCATATTAAAACACAAACACAGAATCTCCGACTACTTGTACTTTTCATTGCGCTGCCTGGCACCAGAATGTTAGCAGTTGAATCGGAATGGACTTCCCTGGCTGCTGGGGAGCCACTCTCGAGAGCCTGAACTGAAGCCAAGACCACCAAGATCACCATAATTTTTCTGTATTCAGTTATTTATCACAACTCTTTTGAAATAGAAAGCCAAAGTTTGTACTTGTCATCAATAGGAGCCTCTAGCCTACTACTCTAATGCCCTAGCAGTTTTAGAACTTCTATAACTTTTGACAAACATCAGATGAAGAATTGCCAAGAAATATATATATACCATGAGATGTGTTTTTTATCTCTCATTTTTCTCAGTTAATGTTCATTGTGTATCAGTATCAAGTTTAACAGAAACTTGGAGCTCTGGAGACTGATAATGTATTTAGGATGTATGTGGTGAAAAATGGAAATCATTGACTTCTTTTAATATCATGTAATTCTGACAGTTTGTCCACCTGTTCTTTATATATGCACGCACTTTATTATTTAGAGGACCACGATACAGCTGTGATTTATTATCCCTACATATATAGTATGAAAGCATTCTTGAGTTATATTTTGATTACTGTAACTTTAGACCCTGGATTGCCTACAAGTGCTGTTACAAATATAGACATCAGAGGTCTTCCATTCAAAAGATCGATACAGGTGGATACTCTATTGTTGTATTTTCTTGATTTAATGAATGTTTTATTTTTGAGACTCCATCCTTCCCTGATGAGCAAGCCAGTGATAATCTCGGTAGGTGTAACTTAGTTTGGAATGCTGGATTTATTCAAACTGTTTATTTTTCCATGTGGATATTTTTTACACAAATTGATCCATACAATAAACGTGCTTTCATTAAATTAATCAAGAAGCACAAAGGATCAAGAACCACGAAGGTTATATTTTTCCTCAGGTTATCCAAGATAAAGGGATTTGATTTAGAAGTTCTATAATTTCAAGATGAAATATATGCCAAATGAAATGCAACATGAAATATTGTGTTCATAACCTATTTTTCTCAGCTCATCTTCAAAGATGTCAGTCAAGAAATTAGGATTACTCTGACAATTTTTACATATGCTCTACAAAAACATTGTTTAAATGGGCAAGCACTCTTTTAAAACACAATGGGCAAAGTAGGTCCTAAAAGTACACCACTCTAGTATGGCACCAAACATTGATTGTATTAGCTTAGTATGCACACAGTATAAATACATTCTAAAATGTCCCATTTTTTATCCAGGATTGCCTACAAATGATGTTCCAACATTTAGCCTCTCAGGATATGGTTTTCCAGCCATACATGTTAACCAATACTCTATTATTGTGTTTTCTTGCTTATTTTAATGTGTTGCTTTGTTAATCCTACAGGCTCTATCCTTGACTGGTGAGCAAGCCTATGAAATTCCTGGTATGTTTGGAATAATGTTTAGATGAGGTGTTTATGACAAAATTCTCTCAGAACAAATAAAGAAATTTTGTAATGTCATTGTCATAAGAACCCTAATAATGTATAGGATAGCTTGATTAGAACATCTGTGAGATTTACATCAATATGAATACATGCTGAGAAATATGTCGTATGAAAGATTGTTTCTATTGATAACCCATTTTTCTCAGAGCATGTCACAAACATTAAATTTGCACTTCAGTTTGCATAGGAACATAGTCAGCACCTTCCACATTACAAGTATCCACTATGCAATTTTCTCTGATGACTGGATGCTTGTAGCGACCACCCAGTGCATCATAGTATGTGACAGATAGCAAAGATAGAAGGAAAGTTAGCAATAAAAATCCATTGGTAGACTTGTTGAACCTGAAGTCGACTACTTGATAGTTTTAATCAATGAGGGGATCAATAATGCCTTAGCTAAAGTAGAGGCACCAGCTAGACATTGAAACAACCAGCAAATCCTCACCTAGGGCTAACTAACCTCTAACTTTATTGCAATGGTAACACAACCAGCAAATCCTCACCTAGAGCTAACTAACTTCTATCTTCATTTCAATGGTAACACAGGGTGTGCATTTTACAATCAACATTCAAATTTCATAATTCAAGCACCCACCTTAGATGTTCAAGGCGAGTGAGTAGTTCGACTCCCTTTATTTCCCTTAGGCTAGATATGTATCTTTATAGCCAGGTATTGCACTGGTACTCCCTATATTCAATGGAGGTTGATATTAAAAAAATCATGTCTTAGCTCTAACTTATTTAAGCCGTTTCTTAGCATCCTGATGGTAATTTCTTCCATCTTGAGCTCAAAAAGGAATTCCAGCTTACCATGATACTTTACTATGGTAGTGCCTGGTGGACATAAAAAAAAATCCAGGAAATTTATTTTAAGTCTATCCATAACAAACTAAAATTGGTAAAGAATATAAACACAATAATTGAATTGTATCTGTGGAGCTAATCTGAGAGCTGAATCAGCAGCTACATGCTCTAGCCTCCTACTGCTCTACAGCTGTAGCATTTTAGAACTTGTATAATTTTTTCAAACATTCTGATGAAGTTCCGATAAATATATAGTATAAGATTTAGTCAGCTTGTGTTCATTGTGTATTGGTGTAAATTTAAAACAGCTCTGGACAGAGAGTGTGTTAGAATGGAGGTAGGTGAAAGTTGGAAGACATTCATCTCCTTTCAAAGTCATATAATATTGACAGTTTTTCCACTTATTCTTTTATATGCACTGTACTTTGTTGATTATAGTGCCAAGGATAAGCTATGATTTATTGTCCCTACATAGTATGAATATATTCTTGATAAATACACAAACTTTAGATCCTGGATTGCCTATAAGTGTTGGTCCAAAACTTAGGACATAAGGTCTTCCATCATAATCATCCAGACATGTGAGCCAATACTCTATCGTAGTGTTTGCTTGGTTAATTTTACAGTGATTGTTTTAACTTTCAGACTTAATCCTTTTCTGGTGAACAAGTCTATGATAATCTTGGTATGTGAATACTGAGAGGTTCATGTTATTTTATATATTTTAGGCACTGTTAACAAATTAATTCCCTTGACATAAGTAGCCTAATACTCTACAAGTCTAGCTTATTTATAACACTAATGTTTTTACGTCAATATGATGAACACATGCCGAGAATGAAAGGTTGTGTCTCTTCAGTCTGTGTATGCAACATAATAGTGCTTTGTATGTAAAAAATGCTCACAATAGAGTTTGCTCTGATGTATGATTTGAGTGGGTGTGTGTAGTGATTGCCCAGTGCATAATATCATGTGACAAATAACAATGAAAGGAGACAAGTAGGGATGTAGATACATTGGTAGTGTGGCAGAGCCAGAGAGACAAGTGCATTAGTCCAATACTAACCAACTGTATGTGGTCATGTAGTAAAACATTAGTTAGCTACTGGCATGCTATAACATGTATAATACCATGTATTTATCTGTAGTCTTAGTGATGTATGATTATTCAAATATGTATGCATGTCAGAACAGTAGTCATAACAGCAGTCGGAGTAACTTGTTTGAGAACAGTTGAGTTGTTTTGTCTTTTGCTGTGTCTTCTATATCTTATTTATTTATCCTCTTAATATATTTAAACCTATCTGAACTCTTAACAGTCTAGCTAGTTGTCTAAAATTGTACTAAGTTGAACATTTATTGAAGTTGAATAGCTATAGCAGTAGCTACTTGTTGAATAGACTGAACTCGGTCGGTTACAGGTAGACTTGGCCGAAACTTAAGTCGACCACTTTGAAGTTTTAAAGAAAGAGAGGATCAAGAACAACACTACTTAAGCGTTATTCATCTGGTAGTCATGATGACATTCACCTTCATTATAAACTTAACCCTCCCATCACCAGAGTGATTCATTAAAAAAATACTACAAATGAATGCAAGGATTGTGTTGCAAGTTAATGTCTGATGGAGAGACGGACAATTACTCTTAGCATGGTTACCAATACAGACAAAAATTTAATTCTTAGCATTATTGCCGTAATCCCAAGCCTTGACCACATTGCTTTAGGTATTCTACTACTACAAGTGCAGGCCTAACACTATACACTGATCTGTAAATTATTGATGTCATAAAATTGTATTGCTTGTACTGTTATAGGTAGAAATATTGCAGCTTACAGATGCAAACTTTTGCAAGTCTTGGAGGAGAAACCTCTTCGATATTGTGCACGACGATCATTTCCAGTTTAGCAAGGCCATTATCCGTGACGATATATCCAGTTTAGCAAATCTTTCATACCTAGAGTATCTAAATGGAAGTTAAACATCCATTTTTAAGATATCAGAAGCTTTACCTGATCCCAAGGAAGCATATCCATTGTGGGCTGCTGTGCTACTCCCATGCCTTTTACTGTCACTATTCCCTTCTAATTTCAATTCTCGTTATTCTGAAGCACACTTTGACTTTTCTCTCTGATTTTTTTCTTCTTTATTCATCCAGGAAAAAATCAGCAAGCTGCTCTGCTTAAAAAAGGTCTGTGCATAGCTATCATTTTAGTATGGACATGCCATCAAGAATCTGCTCATATACACATGACCACCATTTTCCTATTAATAACACTTCCATAGCTAGATAACACTGAATCTGCTGGCCTCCAGGAGTGCTGTACCAGCTAGCATTGTATTTTTTCATCAGTAGACATCCTTCTTTGGTCCTAACCTGGATGAGTGCAGCTGCTAATACAGCTGTGGTTTGTAGCTAGAGTTTTCTTGCAGAACTCTAGAGGCAAGTGCTGTACTAAATACAATAACAGAATGTTTTAACCTAAGCTGTGTATGCTTGGAAAGTTAGTGTATAGTTAATCTGAGGATTGTTTTCTTTCTGTGGATCCTGCCTAGTACAATGCAGTAGTTAAACTACAAATGAGGTTGTAGCTATAGCTTTCTTTGAATGGTGGATGATGCCGAGTGGTAGCTAGCAATAAATAATTAACTACAGTTATGATTGATTTTGAACACAAATAACTTTCAATGTGTAGCTTGCTATATTATCTTGCTAGATAGAACTAAAGTATGATAGTAAGGGAATTCATAAACTGTCTTTCAGAATTGGCTAAAAATATCCATGTTTTGTCTGCTGATTGAGTTGATGCTGGTTGTAGCTAATACCTGCTTTATTGTCCAAGTTTCTTCAAGCATGAGCCTCCACTCTCTCCTCTCAAACATTGTACATTAGGACGGTTAAAATACAAAGGTTGTACAAGGTAATGTTATTTCTAACACACGCATGCACATACACACATCACACACACAAATCCTAAAGCCAAACTGAGCATTGATGGCCAACTACTTGGTTGACTCGGTGTGGACAGAGGTTTGGTTGCTATTTTGGGAAGGAATTCCTGTGAAATGAAAATGTATTCATTATACCCCAATATAAAATCTATATTTCTATAATGATTTCATTTAACTATTTTGAGTTTCAGTACAGACCATATTCATACCAGTGGCTTCCAGAGTAAACCCACAGAGTATTGAAACATATTAGCTTCTTTATAAGCATAGTTCTGTTTTCAGCCTAAGTAGTAGCAATTCTCACTTGTCTATGCAGCCAGTTCTTCCTGCAATTGGGTTGTTTTCTCTTACATTTCCAAATTTAATAAGCCTAGTAGGAGGAGTTCATATTTTTTACAGGTGACCTACAATTGAATACATACATACATACATATATATGGTTTTCCAAGTTTTCGGTCCAGCTCCCCAGGTTTGCAACAACTATGGTCCTGTCTGCTCCCATATCAATGCGCATCCTGCATTCTCTCTGGCATACCCTGCCTTCTACATATAGACCTGGTTGTCTGATGGCTGTTATTATAGACTCAGTCACATTTCACTGTGTTTTTCCATCCTAACTTCGATCTCATACCCAGAATTGTCACATTTCGACCTTTTGCTTAAACATGTAGACACAAAGTTAACTCTATCCCCAGACTTATCTTGAGGCTTTCCCGGTGTGCTACTGTAAAACGTGTTATTTACGTCACCCATACATTCACTGTACTTTGGGTTATGGTGTCCTACCCTGCTGTCTTGGTTGACGTCGCAACAATGAGTGCCAGTTCCGGAGATGACTGTCTTCATTCCATTGATTTCTTGACCAGTTTCCCGGGCAACTCCTCGGTTTCGTGCAGGGCAGTCATCTTTTGCGGAATTTAATATTCATGGCTTGTCGCTCTGTCAAGAAGTTGGCGACTTCCAGGAACATCTCAGGTTTCCATGAAATAATATGGTTTGCATCCTCCAGTGAGTAAAAGGAGAGAAACTTTCCTGTTGCCACTGTCTGGGCATCCTCTTTTATTGTATTACACTTTTCCATGAAGATCTGCCAAACTTAGTAATACTCTTAGAATTTTTGTAGCTGCATCACCATCTTTCCTTCGGAACGACCAGAACTCTCACTCACAGGCTTCTTTGCAACGTCCGAGCTCCTTCAGTAAGGCCATTTTCAGCAAATTGTAGTCTATCTTAGCCTCCTCCATGACAGATGTTGTGTAGGCTATGAATTCAGTTTCCCATCAGTAGAGGACCATGTGGCTTGCCCATTCATCCTTGTTGATCTCTGCTTGGAAAGCATGTCTTCAAAGTTTCTGAGGTAGGATGCAGGCTGTTCCTCATCCATCCATGGAGAAATTTTATCTGCCAGCTTCCGTTTTCTATCTATATCCCGTCGGCTGTCGTCACTATGCCACATATAGTTTTGGTTTCGTGCTGAAACTTGATTTGCATAAAAATGTTCTCTTTTGTGCTGTACTTCGCTTTGAGTTATTTTGTTTGGCTTTCTTTGGCTTCTTTATGTTCAATCCTTCTGCTCTCCCTTTTCAATTCCTTTCTCTAATTCGACAATCTTCTGCTTCACTTTCTCTGGTTCAATGTTCTTCTGCTTCTCTTTCTCTGGTTCAACGATCTTCCGCTTCTCTTCCTCTGGTTCGACATTCTTCCACTTTTCTTTCTCTGGTTCGACGTTCTTCCGCTACTCTTTCACTGATTCGATAATCTCCTGCTTCTCTTTCTCTTTGTTCGACCTTTTTCCACTTCTCTTTCTCTGGTTCAACGTTCTTCCACTTCTCTTTCTCTTGTTCGATGTTCTTCTGCTTCTCTTTCTCTTGTTCGACGTTCTTCCGCTTCCCTTTCTATTGGTTCGACCTTATTCCACTTCTCTTTCTCTGATTCGACAATCTTCTGCTTCACTTTCTCTGATTCAACATTCTTCCACTTCTCTTTCTCTTGTTCGACGTTCTTCTGCTTTTCTTTCTCTTGTTCGACGTTCTTCCGCTACTCTTTCTCTTTGTTCGACCTTTTTCCACTTCTATTTCTCTGATTCGACAATCTTCCGCTTCTCTTTCTCTTGTTCGACGTTTTTCTGCTTCACTTTCTCTTGGTTCGACCATTTTTTACTTCTCATTCACTGATCCGACAATCTTCCTCTTCCCTTTCTCTGGTTCGACGTTCTTCCGGTTCGCTTTCTCTGGTTCAACGTCAATGTTTTTCTGCTTCTCTTTCTCTGGTTCGGCATTCTTCCTCTTCTCTACTTTCAATTCTTCTGTTCTCCTCCATAGTCAGGATTAATGTCTGGATGGCCTCCAGTGGGTTGGCAAATTCTTTTGTAGTCCTTGTCATTTACGGTCGATGGCTTGACTAGCCCTTCTTGATATCTATATTTGTGTCTTCCATGTCGGTCATCTGAACTTGTTGTCTTTGGAGTTTCTCAGTTTACTCCCCACACTCTGTTCTGTCTGCTCTCTCAGACTTGTCATTGGCCTTGTTACTTGATGTCATTTCTTGCATAAAATGGGGGGCAAAATACAAAAATACACAATATGTAAATAATATGCAAACACTATGCACAATATCAAACAATATACACACAGAAATGCTGAAAACGTGCTCTCACTTCTCCGAATCAACCAAGCTGAGCCAAGTGCTGGCCACAGTTCCAATTATCCGCTTAGCCAAACTCCAGCTGTCTTCTATAAGTTTCTGGAAAAAATAAGATAGAGCAACACACTAGCTCTCTTACTAACCAGTCCACTTTGAGGCCTGACACTTCCCTTGTAGAGAAACAGAGAGTCTAGAAGATTTGCCCGAGCCTAAATAATGGTGAATGACACCAAGTGCTAGCTAGCAAAGAATTCAATAACTCTGTGCGTGGATCAATATCTCCAGTAGCTATATGTCACAATCTTGTATGCACGCTTACAGTATACTACCGGAATATGTGGGAGAGGGAGAGGCAATCCTTGGGTTTGGCCTGAATAGGAATGGTCAGTACTGGAGGGGAACTGGTAGGAACATTGCATAGCAAAGTATATGAAGCTGGTGCCTAATTGTCTCTAAAACAATACCACTTCATCGCAAGTCAGATATGAAAAATTTCATATAAGAATTATAATTTTGGTTTAGATTTATGATATTAGTTTTTTGAATTCAAGTTTAAGTACACATTTAAATTGAATTGCTTATATATATATCTAGATGGACTCTCTCCAGCTATTTAGGAAAGGCTAATACTAAAACTAAATACTATCACTAACCTGAGAAGCCCTTCTGGTCCATTTCTGCATCTGAATCTTGATCAATACACAGCAGCTCTTTGCAGTCTTTGTCTGGCATGAAGCAAGTGAAGTGGCCATTGATTTGATGGACCCATGAGTTGCAGTGAGAATTCCTAGGTAACTGAAGATGACTATACCTTCTTCTTCCTCATCAGAATCTTCCTAAAGATAGCTATATCACCCCTGCTGACTTAAGTAATGAGGTCATCCTAGTTACTCTCTCTTCAATTCGATGATTTTCTAGACAAGAGATCGTTGGTATTTTTTTAAACATGTTTGGCAACATTTTCTGGCCCTATATGGAATCTAGGAGTAGGATATAACAATTGGAAAATTGTAGCAATCATGCGATGTTTTATGTGTTTTTTAAAACTTGCTCTGAAATATTGTGCTTACAGAGGGTTGGTTAAGGACATGATCAGTGATCTTGCTGCCAGTGTTGCTAAAAGCTCTCACTGCTTTTGTGAATCTCATTATTTGAAATCATGCTTCTCTATTTTCTTCACTATTGGCTGAATAAGAAGTGTGGAGGTGTGAGGCCTGTGATGTGTACAGGATGTGGGAAGTCATCTTTGAGTACTAACTTCTATGTTCCATTTTTATTGTTCTTTTTGTGAGATGTCCGCACCATGGTTTGTTTAATCCCATTCATATTGAACATGGTCATCTTGAGATTTGGGATACCTAAACTGGTTGAGCTAATGTGCATCAAGTATTAGCTTATGAGGCTATATATGAGCACTAGAAACATTTATAGCTTGTGTAGCTCTAGTTATTGTGGATGAGCAACTCTAGGCCAAATACAACCTGCATCCCTTTATTTTGTGTCTGCACACAAGAGATGTTTGTATTGTTAATTATATCATACTCTGCGAACATGCTGGTAGCAATTGCCAGGTTGGCTAATCCATGTTTGTCTGCCCAAGATTATCACCTGTTACTGTTAGAATAAATCTTTGTTAAATGTATGTTTTATAAGTGATAAAAAAGGTTTTGTAGTAAAGATTCCTTCCTCATATTAAATATGCAATTGTAAAGCTTGTTCTAAAATTTCTTGTAAACTAGGGTTGATAGGTCAACCCGTTGGGTTTAAGTTACTTATAATTATGTCTTCTACGAATGGATTTTGGTTGATTCATAAATTTAGAGACTAGAAAATTTCAGCCAAATCTTGGGAGATCGAAAGGATCTTCTTTGCCACAAGCCTCTGCCGCTGTGAGTCTGTTCTATTCCATTAACTTGCTTAATGATGTTGATAATTTACTCATCAGAGTGAATCGATTTCTGATGAAGAAGCCTATGTATGTTTGATTGATTATGGATACCGTTAAAAAAAAAAATTATTGATAACATTTTTCCATGGCATATCTATTTGTAAATGTAACTTTTTCCCTCATAAGTCCATTAAAGATATCATCGGTTTGCATACAATAAGCTGTGGTTTTGTGATAGGAACTCATTGAGGTGAGCAAATAAAAGCTACATTGCAGACAGATTCGTAGCAAATAAATCTGTTCAGAAATCCCTCCTACCTAGAGATTGAGCATGAGTTATAGGTGGACATCCCTCACTGGATTTTTAGTGTCAGTAAAAATAATCCACGGCATTTAATCATGTATCTGAGGGGACAATGGCATTTTTTCCCTTTTCTTTTTTTAAAACTTATGGTTACCACTTTAGAGCTCCGTAAATTCTGTATGTAAACTTCATTGTATGGACTTTATATAGAGCTTAAATGATAGGTCTCTCTGTGTGTTCTCTTTTCATACTCAAATATTTTTTATAGGTATTATAGCCAATTTACTAGACCTAAAGTAGAGGGAACTTCAAAACCTGAATGGCCGCATAAATATCTCCAGATTGCAAAGTGCTAAAGATTTGAAATTAGTACCAATGGCTAGAGGAAGTTCTACTCTATTCATCGAATGTTTTCATTAGGTGTTAAAATGTAAGTACATGGTCAAGTGCGTGGGTGAAATGTAGCTTCCTCTAGCCACTGGTGCTAATTTCAAATCTTTAGCACTTTGCAAACTGAAGATATTTATGCGGGCATTCAGGTTTTAAAGTTCCCTCCACTCAAGGTATAGTAATGTGGCAATAGTTATATCCATGAAAAATACTTTAGTATTAAAAGAGAGCACACAGAGAGACCTATCTATTTTGAGGCATATATTAAGGCCATACCATGAAGTTTACCGAATCGACGGAGCTCTAATAAAACACCAAAAATTGTTTGATCAATCACTAAGGGGGGGGGGGGGGGCAACGGTATTTTTTTTCTTCTTTTTTCCCCCTTTTACTTATGGTTACCATTTTAGAGCTCCGTCGATTCGGTAAACTTCATGGTATGGCCTTAATATATGCCTCAAAATAGATAGGTCTCTCTGTGTGCTCTCTTTTAATACTAAAATAGTTTGATCAATCACTAAGGGGGGGGGGGGGGGGGGCAACGGTAAAAAAAAATAATTTTCCAGCAGAAAAAAGATGAGCCAAAGAATGTTCCTAGAAGCAGTCATGGTTGTTCAAATTATTATTATTTTTTTTTCTTGGTCACACTAACTCAAACTTGAAATACATTTTTTATTTACTTTTATAATGATTTGCACACTGGACATGTACAGTTTTTAAAGATGTTGAACTTTGTGGAGCATTTTTATAATTTTTGGTTGTGTTGCAGAGCCTGCTTGCCTTCTTCTTGGCTATTGTACTTGTTAAAAATATCTCGGGGTATTTACTCCAATTCTTAATATTTCAGGATGGTTCACGTCATATTGTGAACCAGCCTTTAGAATAAAAACTATTGAGCATGAATATATCCTTAACAACCCATTGAGTGTGAGGTTCATGTAGGCACACTTAACATACAGTAAAGGGGTGGGGCTAAAGCAAGGGCTAGAGTTAGGGCTATGGCTAGTATTATAGTTAGGCCTAGGGCTAGAGATGGCTAAGGTTGGGGCTGAGATAGGGCTAAAGCTTGGACTAGAATTGGGGCTAAGGCAAGGATAGATTTAAGGCAAAGGCTAGCGCTAAAGTTAGGGCTAATACTAGAGCTAGACGTGTTGCATGATCCCACTGTAGTATTTGTGGCAAGCCTTCTATAATAGTTCTAGTTCTTTTCTAGCTCTAGTCCTAGCCCTAGGCTATAAGACACAATGGTTGTCTGTCTGCATGCTAACGTATAGTTACAATTTTCTAGGTGCCCTCTATGAGACAAACAGAAATTCATCACTCCCACCCCCACCCTCTCCCATCCACACACCCCTCCAGAGAATAATGCTTGCCATAATCTAAAACTCAGTTGAACCATGTATCTGCCTTAGTTTGGCTGTAATGTCTGTTTTAAAGTTTTGGGCCATTGACTAAGGACTCCCAGGGTCCAAAACCTTCCCAGTGTAGGGCAATTCTAGACATGTGTATGGAGGCCAAAGATGGCCAAGCCTATAAACTGCATGCATGCATATACACACTCAAAATGCAGATTCCTATGTATTGACCTAGGAAAATGTTCTATAAAAATTTACATCAATCTATATTGTGTGTGTGAGTGTGTATTATATTTATATTTACTTCTGTATAGACCCCAACACAAGCTTCAGTGTTTCTAGAATTACAATAACTTTTCTCAATAATCAACTTCAAATTTTACTCTCGTGTTTTATGCTAGATGCTCTAGCATTCATCTATTGAGAAAGTTATTTAAATGCTTGTCAACTGAAAGTTCGTTGATTGCAAATTAATTTTTTTAATCTGGAATTCATATTGATTTGGCCATCCCAAAGAAATTAATAACTCTACTTCCTCTTGCAGCCTATACTCTCACATGGCATCTACTTGTGGATAATCCACAACAGTACTTTTCTACTTTTAGTTAAGCATCAATCATGACTATATCTACTCCTGTTCCACACCAAATATTTGTTCCATCGCTGAGGAGATGTCCACACATGACACCCTCCAGCTCCTCTATACAGCAGTTCAAACATCCTACATCCCTTACTTAGCCCTCTACACATAATTATGATACATACATTCATGGATTGATTGCATCTGCACTTGGACACTGCTTCACAAGTGGTTGTATTCATTGTCCATATTCTTGCATGCTAATGCTACAGGTACTCTATATAAGCACAGGTCCTCCATTGCAAAGGTGTAAAGCTGCAACTGAAGTTTCCTCTCCCACTCCCACTTTTCCTTCCTAGATTTGGGGAGGTGTATGTGGTTGGCAGTGTTTGTCTATTCTTGCCCCCACGCGGTACCTCCCTTGTATTGCTGTTGTGATAAAGTCCTGCTTTTGTTTATTGTGATATTCAGCATATGATGAACGTATCGATCGACTCACATCACATGCAACTGATTCAGTGGATTGGCCCAAAAGGAGAGGGGCGAAAATTACAACTTTATAATGAGCTAGTGGCAGATTGGAATAAAGCAGTAGAAATAATTGGTGTTACTACGACGAGGCTAATAGCATCCATGTATATAGGCAACCCCGAGAAGTGCATGAGGGCCATCGTGGAGAAATGAATGAAGAATACATCGAAAATAAATATGCAATGCACAAGGAGGGGCCTGTGCAAATTGTTAGTATGCATGGAACTTAGTGAAGTCGGTAAAAATTTGAGAGAGGCACTTAACGCTGACCACACTGACTTGAAGGACAACATTGAGACATCTGAAAGTGAGCTTGTATTATTGTGTTGTTGATCTGTGCAGTAGAACCTTCCTTTCTCTTGGGCTTCTAATTATAGGAGCTAGTGATATTGTGTTGTTTATGTGTCAGTTCATCTCCCTCCCTTGGGCTCCTAACTGTGGGGGCTAGTGGTATTGTGTTGTTGATGTGTGCAGTGGAAACTTCCTTACACTTGGGCTCCTAACTATGGGAGCTAGTTGATGTGGGCAGTGGAACCTCCCATTCAATTGGGCTCTAACTATGGGAGCTAGTGGTATTGTGTTTTGAAGCATACAATAGAACCTCCCTTACCTTGTGCTCCAAATCATAGGACCTAGTACATTTGGGATGTGGTTTGGCCAGACCACTTTTTACATAGAGAATGCCACACCCACAATCATGACCTACCAAGTTCATTTGCATTTTCCAATACTTATATAGAGAGAAAAGATTGTAGCTTTGAGTATGTTCCAGAAGACTTGGTACTCTTCATAGCGGAGGCTTCATTTTGATGAATGGATAGTCAAGTGCACTGTCATTTTGCTTGAGAGCTACCGAAATGTCTACAAAGAGTGGAACCTCTCATGCTGCATTTTAAGCTAGCCTATATATATTGTAATTCCTGAGTTGCAATAGTTGCCTTCTAACAGTATAAAGAGAGAGGATACCACAAGCGTTCTGTGCAGTAGTATTCAGTCATCCTGCAACAACATGCAATGCCTAGTCTGGGGCGGCAGTGGCAAATTTGGAGTGATCTGGCTATTGTGGTAAGGAATATGATTAACACTGTGTGTTTACAGTTTGAAAATCAGTTATGTTGTCAATCTTCACAAAATTATCTGTGATCGTATTTGCTTACAAAATAATTAGTCAATAGTCAATGGCATTATATTGTCTTTCTTCATGGTTAAAATACATTCTCCTCTATGTATATACTTAAAGACCATTCGCTGGGAGCATTGGTTGCAGACATCACAAAATCAACATTTGCATAATACTCTGTATCTTACAGGTCTCCAGCAATCCTTATACTCAAGCCATTATTTTCAATAGCTTATCCATACATTGAGGACTGAAGTATCGTTCTATTTTTTGGCAAGCCAGTATGCTTAATTCATCAATTATATCCTGAAAAAACTTATATCTTGGAATCATCCTTCCTCATCAACTTCAGCAGCTTATAAAAATTTCCATCACCACTGGTAATTGTGGCCACTGATTGCACATCCCGGTCTAGCAAAGAACTTGAGGCACAAAATGATTTTCAAAATGTGGTGATGGTTAGTAGCCATTGCTATGACAGAGAACTGCTAAGTATCTCACTTACATTGTGTGTTGTTGTGAAGGTAGTTAGTAGTATTCCACAGAACTCTTGTGACTGCCTCTGTTCATGCTGATTGAAGGAAACGATTGCATATTTCAAATTACAGAAACCTTTAGATAGCTACTAGTATATTATTACCTACCAGACTGTATGTTTGCATAAAATTATCCAGTTAGCAATTTCATACTTACATACCTAGCATCAGAGATTAAAGCCTCAGAGATTTTCCTTGTCACAAGTTTCAAGCAAAGGTAACAATGCACCCGACCTTCCTAATGAAGCCACCACTTTGAAGAGAACTATGTCATCTGGAATGAACCTAACACTACTGTCTTTTCCATAAGGTTGCTTGGGGGGGGGGGAAATAGCTTGGTTGCGAGGCTCATTATTGAAAGGTGAGGATCATTGTCCATGGGAAGCATTAGAAACATGTTAAGAAATATTGCCAGCCATACTAAAACATGAACACACGATCTCAGACTGCTGGTACTTTTCATTGCACAGCGAAGCACTAAAGGTAGAGCAGTTCAATTTTTCTATATTCCGTTTTTATCACCAAAAAAATGGAAAAGAAAGCAAAAATTTATATTTGTCATCAATAGGAACCTCTAGCCCTAGCCACCTACTACTCTAAAGCCCTAGCTGTTTTAGAACTTCTAACTCTTGACACATTACATGAAGAATTGCCGAGAAATATATATATTGAGTTTTATTTTTTATCTCTCATTTTACTCAGCTTATGATTATTGTGTATTAGTGCAAAGTTAAACAGAAACTTGGAGCACTGGACTGATAGTGTATTAGGATGTAGGTGGTGAAAAATGGAAATCATTGACCTCCTTTTAATGTCATATAATTCTGACGTTCCACTCGTTCTTTATAATATGCACTATAATTTGCTAATTACAATACCTTTATACAGCTATGATTTATTGTCCCTGCATAATATGAATGCATTCTTGGTATATTTCTTCAAACTTTAGTTCCTGGATTGCCTACCAGTGATGGTACAAAAATTGGAACATCAGCAGGTCTTCCATTCAAAAGATCCTCACAGGTGATCCATTATTCTACTGTTGTGTTTGCTTGATTTTATAAATGTTTAATTTTTCAGACTCCATCCTTCCCTGAACAAGCCAGTCAGAATTATGGTATGTGTAACTTAGTTTGGAATATTGGATTTTATTGAATGTGTTTTTTTCCATGTGGAAGAAATTGGTCCATACAATAAAAGTGCCCACAGCAAATTAATCAACAAATACAGAGGATCAACAAACACAGAGGTTATATTTTTCATCGGGTTATCCAAGATAAAGGATCTACTTTTTAGGTCTATAATTTCAAAATGAAATATGTACCAAAGGAAGTGAAACATGAAATATCGTGTCCATTCATATCCTATTTTTCTCAGCTCATGTTCAAAGATGTTAAGTCTAGAAAGTAGAGTGACTCTTACAATTTTAAGATATACTTTGCTGTTGTTTAAATCTGTTTTAAATGCACACAGCACTCTTTTGATACCCGTTGGGGGAAAGTGGTATTAAAACTACAACACTCCAGTATGGCACCAAACATTGATTGTATAGTATTACACAGTATGAATGCATTCTATCCACACATATTTTTTTATCCAGCATTGCCAACAAGAATTGTTCCAAAAGTTGTCCTATCAGGAGAAGGTCTTCTAGCCACACATGTGAGCCAACACTCTATTGTTGTGTTTGTTTGCTTAATTTAATGTGATTTTTTGTTAATCCTACAGGCTCAATCCTTTTCTGGTGATCAAGCCTATGAAATTCATGGTATGTGTTACTTACTTTGCAATACTGCAAAACTGTTTGTTTGAATTATTTGTGGGATTTTAGGTACTGTTAACATAGATACTCTCAGAATAAATAAAGAAATTATGTAACATCCTTAACATAAGTAGTCTAACACTCCAAAGGTTTAGCTTAATTAGAAAACCTATGATTTTTTATATTAGTGTGTTGAACACATGCCGATAATTATGTCATATTAAATGTTGTGTCTGTTCATGTCCCATTTTTCGTGGCTTATGTCACATACATTAAAGTTTTCACTTCAGTCTGCCTTAAAGTCAGCACCTTCCATATAGAAAGTGCCCATTATACAGTTTTCTCTGATCTATGATTTGACTAGTTGCTTGAAGAAACTGCTCAATGCATAATAGGATAGCAAAGATAGCAAAGATAGAAAGTAGGATAACAATGAAAATGCATTGCTAGACTTGGATGAAGCAAAAGTTGACAACCTGGAAGCAGTTAAAGCAGAGGCACTGGCTAGACTTTTGTTAAAACAATGAAATCCTCACCTAGAGCTAACTAACCTCTAACTTCTTTACAGTGGTAACACAGGGTGTCTATTTAAAATAACCGTGCAAATTACATAATGCAAGCACCCATCCATCAGATATTCAAGGTGAGTAGCTAGTTCAACTCCCTTTATGTCCTTTAGGGTAGATATTACTGAGTGGCACTGCAGTGGCATAAGTGCATGTGTGTCAGCCAGGTATTGCAATAGTACTCTGTATATTGGCACATTTCAAAATAGGTTGGAAAAAAATCATGTCTTAGCTTAAACTTATTTAGGCAGTTTTTTATCATCCTAAAGGTGGTTTCTTCTATTTTTTGCTCCAAATAGAATTCCAGCTTACCATGAATTCACTATGGTAGTCCCTAGCAGATATAAAAAATAAACGAATTAAAACCTGGATTCATTTTGAAAATATATTTTTAAATCCATCTATAACAAACTGAAATTGGTATAGAACTAAAATTGTTAAAGAACATCAACACTATAATTGACTTGTTTATGTGTGCAAATATTTAGCTAAACTGAGCTCAATTGGCAGCTACATTTTGCACTCTTGCAACCAGCACCATTCTATGCTTGAAGTGCTTGACTCATATTCTATTCTTGCTCGGTTGCAATGCATCGACTGCAATAATTGATTGTGCTCTATTAGAGTTTGATATGCTTTATTTGAGTTTCAGCTATAGAATTAAAATTTATTAGAGCTGTCAGAAACTGCCCTTGCATGTAGGAGGTGTCTGACATACTAGGAGAAGCATAAATACCTCCAGCTCGTGAATGAATCTTCCTCCACATCAATATAAGATGCATCTGGGTGAGTTCCATACATATTCAATTCGCTCAATACATGGAATTATGAACTCCTCCGGAACTTTAAACCTGAAATTCTAAACTAAGCTCACTCTCTAACAATGGATAGTGAACATGATGGTCATTTCTACTCCAATGATGAGAAACTCAACCAGCATTTGCTTTTTGTATGAGGAAGAGCATCATGTGGAGATTTTGTCTTTTTGGGGCATAGATTACAGTTAGCTATATGGATCAGTCCCACAACTTCTCCATGTATGTAGACACCTTCCGTACACAAGAAAAATTATCACAGCCTCAGTCATCCATTCAGTAAAAACAAGAGCACATCAAACTTAAATAAAATATTCCAAATATTTGCAAACCAAATTTGCAGCTGTTCTGCTGCGACAAGTACTTTCTGTTGTAAACTGTGATTATATAAAACTTAGGTCCTGGATTGCCTACAAGTACTATACAAAAAGGAAGGACATGAGAAGGAGGTCTTCCACTCAAGACACCCGCACAAGTGACTATTATTGTATGAGGTTGCTTATTATAATAATGATTGTTCTCTTCTTCAGCTTCAACCTTTTTCTGGAACACTGCTACGGAATTTTGTTTTTACCATATGAATTATGCAAAAGAATTATGCAAAAGAAATCGATTTTTTTAAATCAAAAGGAGCCACCAGCTCTCATTCTAACCCATGCTGCCTACAGTTCTAGCGCTCTAGTATTTTAGAACTTGTATAATTTTTTTCAACAATCTGATGATGAAGTGCCAAGAAATATGTACTATAAGATGGTGTCAGATTATGTTCGTTGTGTATTAGTGATTTTATGTAAAGTTTAATAGCTCTGGACAGATGTTGTATTTCCATATATCTAGGTGAAAAAAGGAATGCTATCACCTCCTTTTAAGGTCATGTAATTATGACGTTATGTCCACTTGTTCTTAGTAATGCACTGCAATTTACTATAATACAGCTGAGATTTATATTATCCCTACATATATAGTATGAATGCATTCTTGATTTATATTTTGATTACTGAACTTTAGACCCTGGATTGCCTACAAGTGCTGGTACAAAAATTGAGACATCAGGTCATCTAATTAAAAGATCCACACAGGTGAGCCAATCCTCTATGATTGTGTTTGCTAAAATTAATGAATGTTTTATTTTACAGACTCTATCCTTCTCTGATAAACAAGCCAGAGATAATACTGGTATGTGTAAATTAGTTTGGAATACTGGATTATATTTATGTGGTTGTTTTACAAAAATTGGCCCACACAATGAAAGTGCCCACATCAAATTAATCAAGAAACACAAAGGTTATTTTTAACCTTGTGTTATCAAGATAAAGGGATCCACTTTTTAAAGTTCTATAATTTCAAAATGAAATATAATATTATCAATTGAAATGCAATATGAAATAATGTGTCTATTCATATCCAATTTTCATCAGCTTAGTTCAAAGATGTAAGTCAAGCAAGTAGGGTGACTATTACAATTTTAACATGTGCTCTAAAAAAAAAATGGTTATAAATTATCACAGAAAATGTGAAAAGTTTGTTTTAAAAGTACACCACTCTAGTATGGCACCAAACATTAATTGTATTAGCATAGCAGCTACCACTATGCAGTATGAATGCATTATCTGATTAAACATATTTTTTATCCAGGATTTCCTACAACTGCTGTTCCAAAATTTGACCTATCAAGTGAAGGTCTTCCATCCACACATGTGAATTAATACTCTTTGCTTGCTTATTTTAATGTGATTTTTTGTTAATACTACAGGTTCAATCCTTTTCTGATGAGCAAGCATATGAAATTCCTGGTATGTGTTACTTACTTTGGAATACTGTTGGGGTGTTTATGGGATTTTAGGCATTGTTAACAAAACCTCTTGGAACAAATAAATGCCTTTGACATAAGAAGCCTAATAATCTATATGTCTAGCTAGTTTGAACATCTGTTATTTTTTTACATCAATATGAAGACATGCAGAGAAATATGTCATGAAAATTGTGTATTGATAACCCATTTTTCTCAGCTAATGTCGTGAAATTATATTTTATTTTCAGTTAGCTCATGATCATAGTCGGCACCATCTACAATGCAAATACAAACTTTGCAGTTTTCTGTGATGATTTGACTGGGTGGATATAGCAACAAATATAACATGTAACAATTATGTCAAATAACAATAACAATATGCCAAATAACATTAATAACTTGTAATAATTACCAAATAACAATATAAACAATATGCCATATAACAGTAATAACATGTAACAAGATGCCAAATAACAATAATAACATGCAACAATATACGCCAAAATAACAATAATAACATGTAACAATATACCAAATAACAATAATAACATGTATAAACAATATGCCTTATAACAATAATTACAGGTAACAATATACCTAACAACAATAATAACATGTACAATATACCAAATAATAATAACATGTAACAGTATACCAAATTACAGTAACAATATACCAAATAACAATAATAACATTTAACAATATGTCAAATAAGAATAATAACATGTAACATATGCCAAATAACAATAATAACATGTAACAATATAACAATTTGCCAAATAACAATAATAACATGTAACAATATGCCAAATAACAATAATAACATGTAACAATATACCAAATAACAATAATAACATGTAACAATAGGTATTCACGTAAGAGCTCAGTTCTTACTTTTGGGTAGTCTTTCTGCTGATCTGCAGGCATGGAGGCGACAGCAGTGAGATCTGCAGTGGAGAGGGATCTGCGTAAGATGATGGCCCACTGTATACGTAGCCATTAGCCAGCCTCAGCCGTAGCCTCAAATGCCTCCAGGTAGGCCCCCATACCCGTCCGTCCCTTCAGTAAACTTAGGGATGGATAGCTTTGGCATCGGACGGGGTCGAGGTGCACTAGGTAGAGGTCTAAACAACTCAGCCAACAACTGCAGGAACCTCTGCTGCTGCCGAGCCCCTCTCTCCTCCTGCCTAGCCTGGGCCTACTCCCACCTCTGGGCTTCTCGGGTCTCTCTCTCTTCCTGTTTAGCATGGGCCTCCTCCCGTTTCTGTGCCTCTCGATCTGACCGAGTCTGGTCGATTTGGATCCACTGCTGGAGGAATCTGTCCATGGGATCGATAGGAAAGTTGGCCTCTGGGGTGCCCCCAAGACCTCAACGGGATTCTTGGAACATCCTTCTCTCCTTCTCCTCTGACATGTTAAGTCAGGGCGATTGGGAAGAGAAGGAAAAAAATTAAAAATCAATACAAACTACAAAACCTCTTCCTGGCTACTGAAGGGTCGGTTTTCAACCCACAAGGCCATGCCCTGGGTGTCTCCAGCTAGCTAAGCAACTCCTCTTCGCTAGCTACTGGCTGGTCCAGGATCTCCTTTTTACAAGATATCCCACCGCTGCTGCCACTGTCGGGGAAATTTCACCTTTATCTAAAACCTTTCTTCCTCAATAAGAAAATGGTACTGCTGTAGCCCGAGCGGTTAGCTACCTCTGGGTGATGCCAAGTTACTCCAGGCATTGGCTACTCAATCAATCATCACACTCCTACCTAGACCACTGATCTCCGTGACCCAAGTCTCAGTCCTCTCTACTTAGGACCTTACTCCAATGTCACCCCTCAGGAGTTGACTCTCTCTATCTCTTTGTCCCAGTCAGGGAAGTAAGCATACACCTTGATATACTTACAACTATCAGACAAAACTCCAGAGTCCCACTCTGGTACCTTACAATACAGGTATTTCTTAACAGTCACATGATATGCATATTGCTCTAGAACAGTTATCACAATGCCTCCTTGGGATTGTGGTGGTGTGGTGATCCATTAGCTGTTGGTTGTGGTTTCTGTGGTTATTGTGGGTTATTGTTTGAAAAGTCAGGGAGTGGTCCTGTTGATTTCCCTGACAGTAGCAGTACAGTATACAGGATCCCATCAAAAGACCCATCCATAGATATGGCAGTTGAAGTAATTTTTGTTATGTTGACGAAAGATGAGAGCTTGAGGGAGAGTACTACACTAGGGGCTGACAGGATTTCTGAAATGTTGGAATTGTGCCGAAAATCCACCTACTTCAGGTTTCAAGAAAAATACTATGAGCAACAAGAGGGTGTAGCAATGGGCTCTCCAGTATCTGCAGTAGTAGACAACCATTATGTCGAATTCTTTGAGGAATTGGCGCTCACAACTGCCCCACTAAAGCCAAGAGATACGTGGATCCTTCTGCATTTTGAAGAAGGGAAGTGAGCAGGACTTGTAGACCATCTCAACAACAACAGGCCATCCATAAAGTTTACCATGGAGCTTGAAGTGGCTGGATCGTTGCCCTTTCTTGACTGCCTTATACAAAGGAAGGACTGCAACCATCTAGAAAACCCATGCATACCAACCGATACCTTGATTATAGATCACATCATCACATCCACTTCAAAAGAGGAGTGGTGAAGAGCTTGTATGATATAGCCAGAAGTGTAGTGACTGAGAAGGAAGACCTTTGGAAGGAAGAACATCATTTGAATAAGGTCTTCATCGAGAATGGTTATCCACAAGCCCGTTCACCTGCAGAAACATCTAAATGCAGAAAGGAAGATGAATACAACAGTACAGGCAATGAGGGTTCTAAAAAATAAGGATCCTATGATAGTGATTCATTATGCAGCAGGGATGAGTGAAGACATCAGGAGGGTCTGCAGGAAGTTTAACATAAAAGTCGTCTTCAGATCGGCAATACCTCTGAGGACACAACTGAGCAGAGTGAAGGAAGTTTTACCAGCTAGAATGCACTCATGTGTTGTGTACCGCATTCCTTGTAGCTGTGGTACATAGAGGGGAACATCTGAAGACTGGAGACCAGAGTGAAAGAACATCAAGATGCCTGTGGAAATTGTCATAAAGAGAAGTCTACAATTGCTGAGCATGCATGGAATAATGGTCATCCTATTTTGTGGGAGAAAGCCACCAACTTGGACCAGGCCAGAAGACAGAAGGAACTGCTAGTGATGGAGGCATTGCACATTGGCCTAGCACCAAAGTGTGAGCAGTTCAATCATGACTGTGGAATGGACTTGCCTGGCTGCTGGAGAACTACTCTGAAGAGCCTGAACTTGAAGCCACGACCACCATAATTACATTTTTAATTTTTTTTATTATTTAATTATTTTATTATTATTATTATTATTGTTATTATTATTATTATTGTTATTATTATAATTATTATTATTATTATTAGTAGTAGTAGTATTATTACATAATTGAGCAAACAGCAAACAAAACATACCATGTTCATTAACACCTAATTAACACATATACTTATATAATAATCAATTACAAAAATACCTAAATAAAACTGAAATAATAACTAATTAACAATAAATAAATAAATAACTAAAAAGCTAACACGTTCAACTCCCGACTGACCCCAAAACAGACAAGGCATTCCCTCGCTGGACTGCCACTGAGAGACGCTGAAGGAGGTAAGCACGGGCATTCACTCCCCAGTTCTTTGCCTTATTATTATTATTATTATTATTATTTTTATTTATTTATAATTTTTTTAAATTTTTTTAAATTTTTTAATTTTTTAATTTTTTATTAATTTTTTTTTGGATTTTTTTTTATTTTGATTTATTATAAACAAACAATAATATGCCGAATAACTACCAATAAAGAACTAGCTAGCTAATTTAAGTAAGAAATAGTCATCACTAGTATCACTAGTATACTGACTAGTGCCTTATAACCGCTGCAGTGTTCCCACGCTGAATTGCAATGGAAATTCTCAGGAGGAGAAAATGATGGGAACGTGGTTCATCGCACTTTGCTTTGATACGGCCACCTAATTCCCGAAGGAACAAAGATGCCTCCCCTCCAAACACTCCAGTGGTCTCTATCCCAATTGGGACAAAGAAGTGTGTATCAACAATGTTTCCATATTTTTCCTTTTTCAGGGACTCGGCTCTGTTTGCCACTGCCCAGGACCTTCATGTAATAAGTTTGCATAGGATGGAGCAAAGTTGTCCACACATGTCGCATCCCACACAAGGATACAGCCATTCTTCCAGGGGACAATGGAAGCTCCATCAGGATGCTTGCCATCCAAGCGAGAAATGCCTGAAGGCTCCAGGTGAGAGGGAATATTTATGGAAGCTAGTGATCTATGAATAATGTCATTTATAGCTGCATGCCTCGAGAAACGACCTTGACTTCTCCGACGACCATGAGTGCCAAACTGATTCACTTGGGATCCACACTGCAGACCATTGTGGGGATGACAGAGAGGAACACCCAAACGCAAACCAGTAGCCACCCTAATCACATCATCATCCATTCGGAGGCCTAAGGATGACATGGGAAGGGCATGGATCCAAGCCCCTGACTCCTTCCTAGCTGCAGCCTGAATACGTACCCGTGAAGCTAGATCCACACTCGAGTTGAGGAGGGAATCAAAAGAAGCCTGAACATGAGGACCATCCCAGGCTTTCTGTTGGGAGGCTCAAGGATCGGATGGTGGCTCACAGCTATGATCTCGACACCAAATTTCCAAACCATCTTCAAATTCAGAGTAGTTTGAATCACCTAGGTAGTCCGGAAGAATCTGGTGGCTAAGATCAAAAGCACCTGAAGCTGACGCCAAAAAGGCGGAAGGTGCAAGCATCACAGCACTTCTGATCCCTAAACCACCAAACTTCACTGGAAGTGATACCTGAGACCAAGCTTGATCTTTAGTGTTGAGAGGAATGTTGGTGATCTCACTCAAGATGGTACACTGAAGTGAGTCAAAATCTTGAAGCTTAGTTGAAGAAAAACAGGGAGAAGATCATAAAGAGTACAGTAGCTTTGGAATTGCAAATGCGCGATGAAACAAACAAAAGGCATCATGAGCATGGAGGTGTCGAAGTCTGCTTCCCATAAACTTTAAGGAGTCAATTTTCTCGTTAAGCAGCTCCTCAACCCCTTCCATACCACCAATAGGAGAACCTAAAAGAGTGGCAACCTCTGGATTGACCACACGAAGTCCTGGAGCAGCACAGAGAGACTTCCCTAAAGTCTCTGGATCTGGACAGATAAGCTCACATTTCTCACGGTTAAGCTCCAAACCCAGCTCCTCAGCCACACTTTCCACTGTATTAAAATCACTTAGTACATCGTCCATGCTTCCCCCAAGAGTGCCATCATCCAAATAAAATACACTAACATTGGATACCAATTTGAGTGTAGTCTTGTGAAGAGCAAGACAAAACAAAAGTGGACCCAGGGGATCACCCTGTTGAACTCCTTCAGATGACTGAATTGTTTCATTTCCAAAAAAGAGCGATGATGGAGCACTGTAAGTTGAATGGACAAAAGGTAGCAAATCAGGAGCTAGCTCTTCCACAGCAGATAACATTTTGTCCCTACGAATAGTGTTAAATGCATTACGAAAATCAAGCTTCAGGAGGATATGGCCTGGCTGTAGATTATGCAGGAAAATACGACCTGCATGAACAATAGATTCGGCTCCAGAACGTATCCCGAAACACAATTGAAGAGGAGCTAGAAGAGCACTCATAGACTGCCTCACTTGACAGCATGCACATTTCGCTACCAGGCGTCTAAGCGTGCACCCAATGGCTATGGGATGCACACCTCCATCCTTCTTGTTCAAGGCTACAAGAGAAGCCCCAAAGAAGAAAGGGCGAACAAAGGTTGGAGTTTTCCCCAACAGCACCATGTTGATGAAAACAGTGAGGAATGCAAGAAGTAAGGGACCCCCATCACCTGCAGACTTGCTGATCATATCCTTAAGATGTTGAGGACGTAAACCATCTGATCCTCCACAGATCCACAATGACCTACTTGGCCAGTGGCCTCTAAATAGTCTATTCAAACCTCAAAAGGTAGATAGCAACAACAAGACCTAGTTTAGACAAGACTAGACGGAGCTAACTAAACAGACAAATCTCGCTAAAACGGCATCCATATTTTTTCTATTACATGTATTATTATTATTATTATTATTATTATTATTATTATTATTATTATTATTATTATTATTATTATTATTATTATTATTATTATTATTATTATTATTATTATTATTATTATTATTATTATTATTATTATTATTATTATTATTATTATTATTATTATTATTATTATTATTATTATTATTATTATTATTATTATTATTATTATTATTATTATTATTATTATTATTATTATTATTATTATTATTATTATTATTATTATTATTATTATTATTATTATTATTATTATTATTATTATTATTATTATTATTATTATTTGTCTTTTTTATTAATTTTTTTCTCCTCCAGAGAATTTCCATTGCGATCCAGCGTGGGAACACTGCAGTGGTGTTAGGCACTAGTCGGTATACTAGTGATGACTATTCTTACTTAAATGAGCTAGCTAGTTCTTTATTGGTAGATATATATAGGACGATATCTATATATATGTATAATATATATATATTATATATTGTTTTAAAAATTATTATTATTATTATTATTATTATTATTATTATTATTATTATTATTATTATTATTATTATTATTATTATTATTATTATTATTATTATTATTATTATTATTATTATTATTATTATTATTATTATTATTATTATTATTATTATTATTATTATTATTATTATTATTATTATTATTATTATTATTATTATTATTATTATTATTATTATTATTATTATTATTATTATTATTATTATTATTATTATTATTATTATTATTATTATTATTATTATTATTATTATTATTATTATTATTATTATTATTATTATTATTATTATTATTATTATTATTATTATTATTATTATTATTATTATTATTATTATTATTATTATTATTATTATTATTATTATTATTATTATTATTATTATTATTATTATTATTATTATTATTATTATTATTATTATTATTATTATTATTATTATTATTATTATTATTATTATTATTATTATTATTATTATTATTATTATTATTATTATTATTATTATTATTATTATTATTATTATTATTATTATTATTATTATTATTATTATTATTATTATTATTATTATTATTATTATTATTATTATTATTATTATTATTATTATTATTATTATTATTATTATTATTATTATTATTATTATTATTATTATTATTATTATTATTATTATTATTATTATTATTATTATTATTATTATTATTATTATTATTATTATTATTATTATTATTATTATTATTATTATTATTATTATTATTATTATTATTATTATTATTATTATTATTATTATTATTATTATTATTATTATTATTATTATTATTATTATTATTATTATTATTATTATTATTATTATTATTATTATTATTATTATTATTATTATTATTATTATTATTATTATTATTATTATTATTATTATTATTATTATTATTATTATTATTATTATTATTATTATTATTATGTATTTTATATATGAATTTGTTGTTTTATTCATTTGTTTATTTATGTATGTCCATTTTTATCTGTTGTTCATTTAAATTTTATTTATATATTGATTTTTATTTTCATTTATTTATTTAATTTATTTAATTTATAAAAAAAAATTACAACCGCTGCGCATGTGCTAGGTGCATGGACTGCCACATGGTGGATAGGTACCTACTGGTATATAACAGGCTCACATGATAGCATCACATTATTCCTGATGAAGACTAGAACATCTAGTCGAAATGTCGAGAATGAAAATTGAAGTTTATTACTGGGAAGGTGATTTTAATGTCACCTAACAAGGTATAGCATGGAAGCAAGTCAGCGTTCTTCTCTGTAACTAGCGATCATTTATAATTGAGCCAAGAATTGATTGTAAAATATTTACTATATCCACAGAGATCAGAATGCTCACTTGGCTTCCATTAAGATCAAGTGCTCTATCCCTGCGACATCCATCAATGTGAAGGGACTCTAGGGATACAGAGCTGAAATTTACAATATAATTATTTGTTTCAACATGTCCTTCATCTCTGTCTGTCCTTACTTTATAGGAAGTGAGTTACAGTATTCTATGGCTAGGATGACGTGATTTGATCAACTTTAATTAATTTACATGTCTCTTGGCTCTCTTTGTCCAACCTACATGTATTTCATGAAACTATCATAGTATGTAAGTTACAGTATATCTACTCTTCCTTACCTTTACTGTTGTCTCTGCAAGCCAATAAAAGCTGTATAGGTGGCACCTGGCTAGCCTCAGAATCTCTTCACTCTTTATAAGAAGATCCACTCCTGCTTGGATTTATGCAGCGGCAGCATGGCATTGTAACATCAAGTGGGAAAGAGTTACGCTGTACAGGCTTCTTCTGGGATGGTTGGGCATTTGTAACTGTCGTTTAGAGATTAGCAACAGTTCCAATGTTGAAAAGGAAGCAAATGTGCCCATTTTTACACGATTGAGTTTCCTCAAAACGCTCAAAATTGTCCAAATTGGAGCAAAATAGAGCATTTTTAAAAATGGAACATTTCTCACCTAAATACGTTTTTTAAGAGTAGAAACAGATATTATGTTGAAAAGAAAGCTGATGTGCACAATTTTGACATGGATTCCGACAGTTTTTCCTCAAAATGCTTAAAAACGTCCCAAGTGGAGTACAATACAGTTTCTTTCAGACGCTTTCTGACATTTAAAAAGAAATGGTGCTAATTTGCCAATTTGACAATATTCAGGCAGTTATTCCTCAAAATACTCTAAAACGTCCCAATTGGGAGTTTCTTTCGGTTAAAAACTGAAGATTTCTCACCAAAAGCAATTTACTGTCATTTAAAGAGCAGTATCGGTTCCCTAATGTTGAAAAAGAAGCTATTGTACCCATTTTGACACGAATGAGTGATTTCAGACTGTTTTCCTCAAAACGCTCAACAAAGTCAAAATTGGAACCAAATAGTAGATTAAAAGTAAAGATTTCTCACCAAAATATGTTTTCTGTCATTTAAAGAGTAGTCCATAATGTTGCTAATGTGCCCATTTTTACACGATTGAGCAATTACAGATTTCTCAATACGTGCTTCTTTCGGTTAAAAAGTTAATAAAATACATTCTCTATTCGTTTGAGTAGAAACAGTTCCATAATGTTGAAAAGGAAGCTAACATTCCCATTTTTTAAAGAATGAGCAATTTCTGACAGTTTTTCCTCAAAACACTCCAAAAAGTTCCAATTGGAGCAAAATGCGATTAAAAATGGAATATTTCTAACCAAAAGACGGTTTCTGTCCTTTAAAGATTTGAAACAGTTCTATAATTATGATAATGTGCCCATTTTGACAAGAATGAGCGAGTTAAAATGGAAGACTTCTAACCAAAAGACGTTTTCTGTCATTTAAGGAGTAGAAACAGTTCCATAATGTTGAAGAGGAAGCTATTGTGCCATTTTGATAAGATAGAGCGATTTCAGACAGTTTTTCCTCAAAACGCTCTAAAAAGTCCCCAAATAGAGGTAAGATTTCTCAAAAAATATATTTTCTGTCGTTTAAAGAGTAGAAAGAGTTCTATAATGTTGAATGTGCCAATTTTTATATGAATGACCGATTTCTGACGGTTTTTCCTCAAACACAATAAATATTCCAAAATGTAGCTTCTTTCGGTTAAAAAGGTGAGGTTTCTCACCAAAAGATGTTTTCTGTCATTTAAAGAGTGGAAACAGTCCCATAATGTTGCTAATGTGCCCATTTCGATGAGAATGAGCGATTTCAGACCGTTTTTTTCTCAAAACCCTCCAAAAACGTCACTTCATTTATTAAAAAGGGGCCACCAAAAGATGTTTTCTGTAATTTAAAGAGTAGAAACAGTTCCTTAATGTTGAAGTGGAAGCTCTGTGCCATTTTCAAGAGATTAAGCGATTTCAGACAGTTGTTCCTTAAAACATTCAAAAACATACCAATTGGAGCAAAATATAGCTTGTTTCGGTTAAAAAGTGAAGATTTGTCACTAAATGACGTTTTCTGTCATTTAAAGAGTAGTATAATGTTGAAAAGGAAGCTAATGTGCCAATTTAGACAAGATTGAGCTATTCCAGACAGTTTTTCTCGTGAAAGTCCCAAATAGAGTAAAATAACGGTTAAAAATGGTAGATTTCACACTAAATATTGTATTCTGTCATTTAAACTATAAACTTCCATAATGTTGAATAGAAGTGTATCTGACATTTTTTCCTCAAAAATGTCGAGCTTCCAGTTAAAAGTGGAAAATTTCTCGCAATTTTTTTTTCTTTCGTTTAGTGTAGAAACGGTTCGATGATGTTGAAAAGGAAGCTCTGTGCCCATTTTGACCGGAACGAGCGATTTCAGACAGTTTTTCCTCAAAATGCTCAAAAACGTCGCAAAAAAGTCCTTATTTCGGAAAACTGCTCATTCTCATCGAAATGGGCACATTAGCTTCCTTTTCAACATTATGGGACTGTTTCCATCTTTTGGTGAGAAATCTCACCTTTTTAACTGAAAGAAGCTCCATTTCGTAGTGTTATGACGAAAAACCGTCAGAAATCGGTCATTCTTTTAAAAATAGGCACATTAGCTTCCTTTTTTACTCTTAGACGACTGAAAATATATTTTGTTGGAGAAATCTTACGTTTTTAACCCGAAAGAAGCTCCAATTGGGACGTTTTACAGCATTTGTGGAAAAACTGTCTGAAATCGCTCATTCTTGTCAAAATGGGCACATTAGCATAATTATAGAACTGTTTCAACTCTTTAAAGGACATAAACCGTCTTTTGGTGAGAAATCTTCCATTTTTAACCGAAACAAGCTCCAATGGGACGATTTTGGATTGTTTTGTGGAAAAATTGTCTGAAATTGCTCATTCTTTTAAAAATGGGAACGTTAGCTTCCTTTTCAACATTATGGAACTCTTTCTACTGATTAAACGACAGAAAATGTCTTTTATTCACTTTTTAACCGAAAGAAGCTCCAGGGAGAGTTTTGAGAAAAACTGTTATGAAATTGCTCAATCGTGCATTAGCAACATGGTTTCTACTCACAGAAAACATCTGGTGAGAAACCCCTTTTAATCGTCCAGTTTGGACTTTTTTGAGCGTTTGAGGATAAACTGTCTGAAATCACAAATTTTTGTCAAAATCGGTATTTATCAACATTATGGTACCGATGCTACTCTATAAATGACAGTAAATGTCTTTTGGTGAGAAATCATCGGTTTTTAACCGAAAGAAACTCTATTTTGCTCGAATTGGGAATTTTAGAGGATTTTGAGGAAAAACTGGCTCAATATTGCCAAAATGGCAAATTAGCACCATTTCTCTTTAATGTCAGAAAACTCCATTGGGTCGTTTGTAAGCGTTTTGAGGATAAACTGTCTGAAACTGATGTCAAAATTGTGCACATTAGCTTTCTTTTCAACATTATATAACTGTTTCTACTCATTTATGGACAGGAAACGTCTTTTGGTGAGCAATCTTAAATTTTTAACGAACTAAGCTCCAATTGGAGGTTTTTTAGCAAAAAAATTCTCGATCATGTAAAAATGGGCACTTGAGAAATCTTCCATTTTAACCGAAACAAGCTCTATTTTGATCCGATTGGGACGTTCTTGAGCGTTTTTAGGAAAAACTGTCTGAAATTGATCATTGTTGTCAACATTAGTTTCCTTTTCAACATTTATGGAACTGTTTCTACTCTTAAAATGATAGAAAATGGCCTTTATTGAGAAATGTACACTTTTTATTGTCTATTTTGCTAAAATAGGAGATTTTTGAGCGTTTTGAGGAAAAACGGTCTCAA